>JAMPIV010022939.1:65000-665000 GCA_024509875.1 Oreohelix idahoensis | reverse complement strand
AATAATAATTTCACATTTTTTTTAGCTCAGATGAGATGTCCATCCTATTAGATTACAATAAAAACTGTAATCAGGGGACACAGTAGCAGTTTTATGAAACAGAAGTACTAAAATGGTATGACATAATTATTCAGCGTGGAACTGACGGGAGGAGAAAATAATGAAATGCAAATAGATCATCATGCATTGACTGGTGATCTATTAATACTAAAATTCTTTGAATTGTGATAAATGATCAGCAAGTAATATGTCTTCACCTTTTGACATTGGCATATAAACCTGGTTAGTGTATCTGTTGGAACCAATATAAATACTGTATTCCCATCCAAATTTAAAAAAAAACACACACACATTTTATCATGTAATCTATGTTATACAGTTTTGTTTAATAATAGAGTCACAAGATCAGAATTGAGTAAAGTAAAAATAAGGATGTTTTGGAAACGAGGAAAAATATAAGCATTAATTAAAAAGATAGACTTTCATAAATTTGTGAGTGTGTGAAGGACTAAAATGGTGTTAAAGAATCACCAGTATGGAACTGAAGAAAGGGCGAGAAATTGCCAGTGGAGCAGTGTGCATTTGGCCTTTGATTCATGGTTACTGAGATGCTTTGAGTTCTTGTCAAGATGTTGTTGGATCCTGTGTAATATTCCATCAAAAAGCAAGGTTATACAAAGATAAAAAGATATGTCATACAACAACTGTTATAATGGATACAATTTACCATGTGTACCTTTTTTTTATAGCATCCGATTGACAGAGTGGTTAGAGCGCTGGTGTCTCACGCAAAAGATGCCGGGTTTGATTCAGGGTGTTGACATGCTTCAGTCTACCCAGCTGTAAATGGGTACCTGATTTTGCTCTTGAGTTAGGGAAGGAAAAGGCAGCGAGGAAAGGTACTGGTCACCCCCACCTCTCGATACTGGACCTAGTATAGTGAAGTCTCTAACACTTCACTCCCCACTGCAGTATCTGCTATGTGACTACCTTTCATTCATTCATTCATAACCCTCCACTCCCAAAGGAGCATAGGCCTTCAACAAACACGTGCCAAGTCCTCCTGTCCCGTGCCATCATCTCAAGTTCTTTCCATGTTCTCCTCATCATTTTCACCTCTGTTTCCAACTCTCTTCTCCATGTACTTCTTGGTCTTCCTCTGCCTCTCTTGCCCTGGGGGTTCCAGAACAAGGACTGCCTTGTAATGCTATCAACAGGTTTCCTCAGTGTGTGTCCTATCCATCGCCATCGTCTTCTTCTCATCTCTTGTTCCACTGGCACTTGTCTAGTTCTTGTCATCAGTTCCACATTGGTAACCTTGTCATACCATTTTAATCCCTCTATTCTACGCAAGCACCCATTTATGAAAGTCTGTAGCTTTTTGGTTGTTGTCTTTGTTGTTCTCCATGTCTCCGAGCCATACAATAGGACTGACTTCACATTTGAATTGAAGATTCTTATTTTCGTGTTGGATCCGATTTCTCTTGATCTCCATATATTTCCCAATGCAATGAAAGCTCCTCTTGCCTTTTGTATTCTTATTTTGATATCGCTGTCTGTCCCTCCAACTTTGTCTATATTACTGCCAAGATATGTGTATGATTCTACATCTTGAATTGGTGTTTCTTCAAGTTCAACCCTGTTATCATTACCTGCATTTATTCTCATTATTTTTGTCTTTTCCTTGTGTATTTTCAGACCCAATTGCTGTGACCTCTCATCGAGTGTTTTCAATTTGTCCTGCATCTGATTACGGTTATGGGACAGAAGAGCCAAGTCATCAGCAAAATCCAGATCATCCAACTGCTTAGTCAGAGTCCTCTGGATTCCATTTCTGTTGTGTGTTGTCGATGATCTCATAACCCAATCTATTGCCAGCAAGAAAAGAAATGGAGACAAGAGGCATCCCTGTCGCACTCCTGTTCTTATCCCAAACGGTTCTGTAAGCTGTCCTTCGTGAAGAACTCTGCATGTCATGTCTTCATATGTTTTCTTTATTAAATTAATGATCTTCAGGGGAACTCCATAATGCCTCATCAATTTCCAAAGTGATTCTCTGTCTACACTGTCAAATGCCTTTTCGTAGTCCACAATCCGATGTATAGTGGTGAATTCCATTCCAGACTTTGTTCAACTATTATTCTCAAAGTGGCTATCTGGTCTGTACATGATCTGTTTTGTCGAAAACCTGCTTGTTCATCTCTCAATTTCTTGTCTATGGACTCTTTTAATCTCTCAAGGATAATCCTGTTTAATACTTTTCCTGGCACTGATAGTAACATTATTCCTCTATAATTTGTGCACTCTTGTAAATTTCCCTTCTTAGGCAACTTAACCAGATATCCTTCCTTCCATTCTGCTGGTATCTCTTCCTTTTCCCAGACTTTACCAAGTAATTTATATAACATCTCTGTAGCCGTGTCGATATCTGCTTTGATGGCCTCTGCTGGAATGCCATCAGGTCCAGACGCTTTTCCCTCTCTTAGAAGCTTTATGGCTTTCTTTATTTCTTCCTTCGTTGGTCTTTCACCGTTAATTTGTAGCTCTTCTTCTGCTGGCTGGATGTCCGGCGGGTTTTGTGGAGCTGGTCTATTGAGAAGGTCCCCAAAATATTCTGTCCACCTCTTCATTTGCTCTTGTATATTGCTGAGCAGTTTCCCATTCTTGTCTTTTATGAGGCAACTTGTTTGCTTGTATTTCCCTGTTAGCTTCTTTGTGCTGCTATACAGTTCTCTCATATTTCCTTTGGCTGCAGCATCTTCTGCCTCTCTTGCCAACTCCTCAATATACTTCCTCTTGTCTCTTTTGATACTTCTTTTTACTTCTTTGTTTGCTTCTGTGTACACTTCTTGAGCCTTGGCTTTGGAGCTTCTAGTTTTGCTTGTGTTTAACTCTGCTTTCTTGTTTTTTCTGTCTTTTATCTTATTGATGGTTTCTGTTGTTATCCATGCTTTTTGTTGTCTTTCCCTTTTCCCCAGTATTTCTTCACATGTCTCCTTCCATACTGTTTTGACCTGCTGCCAATAGTCTTCTGTATTCTCTACATCTTCCAGTTGTTGGAGCACTTGGAATTTGTTGGATACTGTGACCGCAAATTTGTCTCTTGTTTCTTGATTTCTTAGCTGTCTTACATTAAACTGTTGTCTATAATTTTGCATTGTTGCATATCTCTTGAGTTTCATTTTTACTTTGGCTATCAGAAGATGGTGATCTGATGCCACATCTGCTCCTCTATATACCTTTACATCCTGCAATGATGATCTAAACTTCTTGTTTATGCATATATGATCAATCTGATTTTCTGTTCTATGGTCTGGTGATATCCATGTTGCCTTGTGTATTCTCTTATGTGGAAACATGCTTCCTCCTATAGCCAGTTGATATGAAGCACAGAAGTTTGCGAATAGCTCTCCATTTTCATTCATTACTCCTAGCCCATGTTTTCCCATGACTTCTTCAAATCCAGTGTTGACTGTACCTATCTTTGCATTCATGTCACCCATCAAAATTGTGATGTCTCTTCTTTTTACTTTATCCATAATTTCCTGTAGTTTAGTATAAAATGCTTCTTTCACAGACTCTTCTTTGTCATTAGTTGGTGCATAACATTGGATGACATTTGCATGAATTTTCTTTTTAGCTGTTTTGAAAGAAGCTGTTATTATTCTGGGTCCAACAGCTTCCCATTCAATTAGTGCTTTCTGTGCTTCTTTAGATAACATAAGAGCTATCCCTTCACTGTGGTGTGAACTTTCGTCTTCATGTCCTGAGGACAGCACCAATTCACCTGTGATGAGTTTCTTCCTGTCTACCCCCTTCCACTTTGTTTCACACATTCCCAGAACCTCGATTTTGTATTCCCTCATTTCTGCTGCTACTTGCGCCACTTTCCCTTGTTCGTTTAATGTCCGAACATTCCAGGTGCCAAATCTGGAAGTTCTCCTAGAAGAAAGAAGGTTAGTCAGCAACACAGACTCCTTTCGGCTTTCTCTGTGTTGCATCATACGCCTCCCCGCGAGAGGACCTTCCCCTGTCTTGGATGGCTGTGTTTTATTTTCTTTATTTGACTTGTCCATATTTGTTGAAGTTTTTTGTGGTTTAAAATTTTTTTACAGGATGGTGTAACCGGCCCCATGCCCAACCCTCCTTAGTCGCCTTTTACGACATGCTTGGTAGGGGACAGTGTTACTATTCTTTGCTCCCCTTTCGGGCCCCGGTAACACACGGGTGGTGACTACCTTTACCTATTTTTAAATACAGTTTAAAAAAAAAAAAAATTTTTTTAACACAAAAAGAGAATAGCATTTACATTACCAACTTCTACAAATAAATTTTTAATGTTTGCTTTTCTTTTTTTTTAAAAACAAATTTCAATCATTTATAGCTTGTTCATGTTCTAAGGAAGGCATTGTTGTCTGATATATCAGCAGCCAATTCTTGTCATTCTGTATTGATGCTCCTTACATGTGTGTCCTAAGGTATTAGAGGCAGATGTTACTTGATGGTCACATCTGTAATGTGCTGACAGTTTGATCTGAAATAGCATTAACTCTTGTGTCACCAGGGATCAAGTGCTATGAAAAGCTGAAAGATATACTGAAGCTTGTGTCCAGCCAAGTGACGAAGAAAGAAGGAAAATATGTTGTACAGAAATATATAGGTAAACCCATCATCATTCACGTGTTTTAACATTGGTGATTTCACGTGTTTTTACAGTGGTGATTTCACATGTTTTTACAGTGGTGATTTCACGTGTTTTTACAGTGGTGATTTCACATGTTTTTACAGTGGTGATTTCTTTAGCTATTGGTTTTACATGATGACGTTGCCAGCCTCCTGCACAAACCTCTCATTAGTCACCTCTTAAGACATACATGAGGAAGTAGCAGTTCTGTTCTGTCTTTGCCTCCTCCTGTAAGCTACTTAGGTCAGGGCTACTCATCAACGTGACCAACCCTCTTTATCATTTCCTGTGTAACATAGAACTGTTTTTATTGCTTGTCGCTGATTTGTCTACTTTAGACCATCTTCTGTAGCTCTACCCGTGAGGTTGAAGTTGCTATTGCTTCTTTAGCCATTCTTCTTCAGGCTTTTTTTTTGGCTTCTCTGCTGTTCTCTTCCCTGTATGCCTTTAACAGCAATAATAATATTTGTTAGAAAAAGGGAGCAACAGTAAATTTTTGGTCAAAGTTTTTTAAATAAATATCAAAATTGAGAATTATTTTTCTTTTTAAAAAAATGTATTATACCTAGGATGCACAGTAACACCAGACGTGGAACAAGCAAGGACATCAACAACAGAATGAATAAAGCGAGAACAGCCTTTGCTAGTCTCAACAACATTTGGAAGTCTTCCCAGTAACGCACAAACACCAAATTAAGATTATATGAGAGCTGTGTACTTTCTGTGCTTCTCTATAGTGCGGAATGCTGCAGAGGAACAGAAGGAAATGTCAAAATTGTCCTCTGTCCTCACAATCTGCCCACGGAAAATTCTCTGAATCTTTTGGCTGAATACCATCACCAACCAAGAACTACTTACTCGGAGTAACCAAGAAGGCATGCACACCATCATAGTTGGCAGACGCTAGGGTTGGGTTTCCCACGTTCTCAGAAGAGACCCTGATGCCATCACAAAAAACGCTATGCTATGGACCCCTGAAGGAAAGTGAAAGAGAGGTCAACCAAAAACAACTTGGCAGAGAACTGTGGAGGCCGAGATGCAAAGAATGAACCAGAGCTGGGGCGCTGTATGAAGGATCACCGCCGACCGAACAAAGTGGAAGCGGTTTGTTGCTGCCCTTTAAAGTTGCCACCAGGCGTGATAACCACTGACTTCTTTGACAGTCAGCGGCTAAGGATCAAAGAAAAAAAAGACTGCTTTTGAGTTATGGAAGGAAAAGGCAGCGAGGACGGAAAACTTATCACCGACACCTCTGGCAGGTGGACCTAGTATAGTGAAGGCTCAAACATTTCACTCCGCTGTGGAACTGCTATGGGACTACCTTTACCTTTTAAAAGTAGCACATATTGCTTTTATGCAAAAAATCAAACAGTATGTCACAATCAGTGAATATGTATATGGGCTGCCATGACTTAAACACAGTGAATGCAGCACCATGTCCTGTATGACATGCATAGGAGCATCTGTAAAGTTTTAATAGTGTCTTCCACAGCTGCAAACAGCTGTTGTATTTCAGCAATGCAACCTTACATGGTGGAGGCTTATAACAGCATTACCAAAATGCTGTAGTGATTAGGGCATCCCTTGACCTGTGTTTGGTCTCTGGTGTACTGACACATTAAATACCAGCTATTTCAGTAACTGCTTGTGTCAGAGTGATGGGGTGTATCTAGGTAGATGTAGAAGTGTGTAGACCTTACAGGGACATGCATAACCTCACCTTGGTCACCTAGTACTACATGCTGGCGGCTGTAGTGGTCCCATTCCTTGTCTTGTCAAAGACACAAAGGAACCACGCACAATTTGTTGTTCTTTCTAGTCTGTATATGCATCTTTTTTTTTTTTGGTATTTACATCTTTGTTTACTGCACATTCATCTTTCTGTTCCATAGAATACAAATGAAGAATATCCCTCTGTCTTGTTTGAGCATTTTTAGAGTTATTTTCATAATTTGGTATTGTTGGACTTTGCCTTTTTATGCCTTTTTCAAATTAGACGTCTTTTCTGGTGCAGTTTATGATTGCTGCCATTGCTTTATAAATTCTGATGAAAACAGTTTATTTGTTATTTAGTTCATGTGATAAATTTTCTTTCATAAGCTATCAGTAGCAACATTTTTATTTTAGGTAATCTTTCATTCAGTTTATTGTTTAAATCTATTATTTTTTATGTCTGAGTATTATAAACAGCATGGGGTAATATACAGTCGTGGCCAAAAGTTTAAGACCACCTAGTAAAAAATGGATATTTTCATTGTACTACAGATTGTTGCATCATCCGCTATTTTAGGGCACACTAAAAGCAATCATTGCAGTCTATTGCATCATCCTAACAATATAAAATGTGAAAACACAGACTGTTGCTGTATTTAGTGTCTTTTGGTTGCTTCAAGGGTATTATCTCTGGATTTTATGTTCGCAAGAAAATGGGCAAAAAACCGACACTTTCAGCCATTCAAAGAGCTCAAATAGTGACATTACGTGTAGAAGGGTACACAGAACGTGATATTTCTGTTCAAATTGGCTGTAGCAAGACGGCGGTTCACAATGCGATCCCCAGGTACCAATTGGACGGTACTTTTTCTGACCGAAAGAGAAGGGGTCGTCCTAGAAAAACAACCCCTAGAGATGACCGGGTAATCAAATCCATCGTTTCACACTCTCCAACAGTTTCATGTAAGAAGATACGATCTGCTTTGCTTTCTAGAGTCGGAGGACTGTGTCTCGCAGATTAGGGGATGAGTTTGGACTAAAATCATACAAACCTGCCCGAAAACCCAGATTAACACCAGAAATGAAAAAGAAGTCGTCTCTAGGGGTTGTTTTTCTAGGATGACCACTTCTCTTTCTGTCAGAAAAGTACCGTCCAATTGGTACCTGGTGCTCGCATTGTGAACTGCCGTCTTGCTACAGCTATATCGAACAGAAATATCACGTTCTGTGTACCCATCTACATGTAATGTCACTATATGAGCTCCTTGAATGGTTGAAAGTTTCGGTTTTTTGCCCATTTTCTTGCGAACATAAAATCGAGGAAGTTGAGGGGAACTGCGGTAAGACGTGGAATACAATGGGTGGGTTTGAAAAAAAATCGAAAAAAGGTGATTCGTCTTACGAGGACAAAAGACAAAGAAAATAGTCTACGTTACGGCCACAAGGCCTTCGTCAGGAAAGGAAAGAAAGTGAAGTCTAGATAGGACACATAAAAAACTTAATAAAATAATAAAATAAAAACTGGGTACTTCCCTGAAGGCAAGAACCGAAATTCGCTGTCTGTTAAAGAGCTATTTTCTTTGTCTTTTGTCCTCGTAAGACGAATCACCTTTTTTCGATTTTTTTTCAAACCCACCCGAACATAAAATCCAGAGATAATACCCTTGAAGCAACCAAAACACACTAAATACAGCAACAGTCTGTGTTTTCACATTTTATATTGTTGGGATGATGCAATAGATTGCAATGATTGCTTTTAGTGTGCCCTAAAATAGCAGATGATGCAACAATCTGTAGTAGTATGGAAATATCCATTTTTTACTAGGTGGTCTTAAACTTTTGGCCACGACTGTAAATATTGAAACAGGCATATCCATAAAAAGATACACAAATCATTATTATAAAATACACGAGAATTCTAAATATAAAAAAAAACTATTGCTTCTGTGTTATTCCCATTGCTGAGGTCTGGGGGGGGGGGGGGGGGGGGCGGGGGGGGGGGGGGGGGGGGGGGGTGGGGGGGGGGGGGGGGGGGGAAGGGGTTTGGTGGGTGAAGAATAAAAACCGCTTACCCATTGCCGTTGCCACACAGTTTGCAGGCTAGGTTTTTATTTTTAACCCCCAGTAGACAAAAACCTAGACCTTACATGGGTTCGAACCTGTGTCTACACTTCAGAGGCCAGTTTCCTAACCGCTCATCCACCTGCTTACACAGGCAAGTAACCCACTCAACCATGTCAGGAAATAATTATGTTGTGCTCTTACTTCTGCATGTCCTGATGACGGCATTCATTCTCCTGTGGCCATTTCATTTCAGCTTCAGTGGATCGTCGTAGTTAAACTTAACATAGATCGTCGTAGTTAAACTTAACATGGATCGTCGTAATCAAACTTAACATGGCTCAGGTCAATGCACCTTAAAAAAAAATTGAAATTCCAGAGTGCTTTTTAAATGGATGTTCAATTTAGCTTTCACGCTGCAGTGCACGCCTTTTCTGTATCTTCTTGAAAAGGTGGCAGGACATTTTCATTGTTCATTACAGGAATTACAATTAGTAATATGGGGAATGTAACAGTAACAGTAGGAAGCAGACAAACACAGGTTTGCTATCCAGATTTGGCCACATTATTTGGATATTCTTTGGTATATTCTTCTTCTTCTGCTATTGGTACACTGCCAGGGTCATGGCTGTTGAGGTGGGTGCAAGAGGGCTCGTGGCTGCATCAGTGTATGATTTATTGAAACTGTTGGGGCTGAGGGGACAATCGAGAACAAGGGCACTGAAGAGGCTTAGTGAAACTGCGGAAAAGGCATCATGCTGGCTGTGGAACAACCGCAATGGGCTATGGAACTCGGGACAGTAAACTCTATCCCCACCTGCGTTACAGGAAACATCCGGAACGTGGAAATTTTTCTAAGTCCGCAATACATTGAGTTTTTTGTTGTATTGGTGAAGGGACGGTGGCTTACAGGCAATACACAGCGAATATTATATGAGGTGTCGGGCGCAAGTAGATTTCAGTTGCTAGCGTGCAGTGGCTTCAAGCCTCGTTGGCTTTGCGCAGGTGGGTCAGTGTCTGTCCCTTGTCGTGGTGTGCTGTGGCACAATAATTTGTTTTCAACATAAGGGTTACTTTCGCAATTGCCTCCGGCTGGCAGAATTGTGGATTTTAAAGCTGCAACCAAGGTGGAGTGGGTTCATTTTCTACATAAGACAACAGGAGGCGGAGACACTTGGGAGTCATGACCCAGGTGGGCCCGCCACCCTTAGAGTGTAAAGGAGTATACAGGGCCGAAACACTTGTTCGACAGGGAGAATCCTTCTGATGATCAGATTGCCTCCTGTTGTATCGCCCTGTATAGAGTTTCCTATCATATTCTCCTGAATCAATATGTCAAAATCATTTGTCAGAACACATTTTAAGGAAGTGTATTCTTATTTTACAAACTACTTTCTTAAGAAATTGTGCTGTTCTTATGAAAAAACCATGGAATTTCTCAGAACCTTGTTTTATTTTACTAATTTTCTTATAACTTGCTTAGTCAATCAACCTGAGATTTGGTACAGATACTTTCCATTGGATAATAAAACTTTTATTAGATCCGATTTCTGATATCATATAAAAAATTTTGATTTAGTGCAGATAATATTGTAAAATTTTGAAAAATATGTTACTGTCGCAGGGATTGGTTTTATGGCAGTGTTCATTTTGGTATAGTGGACCCAGGTTCATTAGAGTCCTGATGTACAAGCTTTCTGTCAGTGATAGTTCTACAACACAGCTAGTTACATTCATGGCACACTGTTCAAATTTATGATGATGTAATTTCAGTTATTACTATTCTTGACAATTGACATTGTACGTGAACATTGTAGACACAATAACTTCACATCAACACTGTCCTACAATTTTCGTGGTTTATTTTTACCAACTTGATCATTTTTACATGTTGAAGTACATAAATATTTCATGAGGTGTAGCAGACTGTCTGTAACGTACACATCTAGCTATGTCCTTGTCCAATCTTCTATCATTCGTCTTGCACATTGTCGTTGAATAAGTTGATCATGGAAGTTCTACATTTTTCTAACTCCAGTTGAAAAAAAAACAAAAAAAAACACACACACCCACACAAATAGTAATACGTCTTACAAGGAGAAGGACAAGAAAAACCTACGTTGCGGCCACAAGGCCTTCGTCAGGGACAGACAGGAGGGAAAGAAAATGAGAATTAAGTAGAGAACATGAAACTATAAAAATAAGAGAAAAAAAACACTCCCTTAATATTAAGTCCAGTCACATGTGAAGCAAGGCAAGATGGCTGCCACTAAACTGGAAAGAGGAAGTTGATAGTATATAAAAATAAGAAATAATGAAAACAAGGACTGGAAAAGAGTGAGAAAAAAGTAATCAATAAATAATAAATAAAATAAAAAAATAAGTAAATAAATAAATCAAATATAAATAAATAAATAATAATAATAAAGAAATTTAAAACAAATAAATAAATAGATAAAAATAAAAACTAAATAAAGAAATAAATAAAATAAAAAATAATAAAGGAAAAAAATAATTAAAAAAAAAAAAAAAAAATTTAAATAAAATAAAATAAATAAACAAATTTAAAAAAAATAAAAAAATAAATAAATAAATTTAAAAAATGGTAATTAAAAAAAAAAAAAAAAAAAAGGGTGATCGCATCAAAGTAGAAAGTCATAATACAACAGGGACTCGATAGAGAAAGGCGTCTCAGACAAAAGAATGTTGGGTATTCAAACCGTGTGGTTTGAGGCAACCCATAAGATGGATGAGGCGTTGTTCCTGGCGAAACCGACTGTTGGCGTCCGAGGAACAGTATCTGATGGCTGTCACCTGGATGTCAGTGGCACCGTGGTGGTCAGGGCCATTGAAATGGATGGCCACAGGTGTGGAATTAAACTGAGAGATGTCATAGAGGTGTCTGCAGAATCGGTCACCCAGTCGTGTGCCCGTTTGGCCGATGTACGTAATGGTGCAACATTTGCATATAATAGCATAAATGACGTTGCGTGACTCACATGTGAAGCCATGGGTGATGGTGAACTTGGCGTTAGGGAACGAGACTGAACATGTTTCGATTACATACTGACATGTCTTACATCGTGTACGGTTACATGGCTTGGTTCCAAAGTGGCCATCGTTGACGGTTTTCAGACGGCTGTGGACTAGGAGGTCCCTCAAATTTTTGTCCCGTCTATATGCCAGCAAGGGTGGCTCACTAAATGCTTCCCGCGCCACTGGGTCAGCTTGGAGGAGAGGTAGGTGGCGAAACAGGATCCTTTTGACAGCAGTGCTGTGAGGGTGATAGGTCATTATTAACTTGACTCTATCAGAGGAGGTGTTTTGGCGGGGTTTGAGGGCCTCTAGACGTGAGATAGGGAGAACACGTTCTAAGGCAGAGGTAAGAACATCTTCTGGATACTGTCTGTTACGGAAGAAGTCCAACATTTCTTGTGCTCGGCATAGAAAGTTGTCATCATCTTGGCATAACCGACGGAGGCGGAGAAGTTGTGAGAAGGCAAGGAGTCCCGACAAGCCGGAGGATGAGAGGAAGTATAAAGGAGGTAACTGTGTGCATCGGTGGGTTTGTAGTACACCGAAGTGGTGAGGTGGGGCGGAGTGATAGTGACAACAATGTCAAGGAAATTAACAGAGACAGTGGAGATGTGAGAGGTGAATTGGATCGCAGGGTGGAAGTAGTTAATGAAATTAATGAACCTAGATAGGTCAACCTCTGGCATATCGGTGAGACCTATGCCATCATCGATGTATCTATGATACATCAATGGAAAAGGTCCGGGATACTGCTGCCACACCTGATACTCCAGGTAGCCCATGAAGAGGCAGGCATAACTGGGACCCATCTTGGTACCCATGGCAACTCCACTTATTTGATCAAAGAACTGTCCATTAAACTCAAAGGAATTGAGTCGAAGGACCAATTCTGCAAGGCGCAGGAGAGTCTCTGTAGCGATAGAGGGGTGCGTGCGCTGATCCAGGAAAAACCGGAGAGCTCGGAGACCATCAGAGTGAGGAATGGAAGTGTAAAGTGAGCAAACATCTAACAGAAATAAACGGTAGGTACGGTCTGGAGAAAGCTGAATAGAGGAAAAAGTAGTAAGAGCATGGTTAGTGTCCTTTAAGAAGGAAGGAAGCTGCTCTACAATAGGCTGGAAGATGCCGTCGAGGAAGTCTGATATACGTTCGGTAGGGCAGGCACACGCAGAGACAATGGGTCTCCCAGGGTTGGAGGGTTTATGAATTTTGGGAAGCATATAAAACACAGGCTTACCCAGACCACTATTGTCAATACGGAGATGAGAAGCGCTAGAAGGTAAGGACTTGTTGGCGATAAGACTTTTGATGGTGTCATGGACCAGACGATTGTTGAGGACTGTCGCATCATTGTCACGGCGCTGGTAGAAGGAGCTGTTGGTGAGCTGCTTATTACCTTCTTGGAGGTACAGGTCCTTGCGCCATACCACAATGGCACCTCCTTTGTCAGCCGGTTTGATAACAATGTCATCTCTGCGGCGGAGCTTAGTAAGGGCATGAGACTCATCAGAAGAAAGGTTAGAATAACGCAGGTGTTGAGGTTGGAGCTGCTGAATGTCGTGGAGGGTATTCTGAATATATAAATCCAGAGCGTGGGAAGCCCCAGGAGAGGGTGTAAAATGTTTATTCTTGGGAGGAGCGAAGCGTGCAAAGGCATCATCTGATTCAGCCTGCGACCTCTGAGGACCATCACTGTTGCGGAAATGGAGCTGAAGTCGCAGACGGCGATAAAACCGATGGACATCTTGGAGGAGATTGTACTGATCAGAGGATGGTTGGAGAGGGACAAAGTGCAAGCCCTTGCTGAGGACTGAAAGCTCTCCCTCAGAGAGGGCAAGATCAGAGGGAATACAAACAACCTGGGAACGAGATGGAGTAGAGGAGGCAGGGACAGTCTCAGGGGTAGGACAGAGGCGGGAAAGTTTGTCCTTTTTCAGGGCGGATAAAAAATCATACAATTGCCGGTTGAGGGTATGGATAATAATGCGGATAATGGGGAAGGCAGGAAAGTAGCTGGAGGTGAGACTACGTAAGCGGAGTAGAAGCTGAGACTGCTGAGCACTGATATCTGCCAGGAGGCGGGAATGGATAGCTGCGACAGCTCGCATACGCTGGAACCCACATGTGGTCTCGATGCGCTGTAAGAGGCGATGTTCACGAGGGTGAATATGGCCAGCAGAGGGGTTGAAGTGAGAAGTGAAGCCATGAGGGAGAACTTTAAGGCGGAGGCAGGTGCGGATAAAGTGGAGATGGCAAGTGAATCTAGTTTTCTTGAATGTAGCAAATGCAAAATCAATTGCAGTGTGAGATATATCAGGTGGTAAGAGGCTGAATGAGGTGGTAACAGAAGACCGAAGTGAATTAATGAAGTGTTTCAGTGAAGGCATAATGGCAAATCGAGTGAGACCACACACATGCAAAAATAAATAAAATTAAATATAAAAATAATTTATTTAGGCCTAATAGATATAAAGAATAAATAAAACATAATAAACAATGAAAGTAGGTGTATAGATCGAAAGTAAGAGAGGAGATAAAAGAGAAAAGTGAGCAAACAAGTACAAAAAAAGAAAAGAGGAATGGTTAGAAGTAATAAGTCAGTCCTATTGTATGGCTCTGAAACATGGAGAACTAAGAAAGAAAACAACTAAGAAGCAACAGACTTTCATTTTAAGTACTTTTCTAACTCCAAACTAATTCAATTCTTGAAAAATTCAGTACAGCGGCTTTGGTTATTTTTCACTAGTACTCTACTAGGGTGTGGAGATTTTTCCAAAGACTAACACTGTTTATCACCATAACTATTCACACGTTATTCTCTTATGAAAGTCACTGGCCCACAAGCACGTGGTCTTTATGTTTCATTATGTGCACGAGAAAGTTCACTTTTGATGCATTGCTTCTAATTATTTGAGATTTGTACATACCGACAAAGTTTGATGCTTCGAGTTGTTTCTATCTGTCCTGTATTCTTGAGTGACGAACAAGGCTTTCTGATATCTAAATCTTCTGATCACTGCAGAATCACCTCACATAGGTTGTGAAGAAAGCTGACTATTTCTCCACGTCTTCAGCACATGGTGCAGTCGCCCATGAGTACATCGTGGTACGGGTAACACAAAAACAACTGCAGACCAAAGAGAATGAAAAATGCTTCTAGTTCTCTGTTTATAGTCTCTATCTCAGGAAGTCATTTGACCTGTTTTCACTATTCTGATCTCCTATACTGAAAACCTCCCCATCGGACTTTAACTCTCTAGTACTCTATTCATCATTACTTCTTAACAGTGGTGTCCCTTAGACCACTTCCTATTACATTACTATTTTTAGATACTAACTTTAAAGTTCTATCTCTCAGGATCGACTTAAGTCATCAAACATTTAATCTGCCAAAAGTATTAAAATACAGTGATGAGCTTCCATTTCAGTGTTGGTGTTCATAACTCAACAGGCAAAAAAATGGCCTTAGTGAATTGAAATATAGGATTTCCATGGCAACCATTAGCATTATACCATCAAAGGCATTGGTATACATAGTTATAACTGTTGCAAGGTAACCTTGTGCATTTGTACAGAAATCCACCTGTTATTTATAAAAGTAACTTTTCACTGTAGCCCCACGCTTTAAAAACAATTTTATCACTATTGATAAATTTGAGGTACGCACTAGACCAGAGTGAATTCTTCAGTTTTGATATGTGGTAGAGATATTAAACATTTTCATTTTTGTTTTTCAAAATTTTATATGCTGGATAAATAGTGCAAAAATGTATGAATCCTTACATTCATAAATATACACTTATGAAGTATATGCTGTCTGTTGCATATACAAGAATCGGTGCTTTTCTTTTTAAATCCAACAGAACGTCCGTTGCTCATCTATAATACCAAATTTGATATTCGTCAATGGTTTCTGGTGACGGATTGGAACCCACTGACAGTATGGTTCTATTGTGACTCGTATCTCAGATTCTGTTCTCAGCAGTTCACACTGAAAGACTTTAATGAAAGCATTCATCTCTCTAATAATGCCATACAAAGACGTTACAAGAATGGACCTCGTTCTCCAAGCTTGCCAGATGAAAACATGTGGACAAATGGGGACTTCAAGAAATACTTAGAGTGAGTTGTAAACAATGTGCATACATGGTGTCTTGATGTATCAGAGTCATGTAAAGTAAAACATCTAATCATTCTTTTAGAAATAGGTTGAAATGCTTGCGCGATTGGGACTACATCTGGTGATCAGATCACCTCCTGTTTTAGTGCTGTGTAATGAGCCTCTTATTCAATCAATCAATACCCTTTAGCCCCCCCCAAAAAGCATAGGCCTTCAACAACACACGCCAAGTTCTCTTGTCACATGCCAAGTCCTCTTGTCACATGCCAAGTCCTCTTGTCACATGCCGATCAGCTCAAGTTCTTTCCATGTCATGATTTTCACTTCTGTCTCCAGCTCAGATGTGTTTTTTGGTCTACCTCTGCCTTTCTTTCCCTGGGGATTACAGAACAATGACGGTCTTGCAATGTTATCATCAGGTCTCCTCAGTGTGTGTCCTATCCATTGCCAGCATATTTTCATCTCTTGTTCCACTAGTTCTTGTCATCAGTTCCACATTGGTGACCTTGTCATACCATTTCAATCCTTCTATTCTACACAAATGCCCATTTATGAAAGTCTGTTCCTTCTTAGTTGTTTTCTTTCTTAGTTCTCCATGTTTCAGAGCCATACAATAGGACTGACTTATTACTTCTAACCATTCCTCTTTTATTTTTTTTTGGGTACTTATTTGTAAATTTGGTTGTTGTTGTCTTAAAGTAGGGCTTTTTTTAAGTGCAGGAAGTTATATTTGATTATGTGATACAGCTGGAACAGTACAATAATTTTGAGGCTTTCTTTGCTGCAAATAGAGCATAGATCCCTCACTGTTGATGTCTATCAGATTTGGACTCAGACTAGCAGTTTTATGTTTAGTCCCATTTCTTCTTCTTCATTCACCCTCAGACATCAACTTGAATATATTCAAAGAAAGCACAGTCTGAGGCTGCTGACATGTCTGTAGAGCTTTTCTAAGAATGACACTGGTAATGGCCATAAGCACTTTCTCTGTTCCTCATATGTTAAGCACCTTTCAAGTAGATGCTCAGCAATCATTATATCAGTGCCACAGTTAAACTCAGCAGTAGTTCCTCTCTCCATATTCTAGTCTTTGTTGATGTGCTTGTGGAAGGAAATGAATTTATTCATTCCTGTATTCATTACCATTCTTGTATTCATTACCATTCTTATATTCATTACCATTAAAAGCTCCCCATGGAGCATAAACCCTCAAGACATTCATGCCAAATCCTCTTGTCATGTGCCATCTATGCAGTGTCTTTCCATGTTTTCTATATACATTTCATTTATGACTTTTCTTCATGTGTTTTTTTTCTCTACCTGTCTTACTGTGGGGATTCCACAACAAGGACTACCTTGTAATGCTATCAACAGGTTTTGTATATGATTCGCTTGCATAGCTAGGCGAAGTTGTCGCATGGAAGGTCCTGGGTTCGAGTCCTGGGTAAGCCATTCACGTCTGTGGTTTTTCTGTTGTCTAGTGTTCTACTTCTTTATTTCTTACGAGTGCCCGATAACATACCTTTATGTTTGTCTAATATTTATTTACTAACAACAGGTTTCCGTAGTTTGTGTCTTATTTTTACGCCATCGTCTTCTTCTCATTTCCTTTTTTCACTGGTTCTTGTCATCAGCTCCACATTGACAATCTAATCATACCATTTCGATCCTTCTATTCTACACAAGCATCAGTTTATGAAAGTCTATAACTTCTTGCTTGTTATTTTTGTATTTCTTAATATTTCAAAGTCATACATTAGGATTTGTACATTTTCTCATCTTGAATATTGTTCCCCCCCATCTCCCTTATATCTGCATAATGCCCTGTGGTCTCTAATGAGACAAAGACTAGGAACACTGTTTCTCGGGCATGTCGTACGTGATGACAAATATAAGATCACTAGTGTAAAAGCCCGCCATAAGACGGGAATTAAATTTAAAAGCACCAATACCTAACAGCAATTTTACTTATTCAAAAGTATTTTAAAAAACCACTGTGCATCACCACAGTACACAAACTTCGTAGCAGCAGCGAGGATCCCAATGTGTGTATACGGGATCACACATTCTATAAATATTTATGTGCACACCAACCTTTGCGCACTTTTCTTTGTTGAGTGTTACTATTTTCGGGAGAGTACATATAAGGGATACTACAATTAATGTCTAACTTTCAACCAAAGTTGCATCCCTTAGCGTTAGTGACAGAAAAAGCTGGGATTTTATATATATTGATGCATGGGACTGGCAACCTCATCAGGTTAAATAGGTTGCTACAGAAACCAATTTTGAAAGAGCAAGTCAATACTTAATGCAGGCTTTCTGCAGTGGGACCAGATGCATTAACATTGGTGGCTCCATGTTACATAAGAAGTGGCAAGGAAAATGATATCTATATAATGAAAAAGAAATCATTAGTTTAACCTTGAACTGTGGAATATTTCTACATGTTGTAGCTTGTACTGTTTTAAGTTTACATTTAAAACATTTGACTAGTGAATCAAGTCAGTGAGTTCATCTTGCTGTTCACAGACGGATTGGGCGTCCAGACGTCTGGGATAAGAAAATTTATCCTCAGATGAAAAGAGCCATAATCTGTGCATTGTTGGTGACACAGGACATTGTGGAGTGTCGTAAGGTAGGGCTGTAGAAAGTAGATAGCTTAGGATCATAGCCTTTTCCTAACATCTTGCTGCAATGGTATTTCTCTGGTTGCTTCTCTGTACATCTTGCTACAATGGTATTTCTCTGGTTAGTAGCTTCTCTGTACGTGTTGCTGCAATGATATTTCTCTGGTTAGTAGCTTTTCTAAAAATCTTGCTGCAATTATATTTCTCTGGTTAGTTGCTTCTTTGTACATCTTCCTGCAGTGGTATTTCTCTGGTTGGTTGCTTCTCTGTACATCTTGCTGCAATGGTATTTCTCTAGTCAGTTGCTTCTCTAAACGTCTTGCTGCAATGGTATTTCTCTGGTTAGTTCCTTCTCTATTCCCCTAACTTTCACACTTTTCTCATCTTGCACTGTTAATTCTGCTCTTTTATTTTATTTTTCTCTGTTTTTGTCTTTAACTTTTTTAATTCCCCAGGTTCCTTTATTATTCCCATTTTCTCTTCTAGTTCTCATTCAACACTATTATCAGTGGCCTGTGAATTTGAGCAAGAGAAATCTTCCTGTGGTTGTCATATCCTTTAATTAGTTTTCTATTTTATTCATTTATTTTACTAAATGATTGCCTGTTTTGTTCTGTTTTTGTGTGCATCTCATCACTGATGAAGATCTAGTGGTCGTAATGTGGGCTATGTTGGGCAGAAGTAAAACTGTCCACTACCTCCTTTCATAACACATCATGGCTTACAGCTTATTTCTGATTATCAGATTCAGCCCAAAAATGTAAAGAACTGTTCAATGGAATCACAAGAACCTGACCACTAATGTGTCAATCAAGGCCTTCCTCAGGGCAAAGGCCTTGTTTGCAGACATGTTAACAGATCGTGTGATTCTGTGAGACTGTTTTTGACGTCCCACCAGAGGATCTTCTTATGGCCTGGATGGCTGAGTTGAATTATTTTATGTACCAACAAAAAAATCACAAACAAAATTAGGATTCACACAAGGTGTTGGAATTAAGTTAACCTCTTTACAGCATTGACGCTTTAATTTAAAGGGAAAGGGGGGGGGGGGGGGCTGAATTTAAAATCATATCAGTAGATAGGGGAAAATAAAATGCTGGGCTTGAAACTGAACTCATGGAGAATTGTGGTGAAGACCTTATGCTCCAGTGGGAGCAAGTGTATTTAAGTAAGTAGTTTATAGCAGACAAAGAAATATAGGACTACTACTACCTCAGGCATGTTGTAGGAGGTGACTAATTTGAGGTTGTACATGGGGTGTCCCATTGACAGAGTGGTTAGAGTGCAGGTCTCTTGTGGCAAAGGTGCCGGGTTCAGTTCACAGTATTGACACGTTTCAGTCTACCCAGCTGTAAATTGGTACCTGACTTTGCATTTGAGTTAGGGAAGGAAAAGACAGTGAGGAATGAAACTGATCACCCCACCTCTTGATGCTGGACCTAGTATAGACACTTCACTCCCCTACGGCAGTATCTTTTATGGGACTACCTTTACATAGAGCTGGAAATCTCAGCATGTGAAATAAATTGCTACAGACACCACTGCTACAAGAGCAGGAGAGCTTTGACTCAGGCTTCCTGTAGCTGTATTCGTGGTTCCATGCTCCATACGGTGTCAAAAGGAAATGAGAGAGAGTTTATGGCATGTATTACACTTATCTAGAGATATTTGGATATGGGCAGATTACTGACTAGCTATTCAAGGAAAATGTTTGTTCGCTATCCATTTTTCCTTAGTCCTCGTTTGAACTGTATGGTGCAGACTTCATGTTGACAGAAGATTTGTCACCGTGGCTGCTAGAGATAAATTCCAGCCCAAGTATGGAGTCCAGCACCAATGTTACTGCTAAATTATGCAAAGCTGTCCTAGATGACACAATTAAAGGTAAATTTGTAAAACTTGGCCACACAAAAATCAGACTTAAGCTTCACTGCTGTTACTGCCAAATTATGCAAAGCTGACTCCGCCTAGGCTGGTCCCAAGCCCATCTGAAAAAGAAGGAGGGTGGCATGCATGGAGGCCGTAAGGAGGCAGCCCCTCCACCTTGCAAAGGCACAACAGGCTAATCACCTGTTTGCTTTAAAAGTTGATTAAAAGAACCAAAGGAGAGAGGGCCGGACTGACCTTAAAGATGATGAACTGGCATGATTAAAGGACGATGATTTATGGACAATGGAGTTGTAGAAGTACAAGTATGGGAAACTAAGAGCCAGAAGGCAGTCTCTGAAGGACCGAGGACTAGATTGGAACCAGGCCAGAAGGAAGACAGCCGACAGGATAGTATGGCGCTCCCTCATCCAAACCTCTACACCTCACGGTAGAAGAGAGATGACTTAGGAAGTAAGTTATGCAAAGCTGTCCTAGATGACACAATTAAAGGCACATTTATAAAACATGGCCACACAAAATTCAGAGTTCAGCTTCACTGCTTTTGAGAAAGTCATAAAAATATTGATACTGAGTTAAACATACTTTTTTCCAGATTTTGATAATTAAAACAAAAAATAATTCTCCAACATTGTAGGTTACATGTATTAAAAAAATTATCTGTGTCATAAGGGATGATCCATTCTGAAATATTACAAATGTATAAGCTGATTTTCTCAGATTTGAACATTCCATTCATATTTTTCAAACGTGTACTTACTTATTCATGTTGTTTAAACATTAATTTGTCACCATTTCAAAGGCTTTGGAACCACATGTTCTTTTGATAACCAGTATCGAAATATTTTCAAATACAGTAGGGCCCCCCCATTTCAGCGTTGTGCTAATACCACGGTTTTCAGTTATATACATGTTCAGCTCTTTTGGCGTGACACCCTCAGCAGCTTTGTTCAAGAATGGATTCGGGCGTGGGACCAAAGACACAACAAGAGAGATTATATAAATTATTATTTTGATTAATTACAATGGCATCTAAGTGCAGTAGTGATAACAAGTGGAGCTGTAAGCCTCTGACTTTGATTGCTTTTTTATATTATTTTTACATTCATATAGTTTTTTCAAATGTTTTTTAGGCCTAGCTCTATTTCGCGCTAAATATATTATAGTATAAGCATGTTATTATGATTTTATATGCATTTGCAAGTTAAAAAAATTATATGTAGTGCTTTTCGGGGGGGGGGGGTGTGTGTGTCTGGAACCTAACTTGCTAATGAGCGGGGCCCTACTGTATATCTGCTTGCCTTATTAATGCTGTGTAACATATTTTGAAAATAATGGAGAGCGTTATAGACTGTTGTTTTAGTACCTCCACTAGAATGCAATGTAAAGATAAATAGGTTAACATTATATAAGTACATCAGATGGGAAATTCATCATTGAGATTAGAAGCAAAATATGCCAAGCAAGCCAGCATTCCACAAAGTAAGAAATATCCTACATATAAACCCTAGCGATAAATGTGAGTCAAGAGTGTGAAGTGTTACACTGAACCAGTTGTATTGTGAAGCTGTACAGTCAGAATAGTGCTAAGAATCTCATGAACAGCTAAGATTAAGGAATCATGCTTGAAAAAATGAAAATGAAATCCCTCAATAAATATAGTCAGAGTAATAAAAAAAAAGAGAGGGTAGTAGGATTGCTGCTCAATCAGGCATGTAGTAAGCCTTGTGTATGGAGCTGGTAACATCATCATGTAAACAGATTACAACAGACACCACCGTTGCAGTAGCATGTAATTGCTTTGAAGCAGGGTTCCTGCAAAGAGACCAGCTATAGTGATGGCTTTATGCTCTATAAGGAAGAAAAGGGGAACAAAAAAGAAGTGAAACTTCATTGGGCATGTGATCAGAAGACAAGATTCAAAAGCATAGTAACTGCAGGGAAAATTTACTAAACTTGCTAAATGTGGCTGTATTCAGCGCTATTTTTCTTCATAACTGGATTTTCCAAGGCTAAAATGCTAAAAGGCTTTTCTTCAAGATGAAGATCCCTGTATAATTTACTAGAGGTATCTGAGCAGAATAAAAAAAAAAAAAGAACGGAACTACAGTTCTCTCATAGCATAAGAGGCAATTAATATGCGGTTTTTGCATGAGACTGGCAATTTCATTATGTAGAATCAACTGTTGCAGAAACCACTATTGCAAAAGCAATCAAAGGCTTTGATGCAAGCTTCCTGTAAGGGACCAGCTGCAATGGTGGCTCCATCCTCTATTAGGAGCCAACGATTTTTTTTTTTTTAAAGCTTTGGCGAGGTGCATCCTATTCAACCTAGTCGGTTATATTAGGGCACATGTCCAAATATAAAAGACCCTTAGGTCTGAGATTAATGTTATTCGTTTGAGCCAGAAGAGAAATGATAGTGATGAATGAAGATAAAGTTCCTCACATGAAAGTATCTTGATAACATTAGGATACTAATATAAAGTTTTATTTATTCATAAGGATACTAATATAAAGTTTTATTTATTCATAAGGATACTAATATCATAAGATTGTATTTATTCATAAGGAAACTAATATCATAAGATTTTATTTATTCACAAGGATACTAATATATTAAGATTTTATTTATTCATAAGTGTCACAGTAGAAATGTTCGACAAAATATTAAGTTGGTCACGCTGAGAGTGACAACCCTGATACTAATTTAAAACCCGTTTTTGTCATGTGACCTGGACGGAAGTGCGCACGAATTCAGGCGCTAAGAGTTAGTTGAGTTTCTGGCCATCAACCAGGAGAGGTCGCTTTGTTGTTCCCTGTCAGTATTTTGCTGGGATATTGGATGCCGTAGTTGTTCATTGTGGGTGCTTGTCATTTATTCATGTGGTCAAGATTAGTTTACATATTTCTAGAACGGTGGTGTAGTTTCTAGCAATATTTTTTGTAGACCATTGATGAGAAGTCATTTGTATTTAAGTATGGCTTTATTAGAATGCAGGACTTAGGCGGTGAGCGAAAGTCATTGTGTTGTTCTCTCGGTATGACATACCCGCGAGTTTTTGATAATGATAGATTGAGTTGTTGATTATTGCAAGTTATATTGGCATTTCTGTTGCATTGTATTGCATATGTATTTCTAGCCGTGTGTGGCTTCATTGTGTGCATTGTTATTAAAGGGAACTTAACCTGTTACGAGTGTTATGGTGAATCTATGTCAGCTATTGCATACTGTGGTCGTATCCTTAGATAATGAGCCAGAGAGTATAAATTATGTGTTAAACCCACAGTGTGGATAGGTTGTTTCTGACAATATGGATACTAATATCATAAGGTTTTATTTATATGTTGTGCCTTGTCACAGTAGTATATAATTTGTGAATAGATTATGTCTGAGTTCAGACAAAGTATGAATGCAAAGATGTGAAAATAGATGAGAATAGAGTCACTAATTAAATTATGAGAAGAGATATGACTTCTGAAGCGTGGTTGAGCTACGTTTTCAGACTACTGTGACTTATTTTACCAAGACAATCTGCTTCTCTCCTTCCTATGCTCCTAATGGCAGTAAGGGACAACGTTATGACATACAGTGACAGTTATAAAAGAAGAGATCCTGACCACAGGATAGGTTTTTATGTTTATTAAACAACACACAAAAAACGACACCATAGCATGAACCTCAAAAAAAAACCCACCTGTATGCCTTCACAGTGTCTGACGGCTACAGGGATATATAAAATTCGTAGAGTACAAAAGTTATGGTCAACACACTCTTTAACACATGACTAGGCTCAAACGCACACACGCCAAACCTCACCTCGCTACCCCTCCATGCACACTCTTACTGGCACGATTAAAATGTCCTAATAAAGGGGTATGGCCCCCAGCTATCAAAACAATGACAGCAGCCAAATCCTTTTACGGCACTAAAGCTTGTCAGTTACTCTCCTACTCTGCTAGGAAAAAAAATCACTCTGTTCCACCTAAGGTATTAAATCCTCAGAATACGGAGTTAAGCTCCCACTGGAAACAGGTAAATAAATCCCAAGAATCACACAATATCGTGGGTGGCCACCACTCATTCAGCGAGCTACCAGTATCCCTGGCTGGAGCGAATTTCTTGCACTGATTAAAATATATATGCCAAGTGCGAATCAGTGACTTTCAGCTAGGAAATCAGGTTATCCAGGAACAAGGCGAGGCGTAGGCACCTCTGCTACAGATAATGACGACTGAAAAAATCGCTGGCTTCTACTGGGTGTTGGCGTAAAAATACTCCACGATGATGGGGCGTAAGTGGGTAAGTCAAGGTTGCTAAAATAAATGGAAGGCAATGGCATCAGCCAAAGGCGCTAGTGCTTTGTAATATGCCGTGAGTAAATTATTCACTATGGACTGGCTAGTGGCTATTAACTGAAGACTGCAGTACTCGTAGACTTAGGGCACATGAATTTACATGCCACTAATAATTCTGGATGGTTGCGTAGTGCCCGATCCAAGAAAAAGAACACAGTACCTGGGACCAGAGCTGAAATAAACAGACAGTCAAGAAAAAGTTTATACCATAATATAGTAATTACTAGCGCGCACTACACAGTACTTTATCTCACTTCATCACAATAACAAACACGTCCTCCCCACGTTTTTCCCTCCTCACTCATTCATTACAGAAATCACAACCCACTATTTTAGTTCCCCCCCTTCTCTGATAAGCCTTGACAATAGTACAGGTAGCTTCACCCAGGCGTGACTGCTGGCCCACGCAGGCGCGCACGTCTGACCTCTCACCTACTCGGTATTATGCCAACATTATAGACAATCCAGGTTACTCATTCACAACGTGAAATGGGAAAATACAAGCGCCCACATCGTCATCGATAATTGGGACTGTACTGGACGTTATAAAATTAATGTGGCAATGACACACACTACTATCAAACGATTATCAAAACTCTATACAAAATTAATTATACATCTATTAAAAATGGAACATACAACACCAAAATAAAATAAATCATCTCCCCCTTTCTGTCTTCAACTTATATATCTCTGTCAAATATCTCTTCAGTCTAGCTGTAATTCTTAGTGAAGTTAAAATTGGTAGCTAGCAAAATGAAGTTATGTCCAACAATTACTTTATATTAAGCCATATATATTAAGAGAAATACAGTAATTAAGTCTCCTAACTCTATGTTATTTATCTACCCAAATATATATTGGAAGAATTAAAGTAATAAAGTCTCCTGGCTCTCTATTATTAATCTACCAAGGAAAAACAACAAAAAAAACCAGAGAAAAAACATCGACTTAAGTAAATGTGCTTACCAAAACGAGGAATTCCAATTTACACTCTAACTATTGTGAGCTTTCAACTCCACAACGTCACTAGATGACAAAATCCAAGAATTGACAACTGGTGGTGAATGATAGAGACATGAACTTAAATAGTGAGACAGAATGCCGGGGCTCGACGAACGCTTTCCCGCACGTATGCGGATGAAACGTAAGACAGTCGTAAGAGTGTTTACGATCTCCCGTTCGATGCTCGCCCCTGTTCAGGATGAAGGATCGAAGGCGGCTGGACATGAAAGAACAAGAGTTCTCCGAGCGACCGGGGTCACAGAAACTAGCCGCTCGCTACATAGAGACTTCTTCGGCAAGAAATGCCGCTGAGAAACTTAGAGGAGCAAAGTTCTTGTTTTCCCCCACACATCAGAGATACCAGGGCCCTTTTAACTTCCCTGAATGCCAACATGAAAAGATCGTTAGACATTCAGCCAATTTGCACGTGCAAAGAGGTGTATCTAAACTGGACTATAGAAAGATTCACAGAATCAGAGAGAAAATGAGAGCTGTTAAAATAAAAAATGACAGAATAAGTGGGCGGTAACATGAAATAGGAAAATAACAGACAGGTTAACTTCAGGCAAGGGCAGACAATTCTAACCATCTGTGACATACCTGACACTTTTTGCTTCTTTTTTTTTCCATTGGTAGAATTTGATTAATTCTATTATAATATTGTTTTTGTTTTTCAGTCGTAGTTGACCGCAAGTTTAACAAGAATTGTGACACAGGGAGGTTTGAACTGGCTTACAAGCAGCCCCTTGTGACAACCCCACCATATATTGGCATCAGTCTATGTGTGGAAGGCCATGCAGTCAAGAAACCAAGTTTAGCAATTAATTCTAACATATCACAAGAATTGGCAGGTTCTAAAAGGTCCACTTCCACACCTGGCATGGTTGCTCCAAAGCGAACACCTGAAAAGAAAATTGAGGGTTCATCCCCATCCTTGTGGTCTTTGCCTTTCCCAACACAAGAGCAGAGTTAGGTTCTCATTTACAGCTCAGTAGACAAGTACATAATGCTACCTGATTTTCAACCCGGAATTTAATAATATCACACAAACTTGTTACATAAGTGAAACCCAATCACATTTGTTTACTTTCCTATGACCAGATTGTTAAAGGAAAAAAATATATTTCTATGGAGTACTGAAGACCATTAAATTATTTTTATCAATTTGACCATCATCTCACATTATGAATTATAACAATATTTAGGGCTGAACAATGATCAAGAATTTGTAATTCAGACTGGTTTTTGTTTAAACATTTTCTCTCCCTAAGCACTGAATAAATTACGAATATTTTTACTTTGAATTTTTTTCACTCAGTAAAAAGACAAAATTCAATTACCTATTTTTTTGTTTTGTGCAGAAAAAAGGCTCAACCATATTTGATTTGATACATAGTTTTTTTTTTAAAAGCAAATTTTAGTCTTGTAAGACCTGCTTTTATTTCTCTTGTTTAACAGGTGGTTCCGCCACATCAGGGAACAGATGGAATAGACCATGCCCACGGTGTGGGAGAGGAGGTAACCTGCATTTGAATTCTGCACACCAGTATTGCCAATGCCAACGTGACTCCCTTTTAACTGTGCAGTTCACTAAAACAAATCCTAAGATTCAAGAATTAGACAGAATTAATAACCAGCAAAACTGTGGTACTAAGATTCATTACCCCTACTGCAAAAGTCCAGATGGAAAAAATCAAAAAGCCTTCTATACTGTTCCTTCAAATTCTGCAAGTGGCAATGAAAACACAACTTCCAAGATATTCATACATGTACCACATGAGACTGCAGACACTACTTCAATGAGACCATTTTCAGCTCATTGTTTTGGTAGGAATACTTCCATCACAAACAGTCCAAGGTCCAGACAGTGCACGGTCAAAAAACCCATTAATCCATGTTATCAGGGCCTCCATCAGCCGTGGGAATTCAACAACCAAACCCGCCGGTCGCACACTCAGTTTCACAACAGTGTTTTAAGTGGTAGCTGGGAAACCTCAATCCCCATTCAGCAGTACGTGAAGTGTTGCTCTCTGTATAATCGAAGTCCACAGCTCAGCGAAGGCCAGATAGGCAGAAGGTTTACCTCCAGTAGAAGTGATGGGTAAAGACAGTATTATGACAGTTTTCTTACTGAAACTTTGTGAAATGTGGTAATGACAAACATTGAGCTTAATAGTTGTAGTGACTGTAACCTGGTGCATCCTCAGGGCTGCACAGAATAGAACTGCTTCATAGGTGCAGATATATTGGTATGGTGAAGAGGTAATCTGCTTCAACAGGGTATGATATCCCTTTTATAAGAACACTGGAACAGATGTAATCTTTCTTAGAAGAAAACAATCAAAAGTAAAAACTGTTTTCATCATCATAGTATCTCCTATTTTACTCCTTATATAACATGGGACCATCACAGCAGATGAGGAAACCTACACCAAAGCACAAACTCTCACAGCAGTGATTTTTGTAGCAATTTGTTTACATGATGACATTGCCAGCACCTTGCACAATCTCATATTAGTTGCCTTTTAAGACGTGCCTGAGGGACTAGTAGTCATATTCTGTTTTTGTCTGCTTCAACTACACTGTACATGTTTTACTTATAATAATTGGCAGATGAACATTACACTATATATAAAAACCTCTATTTATTAGATTGTTTTTACAAATGAACTGTATAGAAATAAATACCGTATATTATTGTCTATATATAAATGAATACCTTATATGTAAAAGAAATTCTTTACTATTAGGAGATAAACATTAAAGTCTGCATGGAGAAGAGAACTGGATACAGATGTGAAAATGAGGAAAACATGGAAAGAACTTGAGCGGATGACACAGGACAGGAAGACTTGGCATGTGTTTGTTGAAGGCCTATGCTCCTTGGGGAGCTAAAGGGTATTGATTGATTGTGCGGATTGAGCATATGAGCAGTATGGATTCATGAAAAGCTAAGGCACAAACAACACCTTATAAATTCATCATCTTCTTCCATTTTGCTGCCTTTGGAGACACACCCTGCCACAGGTCCCCTTGCAGGAAGCCTGCACCAAGCATTGACATGCTCCTGCAGTGTTGGTTTCTGTAACAACTTGTTTCACATGATGAGGTTGCCAATCCCACGCAGAGCCTCATATAAGTTGCCTCATACAACATGCCTGAGGGAGCAGCTGTACCTTCCTTGTCTCATCAGAGACCCCTGGAACTACGCAGGGTGCCTTATACAGGGTGATTGAGAAGTCTCTCCACAGTGGGTTCAGTGCTTTAATAATATGAATGTAATATGTTATGATACAGTAAACCGTATTATTTTAATTGACTTTAATTAGATTTACTTTACAGCAAGTTCTTCTGCAGTGGTTGTACGGTCGTAGTTCTGCGCATCCGCTCACGCGCATCATAACGTGTTACATTCATATTATTAAAGCACTGAACCCACTGCGGAGGGACTTCTCGATCACCCTGTATATTATAAGAACACTAATGATAAGTCCAGCGTCCTGTAACGTGTTACATTCATATTATTAAAGCACTGAATCCACTGCGGAGGGACTTCTCGATCACCCTGTATATTATAAGAACATTAATGATGTCCAGCATCCTGTTTTGGTGAGAGGGCACAGTAAGTGGGTCTGAAAATACGCAGGGGAAAGGCAAAGATAATGACAATAAATGCAGGAAATTATAACAAGATTACACTTGAAGAAACACCCCTACAAGATATCAGTCAAAACCATTTAGCTCCCCAAGGAGCAGAGGTCTTCAACAAACACATGCCAAGTCCTCGTGCCTGCAAGATATAGAATCATACATACATCTTGGCAGCTATAGAGACAAAGGTGGCAGAACTGACAGTGGTATCAAAGTAAGATTACAAACGGCAATATGAGCTTTGCATTGAGAAATATGCTGAAATCAGAATAAATCAAGTCCAATATAAAAATCAGAATCTTCAACTCAGATGTCAAGCCAGTCCTATAGTATGCTGTTGAAACATGAAGAACAACATAAACAAGAACCAGGATGTTACAGACGTTGATAAATGGGTGCTTGCATAGAATAGAGGGATTGAAATGGTACGATAAGATGACCAGTGTGATCAGGGGTCAGAGTGGCTAAGAGGTATGGCGTCCGCCTCTAATTCTAAAGGTAAAGTGTTCGGTACCCAGTGCAAGGAATATATTTGATAGAAGTTTTTTCAGAAACAGTGAGTCCTAATGATGTCATACTCCCTCCCCCCTATGACGTCAATACCAGAAGCCAGATTAATCTTGAACTCCACCACATCAGTATGGAACTCTGCAGCTCTTTCTCAGGAAAAACAACAAACTTAGGCTGTTCCACACAAATGTATCATCTGTTTCTTTCTATTGCCCAGAAACATGACATGTCACCAAAAATATCACACCCAAACTCCAGATATTCAGAAACATCGTTTACTTCACCTTCGGGATGCAAGGGAATTCACACAGCTCTTGCGTAATTCCAGAGTTAAATCTCTAACCAAAACCCATTGGGGAGGGGGGGGGGGGGGGGGGGGGGGGGTGGGGGGGGGGGGGGGGGGGGGGGGGGGTGTTAGAGATGTATGACTTCACTTCAGATGAGGGTCTGGGCTTTTGTGACGAAATGTGACAAGGGGGAGGAAACATTGCGTGGCGTCATATTTGGATGACCCCATACTTCTTTTCCTTTCCAGCTTGAAATCAGATTTAAGGATCGTTTAAATGTATACCAAGCCGGTGTTGCAGGCAGGATGAACTTAACCGATCATTGTACAGTGAACCTTACCTGCTAGGTAGGAAGCACTGAACTTGGGTAGAAATGACTTACCATTTTAAAAGTAAAAAAAACAACCGGAAACCCGTATATTAAATATAATTAATGCTGTATTGTATGTATTGAGAAATGGATGTACCAGTAAAACCAAGGCAATAATACATGATAATTGCGTTTTTTTTCTACTTGGCAGTGTATGGTATAAATAAAGAGTATTAATAAAGTAAAACTGAATAGATGACATTCCTTTGAAACATAGATCTGACCAATGAAAATCAGTAGATGTCTAATCTGTTAAAATATGTATATTGCCTATTTAGTAACTACTATTACCAAAAGAGCATTAAAAACTATTTTTTACCTTAACATAAACAGTCAAATAATTTATAACGTCACCTGCTCGCATTGTGAAATAAACCTTCTATTTCGCCAGGACGTACTCAATCGGGGTGCGGGCAACGACAAGCATATTTTTTCGTCCGTATTAAGTTTAATTGTAATCGAGTTCAAGTTGTTGTAGATTGGGACGGTATTGCCTCCCCTGCTTTGCAGTAGGGGTCCAACAGTGGCCAAAACTCAAGAGTATCTAATATGGGCTTCAAATATGTCTACTTTTGCACAAGATTACTCTTGGCAGAGATGTAAATAGAAGAAACAAAACGCTTCTATCTCCAGGGAGTCTTCACAAGATATTCAGAATAAGCGAGAACAATACTGCTTTGGCTGAGTATGTTAACTCTGTAATTCTGCCGACACTTTTGTGAAGCATTTAAGCACTTAATTTCAGCTCGTTTAAGCCCCCACCCCTGATTTACTCAGTGGCATTCTATTATTCTAGTATAGCTCTGTTTAGAGTGTGTGTAGTAAATTGACTGAGACAAACATGCAGTAACTTTAAAATGATTAAATCGAAGTTAAATTTGTATAATTACAAATAACAAAATTTAATAATCATTTAAGTTTTAACAGTTGGAAAATAATGTGAATAGTTATGGATCAAGAAAAGTTATCATCACGGTCGTAATGGATTGTGAAATGTTATAAGAAGTTCAAGTGGCAGGATAGATTTGAACTTAGCTGCCAGTGACGGTTCTGCTCCTTCTTATGGGTTGGTTCTTTTCATACTGCTCACGCTCGTCCCTGATCAAGGTTGTCGGGTATAGCTCATTTCCCAGAAATGTCAAGGAGAGTCTACCACGTGGGTTCTTCATCTTAAAGCTTAGGCCACTGTTCCCTTCTTGTTCCAGAGATAGTACTTTCTGCTGGTACCACCAATAACTATGGTAAAAGAATAGAACGAAATCCTCTTCTGAGTATGGCGTTTTCCAACCCATAGTTATGGGTTCCTATCTTCCCATACCACCATCCCAATTAACTCAGACTTTACCCTCGATGAGAATTAAATGTAAAATGTAATCCCTCGGGATAAAACTTCTTTTACATTTAAATAGAATAGCTTTCATAGTTACTATATATTTAAATTCTTCTTCCTCGTTCGTCCTGAAAAGGACGTTGGTTGCGTTGTGTCTGTATACAGCAGAGCTGCGATATCTGCGCCTTTCGGCCGGCACATCCAACTTCAGCACTGCATTTTTTGGGACCAGGTTTGCCTTCCCTCTTCGATCCCTACTCTCTCAGCCAGACTGCAGTGATGCAGCCTGTTTCCAGGACCACCACGTGGAGGGGGAGTAGGGTCTTGGTCAGCTCTGGTTCGCTGACCCTGACGCAAGCAGTCAAGCTATGAGTCGCTGACTGCATTCTCTATTGCTGCGTCTTTGGGTGCCATATATTTAAATGAAAAGGTTAATAATACAGATAGAGTCTATTTACATATACATCTCCACTGATTGAAAAGTGTTCACAATATAAATTGAATATGTTTTCATTTCTGTTTACACTGATTGAAAAGTTTGAAACTTCCATTAACGTTAAAATGAATATTTTCACATAGACATTTACAGTGGTTTAAAGCTTGAAAACTTACATTAATTTTAAAGTGAATATGTTTATATGGACATTTACACACTGCTTTGAAAATGTAAGTATTATACTTAGAATGTACATCCTTTCTTTCATCTTTCCTTCCCTGCTCCTTATGGAACCTGGAACTACTTTATGCTTTTAGTTCTCTTTATGAAACTAGCAATAAAGCAATCACCAGCCCGTGCAGTTGTGGTTCATGAATCATCATTCTATACACTGAGGTTGCCAGCCTCAAAGGACTGTGACATCCACTAGAGAGTTTCACATATTAAACTTCACATGGTAATATATACATATATATATGTTAGTTCACATGTTAGTGATAAAATATGAAATGTAAATCACAACTTACGCCAATCCTGGCTCACAGACTTTTTGCTCAGATGAATAAAAGAGACTTGAATCGGCCTCTTACATGCGTCTGGGGTGTTGTTAATTTAATAAGTTCCCTCTCTGACTTCGTGTGTGGTCCTTCAGTTTCCCCAGTCCTGGTTTCCTTATTTAATATGAAAGAGATTTCCTGGGCTGTGAAAGTCCATCCAAAATTCTCCAATAAAATGCGCGCCTGAAAGGATCAGCCAATCTGATTTGAATCTTTTGCATGACTCAGCTAATGCAACATTTCAAACATTACTTTTCTGAAAATGGGTTGTAAACATCCGCTTACCAATGGGTACAAACTTACGAACATGTCGGTAAACTCATATAAAACGTGTTCCCAATGTAACAATCATTACTTTTATCAGAAAGTAATCTCTTATCTGTGTCTGTTCATCAGTTGTCTCCCCATATTCCAAGCTTTGGTGATGCGCGTACCCACGTCTTATCAGTGATTAGGCACTGCGCTGAGGCGATTTACATGTTAATCTGTATACTGAAATCGCTGCGCCCACGATAGCCAACATGGTTAGGTCGCTGCCACTCCTTGCAACGTAGGGAGAAATGGGTAACAACCAGACATGTCCCCTTATACCTGAGAAGTGTAAGAAGGAAAATACATAATATCTGCTACACATAGCAGAAAAAGAAAGAAAGAAAGTGTGACAAATGAAAGCACACAATAAAATCAGTACCACAAATGTACCAGTACTGCCAGAGTGAAACAAAGATCGAGGATGATCGCCCCATTTTGTTACATAGATAAGTAGCTGTTTTGAATTACAATACAAGAGCACATTTAAAAAAACACAAATCTTTATGAAAGCATTTAAAAGAGTCATATTTCATTTAATGTTAACAATTTTCACATCTGATTTTCAGTGATCTTCATACTGCATTTATGTTGAAAAATCACTGACCAATTCAATTAAGTGCATGTCATAGCACTTTCATTTCTTCACATTTTCATATATAACACTATGTTATCATTATAAATAAATTATTTAATGTAAAACCAGTAATGGTAGTCATGTCTCAAATTAGCTCGTAAAAATGTGGTTTTTGAACACAAATACTAAGGTTTAACTTCAGCCACTCATGACATTTCATCTCAATATGATGCTCTATACAGAGCGAAACAACAGGAGGCAATCTGATCATCAGAGCAGTCCCCCCGTCGAACAAGTGTTTCGGCCCTGTATACTCCTTTGTACTCTAAGGTATTCTGTTCGTTACGCCGCACACCACAACTAGGGACAGACCCTGACACACCTGCGCGAAGCCGACGAGGCTAGCCACTGCGCGCTAGCAACTGTAATTCTGTGCCTAACACCTCTTATAATATACGCTGCATGTTGCCCATCAGTCACAACTATTTCACCAGTACACTGAAAAACTCAACATATTGTGGACTTAGAAAAATTCCTGACATTTTCTGTACCGCAGAGTTTACTGTCCCGAGTTCCATAGCCCATTGCGGTTGTTCCACAGCCAGCATGATGCCTTTTCCGCAGTTTCACTAAGCCTCTTCAGTGCCCTTGTTCTCGACTGTCCCCTCAGCCCCAACACTTTCAATAAATCATACACTGATGCAGCCACGAGCCCTCTTGCACCCACCTCAACAGCCATGACCCTTGCAGTGAACCCATCGTGTCTCAGATCCACGGCCAGATTACTATACTTGGCCGCTTTGAACAAATGTTGCTCTTCCAATCTGGATTCAAATGGCACGGTCAGTTCAATCAATATGACCTGGTGCGATGATGAAGAATGCAGCACTATATCCGGCAGTCTTTGAGATTTCCTGACACTCTCTGGATATGCCCCTCGTCCAGGTAGGTCTACCGCCATCTCCCAGTCATTTGCACAGTCAAGGAGAGATGGTACACTGCTACCTAATTTACTCGGTTTTGGGTTTGCTGACTTTCCTCCTCTCAGAAAGTATGTGTTTGCGGTGTTTGGCCTGACATTGCTATTTGCCTTCATCCTTGCCAGATCTATTGTCGCAGCCAGCTCATTTAGCACTTTGTTGTGGCGCCGTGTGTATCGCCCTTGCCCTAATGACACCTTGCAAGCTGAGAGCACGTGTTCAACTGTCTGCCTCCCTTGGCACAGGGGGCACTGCTCATCATCCGACTTTCCCCATCTCAAAAGGTTTGTGGCTGATGGCAGGAGGTCATACATTGATCTAACAACGAAGCTGAGCCTGAGAGGTGCCATATGCCATATATCATTCCATGTCAAGGACCTGTGCAGGGCCCCTTCCCATGTAGTCCATTGGCCTTGTTGGTCTGCTGCACTGCTTTTTGCAACCTCTTATCATTCTCATCTCCTTGTATCTCCTGAACTACCATGTCTCTGCGCTCCCTGCTTGATGCCTTGGACCATCAGCGGATGTCTCCATGACCAAATCCCCGTCTGTTCTTTTGTGTGTATCCGATTACCTCCCTTAGTTTGAGTGACTCTTGGGCAGCATCAACAGCTTTTTCCACTCTCCACTTCCTTCCTGTTTTCAGTATGGGCTGAATGGACTTAACCACGTCATCTGTTGACTCACGTAGCATCATTGCAAGCCTTGCCTTTCCAACTTTGTAATCTTCAACAACTGACTTGAAAGGAAGCAGAAGTTTTGACTTTTTGCAGTACAGTGCTACTTCTGACAGACCTGGTGGTACCCCTAGCCATTTCCTCATGAACTTGTTGACCTTCTGCTCTATAGCTTCACTGTACTTGTGCTTATTTCATATATAAGCAGTGGCCACAGCAACTTAGGTATCAACATGAACTGAAGGCACCACAGTTTAAATGGAGACAGTCTGTATACACATTGTGACATAACAACGAAGATCTTTCGTACATATTTTTTTTAGTTTAACAATTATAATTATTTATTTATATATTTATTGAGCACCTGATTGAAAGAGTGGTTAGAGCGCTGGTCTCTCGCGGCAAAGGTGCCGGGTTCAATTCACGGTATCGACACGCTCCAGTCTACCCAGCTGTAATTGGGGACCTGACTTTGCTCGTGAGTTAAGGAAGGAAAAGGCAGCAAGGAAAGGAACTGCTCACCCCACCGCTCGATGCTGGACCTAGTATACTGAAGTCTCTAACACTTCACTCCACTACGGCAGTATTTGCAATGGGACCACCTTTACCTTATATTTATTATTCACTGCCCAAATTATGATCACACTACACGCACCATACCGATACCTGTTTGGAATGAACACTGAAATAATAATTTCCCACCCAATATTTTTAGACGAAATTAGAAAAATTTCATAAAATTTGTTTACCCACTATAAATGAATACCATATACAGCAAACATAAAAACATCTTTACTCTTTATCTCTCCAGTCTTTTGCCCAATAAAGGATGGAACGGTGGAAATATCTGCCTAATAGATTATAATAACTACTGCTCAGTGTGATATACCTATTCATTTTTTTCAGGCAAGAATTACTGTACAGAGCTTCGTGCCTGAGTTAAGTGCCTGTTACCTAGGTAGGAATCCCTACCTGACGGTAGCATGCACTGTACAATGCGTTTTGCCGGTTCGGTGCTTCCTGCCTTCTACACCGGGACAGAAACATGAGCTGACTCCAACTCAAAAGTTTAGGCATGGCAGAAAAGCCACAGAAAAAAAAACCTACATTTACAATGTAGGTAATGCCAAGCATTTCTCAACTTGACGTTGGCTGCAAATGAGCGACAAGCTCAGCAGCCGTAGCTAAACAACAACTCCTCCACCGTTTGTTGTAAATAATTCTTATTAGCATACAGACATCCAATCCAGCTCACATACGAAGACACTTAAGATGTTCGATGCTGAGTTTGCATGACGGTCCGCAGGATCAACCATCAAGATATAATAAAAATAGATCTATTGAACACAACCAGTCAACAACGAGTACAGCTGGAAATTTAAGAGAAAGTTGAGGTGGATAGGGAAATACCTTTTAAAAAAAAAAAAAAAAAAACCAGTATCACCAGACATGATTTTGACTGAAACACATAGAGAAAGCGAAGAGTGGGAAAACAAAGAAAAGACTGCGGACAACGGCAAGAAGAAGCATACACGGTGGCGGGAATCACTACCTAAATTGGAAATCAAAGACGGGCAGCAATTACAGCCCATTGTCCATGTGATGAACCAACTAATGGGATGAAGATATTGTGAGACGGTGATGTTAATTTTCCACTGTTTCAAATTATGTTAGTCACTGATTGGGACTACGAAAGCATCCACAAAAGGGGAAAAAATTCGTCTTACACAATCGCAATAACAGTAACTGCTTCACGCCTATAACACGTTTCATCGAGAGTTACTTGACTTACGTTTGACATATTGTCCCTGTATCAAACGCATGCATCATTCATTCATCTTTGCCTTTCGGCTCCCCGAGGAGTATAGGCCTTCAACAAATGCATGCCACGCCCTCCTGTCGTGTGTTGTATTTAATGTCCTTCTTTAGGTACAGGTGGTCCCATAGCACATACTGCCATAGATGAGTGAAATGTTTGAGACTTCACTATATTAGGGTCAGCATCGAGATGTGGGGTGGCCAGTTACCTCCTTCGCAGCCTTTTCCTTCACTAACTCAAGAATAAAGTATGGCACCCATTTACAGCTTTGTAGACTGGATCGTGTTGATACCATGAATCGAACCCGATACCTTTGCCGCGAGATACCAGAGCTCTAACCACTCTGCCAATCGAACGCTTAGAATCGACATCACTGCACTCCGGGTAAACCCATAGGTGTTCAGTCTCCCTCAGCAACAGTCGAAGGGTATGAATGCTAATTGTTCCTGTAGCATGCTGGCTGTATACACGACGGATGCATCCTCTTTAGCGTTCATCACTGCTAGTTTGATGCCAAATTACATCAGTCTTAGCCTTTTTGATTCATCGATTGCTGTATTGTTCTCTAACAGGCGATCATCAATTGTCCTCATTATCTCTCCATTATCCATATTCAGTGCCTCCACTATGGGTGCTCTCGAAACTAGTCTCTTTTTTTTTTTTAAATAAAATTTTGCCTCGTTTTGGCGAGGCGCGTCCCGTTCAACCTAATCGGTTATATTAGGGCGCATGTCCAAATGTAAAAGAACTTTAGGTATGATAACATTAGTCTGTTTTATTATAACATTGCATTAATTACCACTACTCCATTAATTTTGTTTCTATTGCATTTACTAACAGTTCCGTGTTGATTTGCACCATGTAGGCTAGTTTCCGGGGAGTCTCCGAAGAGGCAATGATAGAATATACTTTCTGCCCCTTCAGCGCCAAAACGAGGCAAAACTTTATTTTTTTTAAAAAAAGGAGACTAACATGTGGTTGTGCGTGGGGCTAGCAACGTCATCACGTGATGCAGATCGCTACAGAAACCATTGTTGGGAGAGCACATGAATGCTTTGATGCAGGATTTATTAAACAAATTACTTATACGACAAATGAAAATTGATTAAATATCACACTATAGATCTCATGCCTTTACACCCTCCTCCTATTTCTTGTTTGTATTTGGTGTTTAAATTCATTTTTTTTTTACAATGATTGGACAGAGGATATGATGCCAGTTTCGCATACTGGCAATTGTACATATTATTTAGACTTGAAAACACTATATATACGGTACTAATTATAACCCTTCAGGGTTCCAACGAGATATTTTTAATCAAGTAAAAAAATAAAAAACCTGCAAGGGAACCATCTACAATGACAGCTTCACAAGGAGCAAAAAAGGGAGAAGAAAATGTTGATTTGTTACCAATGAGAATGGGCAGACGTTGAAGGGATGGCACAGAACAACGAAGTTTTGGCGTGAAATTGTCAAGGCTTAATGCTCGGGGGGAGGGGGGTGTGTGAAGGATAATGACTGAATCAACTAAGACTTGGGGGAGGGGGGAGTTGGGAGAGCTAATAGTATAGTTATAGCTAAAGGTAGGCCTATAGTTATGAAGATAATCCGAGTTGTTGGTAATATCGCAATGATTGTCGCCGAATATTCCGCAGTGAATATTCACTTGGAGTTATTTACCTTTAGCAGTGTTTGGTGCTTTAGCAGTGTTTCGCGCATTAGCTGAATGTTACGTGCCGGAGCGTTTTAACTTTATTGGATACGCCGATCGAGCACATAACTCCGAGCTGACTGCGTCAGAATAGGTGTGCATCGACGGCCGAGGTCGTTTGTGCATCAAATGGTCATGATACCCCCGGACGAACAGACATATGACAACATCATCATCAGCTGCCATCTCCACAACGAAGGTTGGCTGTAATGGATCTCCAACGTCTTCTGTCTCTTGTCTTGGTGGTGCACTCTGATAGACTCTTTCCTGTCCATCTCTTGATGTTATCTTCCCACTTATAGCGCTGTCTTCCTCTTGCACGTTTGCCTTCACCTCTCCCTTCTATTATGGTCTTCTGCAAGGTGTTATGCCTGTTTATGTGGCCAAAGTATTTTAGCTGCCGAACTTTGATCTCCCTCATTAGTTCTCTTGTCATACCTAGATTTTCTAGGACCTCCTTATTTGTTTTCTTCTCTTTCCATGAGATACGCCCCATTCTTCTATATATCCACATTTCAAGAGCCTCAATTCTTTCTTCCAAATGCTTATTCATCGTCCATGTTTCTACACCATACAGAAATGCAGAATATATATTTAACACGTTATGATTCTGTTTTAATTTGTGAGATAACTGTTTAGATGTCAGTATATGTTTCATGTTGTTGAATGTAGCTTTGGCCATTCCTATTCTCTTCTTGATTTCTGTTTCACATCTGCCATCTTCTGTTATTATATGATCAAGATATACGTAGCCTTGACTTGTTCCAGGATTCTCCCATTTACGCTTATCTTTAATGTGGGCTTATCGTCTGTTTTGCTAATTATCATAGTTTTTCTTTTCTCAATATTAATGTCGAGTCCATATTCATGACTTATACTGTTCACTTGCTTCACTAGTTCCTGTAACTCCCTGTTCGCTTTCAGCTAACAACACGGTATCATCTGCATATCTAAGGTTGTTTATTGACCTTCCACTGATGTTCAGTCCTGGTATTTCCTGTATCTGTTTGAAAATTTTTTCGGTGTATAGATTAAATAGGCAGGGGGACAGCACACAACCTTGTCTGACACCTCTTTTAATGTCTTTGTATGGTAAATAATTCATTTCAGATCTTACTGTGGCAGTTTGCTCCCAATAAAGGTTACTGAGTATTCTTATGTTTTTTCCATCACTACCTATGTCTTCGAGGCATTCAATTATTTTCTCATGATGGACTCTGACAAAAGCCTTCTTATAATCAATGAAGCACATGTACATACTTTTTTGGACCTCTGTATATTTGTCTGCTAATATTCTTAGGCAAAATATTGCCTCTCTTGTTCCGCTGTTCCGTCTAAAACCAAACTGTTCTTCTTGGATTTCGCTGTCTACCTTACTCTTTATTCTTTCCTGTATGGTTTTGAGCAGTATCTTAATTGCATGGCTCATCAAAGTGACAACAACAACATCACAATTCACGACATATTACTGGACCCGATGCGCGAAACACTGCTAATTCGCGAGACACTGCTAAAGCACGAAACACCGATAAAGGGAAATAACTATAAAATACCCATATTCTGTGCGGAGCGTTCGGCTGTACACTAGCAATAACCCGTCAAACTTGACAAGTTTTTAATTACAGTGTGCTGTTTCCCGTACAATCAAAAGAACAACTGAAAGAGTTGCTCAGCCTAGGAACTGCCCAACATCACGCAAGAAACTAAGTAAACGAACGGGAGAAATGAGCATTAAGACCTACAAGCTGAGAGAGCCAGAAATTAAGACCAGATATCAGGGGCTTATTGTTGCATCGGTGAGCAACATAGAAGAACAACCTGATGACTTGGAAACCCTCTGGCTTAAATTCAAGGACATCATAAAGACAGCTGCGGCAGAAGCATGTGGTGAAGTCCGACTTGGGAACAAGAGAAAACCTTGGTGGACAGAGGAAGTCAAAGAGAAAATAAGAGAGAAGAAAATGGCATGGAAACAATACTTAGGAGCTAAAAACACAACAGGACAAATTGAGAAATATAGAGAATATGTGACACTCAGAACAGAAGCAAAGAACAAGGTGCTAGCAGCAAAACAGAAGTCCTGTGAAAAATTTGGAGAAAAGCTAGAAAAAGATGCGCAAGAAAACCAGAAATTGTTCTATAAGACCCTAAAGAACATGAGGAAGGAAAAACAATGCCCTTTCAAATTTATAAAGGACAAGCAATGCCAATTGCTTACTGCCCCGAAGGAAGTAATGGAAAGATGGAAAGAATATTTCTCAGTACTCCTGGATGGTGAGCATGGTGAAGCATCAGAAATGATAACCACTAGCACAGAAGAGAAAACCAATGATGGTGAAGTTGACATAAAGATGGAAGAACAGAAGGCAGCACTGGAGAAAATCAAGATGGGCAAAGCAGCAGGGCATGATGATATAACACCAGAAATGGTTAAGTACATGGGAGCATCAGGCGACCTATTACTCTTAAGGGTCCTACAGGCAGCGTGGTGCAACAAGACCATACCAAAGGATTGGGAGATGGCCATCATAACACCAATTTTCAAAAAGGGTGACAATCGCCAATGTGGAAACCATAGAGGCATATCCCTTCTCAGTGTCCCTGGTAAAATCTACTCTAGAATCCTAGAGCAGAGACTCCGACGCCTAGCTGAGCCACAAGTGGATGAGGTCCAGTGCGGATTCCGAGCAAACCGAAGTACTCAAGACCTAATCTTCACACTCAGACAGCTGAATGAAAAGGACCTTGAGTATAAGAGTGAGATCCATCTTTGTTTCATAGATCTGGAAAAGGCATTTGACAGGGTCCCCTGGAGCAAACTTTGGGACTGTTTGGCAAGGAAGAACATTCCAACACCTCTAATTCATGCTATACAGAGCTTCTACAAGTCTTGCAGAAATTATTTGAGGACAGCAAACCATAAGTCAGAAGAGTTCAGGACCACCACTGGTGTAAGACAAGGTGATATCCTGTCACCTTATCTTTTCATACTCCTCATGGACGATGTCATCAAGGCATGTAAGGAGAGAACAAGAAAGTATGCAATGGGGTACTGGAAGATGAGACAGGTCTGTATTTCGGAGCTGGCATTTGCTGATGATGTTGCCCTGATTGTAAATCAGAGGCACATCTCCAATCCAACCTGCAAGTCTGGAAGGAAGAGCTGGAGAAGAGAGGGATGGTCATAAGCAGCTCTAAAACAAAATCCATGGTGATATCACAAGAAGAAAGAAGACATCAGATTAAGCTGGGAGAACAGGTCCTGGAGCAGATCGACCACTTTAAATACCTCGGAGACATTACAGACCGAAAGGGAGGCATCAAAGAAGAGTTGGCCACTCGAAAAGCAGCAGCTGGAAGACTTTTTCAGGCCAAAAATCGAGGGTTCCTCAGCAAGTGAGAGGTTGGTAAGAAAACGAAGATGGCTACCGCTCCACCTATGTCCCAGTCTTGACATATGGATGTGAGTCATGGGCAATGACTACAACCCACAAAAGCCAGATCCAAACCTCAGAAATGATGTATCTGAGGAAGGTGGTCGAAGTAACAAGAAGAGACATGGTCCATAACCAGACGATACGTAAAGGCCTAAAATCACACCCCCTGCAGACCCAAGTAGAACAGTCCCAACTAAGATGGTTTGGCCATGTCTGCAGAATGGAAGAAGATCGGCTACCACGACAAGCATGGGAAACAAAGAGCCAGGGATCCAGACCCCCAGGACGACCCAGAGTCCGCTGGGAGGACTTCTTTCTTCTTCTTTGATCCTTAGCCGCCGACCGTCAAAGCAGTCAGTGGCCATTACGCCTGGTGGCGTCTTGTAGGGCAACAACAAACTGATTCCACTTTGCTCGGTCGGCGGCCATCCTTCGTACAGTTCCCCAACTCTGGTTCATTCTTTGCAACTCAGCCTCCACAGTCCTCCGTCAAGTTGTTTTTGGTCGGCCTCTCTTTCGTTTTCCTTCAGGGGTCCATAGCATAGCTGTTCTTGTGATGGCATCGGGGTCTCTTCTGAGGACATGGCCAACCCAGCTCCAGCGTCTGCCAGCTTTGATGGTGTGCATGTCTTCTTGCTTGCTCCGAGTAAGCAGATCTTGGTTGGTGATGATATTCGGCCAAAAGATTCGGAGAATTTTTCTTAGGCATGTTGTGTGAAAAGAGGACAATTTCGACATTTCCTTCTCTGTAACTCTCCAGCTCTCCGCGCCATAGAGAAGCACAGAAAGCACACAGCTCTGATATAATTCTAATTTTGTGCTTGTGCTGTACTGAGAGGTCTTCCAGATGTTGTTTAGACTAAAAAAGGCTGTTCTTGCTTTGTTCATTCTGTTGTTGATGTCTTTGCTTGCTCCGCCGTCTGGTGTTACTATGCATCCTAGGTATGTGAAGGCATCTGTCTGTTTCAGTTGCTGATTCCTTACTGATATGGGCTCAGGGTTGCTCACATTGATGGCAGGTTGGGAGGACAACATTAGACAATCTTTGAGGGACCGAGGACTAGAATGGAACCAGGCCAGGAGGAAGACAGCCGATAGGATAGTCTGGCGCTCTCCCTTCCAAACCTCTACACCTCACGGTAGAAGGGGAACGACTAAGTAAGTAAGTAAGTGTGCTGTTTCCGTTCCCAGATGAGCAGATAGAAGTACATTCTTAGAGTGTTTTAAGTTTCTTTCCATTATACATTGTAACCAAACTGTTCATGAACACCGTCATTTGAACGCTTTTCTTTGTTGATTGACAAATTTTCTATTTTCCGGAGAGTATATTGGGCAGCCATCTTATCATGTTGATCATTGTGTGTCAAACCGTTCAAATACAATTCACTTTGGTATGTTATTGGCTCATGCACACCAATTTTTACGCACTTTTTCTTTGTCGGGCGCTACAAATTTCGTGAAAGAATAAAAAAAATAAAACCAAAGTATTTGTTTTATATAACACCCACGCCGGGCTAGTTGCACACCGCTACTATTTTGAGTCTGCCATCAATGGTACCTATACCTTGTAGCGGTATGGCAGCTTGTGTACCCTGACAATCCCCTGAGCTATGCCAGTGGGAGATTTACTCCTGGTAGGTTCAACCAAGCTGGACTGGTCTGCGTGGGTAGGGGTCAGACAAAAGCTGGTACTCTGGTCCTCCAGGTTGGGGGTTTTAGCACAGGGCCGACACCCCTGTCTATGTAAAAAAATCGCACATGTTACGGAAACAACAATAAATGGAAAAACCATGCTGCGGGACGGACATCCAGAGTCTCAGGCTCGTATGACTGACAGTGGTGAAAGCCGAAAGGAAGCCACTGGCATGAAAACGGATGCCCCGACCGCAAAACACGAAACCAGAATTGTTGTTGGAACTTCAGAGCTATGAATGAGGCAGGAAAGCTGAGACAAATCACAGCAGAGATGAGGAACTACAAGATACATATCCTGGGAATAAGCGAGAGCAGATGGACAGGTAAGGGGAGAATAAAAACAGCTACAGGGGAAACAGTACTTTATTCTGGCAGAGATGATGGTCAGCACAACGAAGGTGTAGCCATTATCCTGAAGAAAGGAATGGAAAGGTCTTTACTGGAATGGAAACCCATCAACAACAGACTGATAAGAGCAAGACTGAGAGGGAGGTTCACCAACTCCACAATTATACAATGCTATGCACCAACAAACGACAGCGATGAAGAGATCAAGGACGAGTTCTATCAACAGGTACAAAAAGAAATGGAAACTACACCCAGGCACGATCTCATTATAGTAATGGGAGACCTAAATGCGAAAGTGGGAGCACACAATAATTATAACGAAAGAGTAATGGGGAAATGCGGCAGTGGAACAGTAAATGAGAATTGGGACAAATTAATAAGCTTCTGCAGTATTAACAACCTGGTCATGGGAGGAACACTTTTTCCACATAAGGAAGTGCACAAGTTAACATGGGGATCACCAAACGGACGAGACAGAAACCAGATAGATCGCATAATGATCAATGGCAGATGGAGACATGCACTACAAGACGTGAAAGTAAGAAGAGGCGCAGATGTGGGAAGTGACCATCACCTAGTAGTAGCAAGACTGAAAGTGAAACTCAGAGCTGCTGGGCCAGTTGCAGTCAAACGGAAAAGATACAACATCACGAAACTGAAGGACCCTCTCACCAGAAAAGCTTTCGTGGTCGACGTAAAGAGAAGATATGAGATTATCAAAAGCCAGGAAAGAACAGAGACCGATGATGTTGACCAGAGATTCAACATCATCTCAACAATGTACAAGGAAAGCAGCAAGTCATGCTTGGGATTCCAGGAAAGAAAGAGCGAAGACTGGATGACACCAGATACGCTAAACACCATAGCGAAGAGAAAGGAAATGAAAAGAAAGAAAACAGAAGCTAAGTCTCCCAGATTAAAGGCAATATATAGTGAACAGTACAGTCAGCTGGACAAGGAAGTTAAACGTCAAACCCGTGCTAACAAAAGGACATTTCTGGATGACCTTGCAAGACAGGCAGAAGAGGCAGCACTGAGAAATGAACAAAGCACAGTATACAAAATAACTAAAATCATCAGTGGAAAACGAGGTGCAAACAATATTACATTAGTAAGAGATAAACACGGAAATCTCATCACGACAGTAGAGGGACAGGAAACAAGATGGGCAGAGCATTTCAGAGAAACTCTGAATAAGGAACCACCAGAGACACAATTGAATGTTCCTGAGGCTGAAAATGATCTAGATGTTAATACAGACATCCCACGAAAAGAAGAAATCATCACAGCAATCAAAGGGTTAAAGAATGGAAAAGCTCCTGGTCATGATAACTTAAATGCAGAGCCATTTAAGACAGACCCTGAGCTAGCAGCAGAACTATTAGAACCACTATTTGCACAAGTCTGGAAAACAGAGACAACACCAACACAGTGGAGAAAAGGAATAATTGTCAAATTGCTCAAGAAGGGAGATCTTGCAGACTGCAATAATTGGAGAGGAATAACTCTTCTCTCAGTTCCCAGCAAAATACTAGGCAGGATAATTATACAGAGAATCTCAAAAGCAGTAGACCACAAACTGAGGAAAGAACAAGCAGGATTTAGAAAGAACAGAAGATGTGTAGATCATATATTTACCCTCAGAAACATTATAGAGCAGTGCTCAGAATGGCAAAGACAGATGTACATCAATTTCGTTGATTTTGAAAAGGCCTTTGACAGTATACATAGGGACAGTTTATGGAAAATACTGAGGGCTTATGGAATTCCAAGCTGCATAGTGTCAATCATAAAAAGCCTCTATGCCATCTTTACGTGTAGCATTGGACAGAGCAACCTAACCTTTGAAGTGAAGATAGGAGTACGACAGGGATGCCCCTTATCAACCACTCTTTTTTAACAGTCATAGACTGGGTGATTGTTACGTGCAGTCTTTGATATCTTACAATATTATACATTGGTATTCTTGTTATCTTCGCAAATATTTTGAAAGCAAAATAGTGCTTAAGGGAAAGTCATTATTGTGTTACTTCCCTTGAAAGTTGTGTCGGCTCTTTCGATCAAACTCCGCGGATAAATCCATTTTACTGCGATTTATTCGTTGTTTGGGTAATAATAGATTGTTCTTGCTTCAGAATATCTATGGCCTGAATTTATGTGTATTGTTTGTCTGAGTAGGACGAGTCTGTCTTATATCTGTATATCTTTACATATCTAAGTCGAACTATATGTTCTGTTGTCTCTAGAGAGGTCGAAGGCTATTCGGCGGATGTGTCGCTAGAGTGTGGTGTGATTTGGCTTCGTCCTGATAGGGACTGTGTGTTTTCCATGTCGGCCTGTCGCCGGGGAAAAAGTGATCTCAGTATTTGTGGGGAAGGTGATAGTCGTCTAAACCTATCGTGTATGCTTTACCCCAGTGTTTAGTCGTATTGCCAAGGAATGGCAGTTTCATATTTCCTATACCAAGGTAATCAAAGATACTCTTATGAACTCTCGATCGAAGCCACCATTTTCGATAGTTACGATTTGAATGTCTAAGAGAATATATTTGACTCGATGAAAACGACTTCGATTCCTAGCAGCACTATATCCTGTAGATTGCAGTCAATTGTTCATGATCAAATCTACAGAGCAATGAAATGTTTTATGAATGACTAACTTTAGGACAGATTCATTATCTGTATCCAAACGTGAGTGACAGCTCACGAGTGAAGCCATCTTGGAACCAAAACATGTAGTGACTTTCAAGAAGAGAAAAGGGATGCCCGTATTATCGCTTGATCAGTCCAGAGATCACTGCTACACATGAGAACCCATTGCTAGCGGTTCAATATTATTATATGGAAAAATATGTGCTGAACATTATGTTGAAGAATCGTCGCTAGACGAGATTAGGTTTAGAAGCCATCTGAAATATTGTTTATAAGCTGACGTGCTCAGTCAGTGAAGTCAGATGATACATGTATGGGCGATACTGAGTGCTTGGCTACTGACAGTCCATTATACACTTATTCTACATGAGTGCCCATGTAACATTGCAAGACCATTTATCCACTGTACTATGATGTATTATGGCAACCTGTGATTTGTCACTATCTGTGCTGTCGAGTGTGTACGTCCAATTAAACTTTAGAAAAGGTACACAGTCGTTGGTGTCGATGACTTCCAGCCATACATGAGTGTGAGAAAAGAACATTTTTTGTCAACACCACGAACCTTTATCATCATTCGCACATTATACACTCAATCCATGTCTACACACCACTGCGTAGGTCAAGTTGACATTCCATACACTACAGTGGAGCAAACAACACCATAGAGATCTTATCAACTGATGATGATGATGATGTCTGCTTCCATCCACTTATATCTATCTTTTGGTGGATATCATTAACGGGAATAAAAATCCAACTTTATCAACTGGTGGACCAGCTTTCTGGGTTTGACCTCGCAGAAGTTCAGAAGTCAACAGATTACCGATACCAGACCGTTTCCTGTGGCTGATACGACACACTTGCAGTATTGGTTTGCTCTTTGTCAACACTTCGTCACGTGACCTGTCAGGTGAATGCAGTATGTAGGTCAGCGTTGTTGACATTTTTTACATTAGACATTATAGAGTTTCACAGAACAGTTGGATCAATTCTTCTCAATGTTAACAGGAAGACAGTATGAGTGAACTAAGAAGTCCTATTTTCATCGATGGATCTTCTTGTTTTCCATATATGAACTTTAATATTTAAGGCCAGAATGTTTAATTGAATAAAGTGGCAGTTTGTTTATTTTCATAAAAATAACTTTGCCATTACTGTAAGACTGAGCCTATTTTGCAACACATACTATCATACACATAATTTATATATATTTATGTTTGCATGTTATTTGTTTGTATAGTATGTTAGTTTCTATGTCAGCGGGTTGTGTTTAAGGTTGGGCGGCGTCCTCACAACAGAATATCCCACGTCATAGAGGGTCCGTTGTGGGCGTTTTCTATAGGTGCAATTTTCTTGATTGAAAATTTGCTGCGACAACTGTTGCTTTTGTGTTAGCTGTGAAGTCTGTAATTATTGTTATTTTTGTAATATTTCTTTGTTCTTTAGTTTTGTTTTGATTTGTTTGTAATTTGTTGGTCTAACCTTTTCTATCTTTCAGTTCTATTCACAATTTATATTCATATTGTGACGTCATTTGTGTTGTTATTCTTTGCAGATTCAGTGATTATTTTCATTGATTTCCCTATTTGATTTATTTTGATTTCTGCAAACGTTCTTGTATTGTCAGTCCTATTTGTACTTTATGTATTCTGTTGGTTGACATATGTTTTATATAGGTATATTTCATAAGACACAATTGCCTGTGCACTGCACTTGGATTATGGTATAAACCAGTACCTGATTATTATTACTATTATACAAGACCTTATTAAAGGCTTGTGACCCACAGATATTGGGATAGTATATACTGATTAATCAAGTCATTGAGAACTTGTGGTATTATTATTGATTCAGGTGATTAGTATTATTGTTAGACATCATGGCTACATTAGAATACTTCATTACACAAGGGAAAGCCCTTGATAAGACTGGTCAACAATTAGAACAATGGGCAGTTGCTCAATATGACAAAGCATTAGCTGCAGAAGAGAGAAGAGCTATGGCGGAAGAGAAAAGATTAGAAAGAGAAGCTGAGGCTGCTGCTGAACAAAAGAAATTGCAGATGCAGGTAGAGGAAAGGAGATTTGAAGCTGAACAAAAAAAAATTGGAAAGAGAAGCTGCGGCTGAACAAAAAAGATTAGACAGTGAAGCTGAACAAAAAAGATTAGACAGGGAAGCTGAACAAAAAAGATTAGACAGTGAAGCTGAACAAAAAAGATTAGACAGTGAAGCTGAACAAAAAAGATTAGACAGGGAAGCTGAACAAAAAAGATTAGACAGTGAAGCTGAACAAAAAAGATTAGACAGGGAAGCTGAACAAAAAAGATTAGACAGGGAAGCTGAACAAAAAAGATTAGACAGAGAGGCTGAAGAAAAAAAAGCAATAAGAGAACATGAATTTGAGTTGGAGAAATTAAGATTGACAAGTATGAGTAATGTTAATCAGGCATCTAGTGGTAATGATAAACCTTCTACTTACAAGGTTAAGGTTCCACCGTTCAATCAGTCCAGTGACGATATTACATTCTGGCTGGATAGATTTGAACGTTCTTGTCGTACACATCTTCATGGCATTGTGATGCTGGGGTGCCTGTGGATTTCCTACCGCCCCGGGTAAAAGCCAGAAGTGCACTGTGCCAGCTCCAGGGGAGATAAAGGGGGTGTTTCTGCCTCTCTCTGAGATACGTAGCCAAGGTAGGGCTCACAGTGCTCATTCCCCGCCACCAAATTGCCTACTGGTTACGCCGAGTTCTCCAAGGCTCTAGGCATGTGACCAAGAGTTGAAGGCAATAGGATCGTCACGTCCTGAGTCCCTGTGCCTGTACGATGGGTTCCGATCTTCAGGAAGCAGGTCATACTCGTTCCCACTCCCAAGACTTGCTCAGTATCCATCTGGCTCCTTCCCACCCACAGAGGGCGTGTACGGTGTAGTGCACCGGATTTATTATCGAGGTTTACTCCTCTAGATCCGTTGTGTTTTGCCTGAGGATTCGCACCCTCAGTTACCAGGACTACCTCGGGGAGGGTGTGGCTCTTCACCACGCACAACGATCTTGGGGTATGAGAGGTTTTGCTAGGCCAAGAGACTGACACCGCAATGGTCGCTCCTTTCATGAATGAATTCACTAGGCCTAGGGTGAAGCAAGGGGGGAAACCCACTACCCGCAACACCAACACATCATACCCCCTGTCTGTAAGACTTGCCCCCTTGTCGTACACATAATGTGGATAAATCACAATACGCTAATCAATTATCAGAAAACTTGAAAGGTGAATCTTTGACTAGATTATGCCTTGTAGGAGAAGCAGATAAGGATAATTATGATGTCATTAGGGCGGATTTGATAAAAAAATATCAGCTAAGTGAGGAAGGCTATCGCCTTTTATTTAAAACGATGGTACCTGAGACGGGTGTAGAATTCTCAGAATTCACTGCAAAGGCACGTCTCACAGTTGATCGTTGGATTGAGCTTTCCAAAACAGAAAAAACGTATGAAGGACTTATGGATTTGTTGCTCAGAGATAAGATTATGTCATGTGTGAACAAACCTTTCCTTGAATTTATACATGAGCGTAAACCTAAATCTCTAAAAGAAATGGAAGAATATTGTTCCCAATATGTCACTGCACACCCCGACGTGACTTTTGGCAACACTAAGATTAAGGAGAGTATGCCAGTTGCTTCAGCAACACCATACAATCCCAATTATTCACACAGATTTCAGGGACCTCAAAACAGATTTGATAAAAAAGGTAACCATAATAGTTATCAAAAACCAAGGTAACCAATCATTTCAGGGTTCTTCTTCAAAGAACTGGAGACGACCTGATAGCTCTCGACACAGGGGTGGTCATAATTATAGGAATTTCCGTAGAGGAAGTAATTATAGAAACTATCAGGGTTATCCGTCTTGGAGTCAACAAGATCATAATTACAGAGATACTCATTATAATGAATATGATAATGGTAACCAAGGGAACTATGACTCAAACCCAAATAGGGGTTACAATAGAGGTAACAATAACTACAGAGGTGATAATAACCGAGGTAGATCTCAAAACAAAAGACATAAACCACATTTTCAGGCAAACTCTGCACAACAAGAGTCCCATGAAGCCTATAAACAGAGTAAAGATAATAATGATGCTAGTAATATGGCATGTGCCGCTATTGATTTTGGGAGAGCATCTCAGTGCCCCCAATGCAAAACGTTATTTGAGCCAACCACAGTGTCTACTTTAAGCTGTGGCCATCCTCTTCCTGCTCTTCCAGCATCAGTCGCGCATGATGGAAGAGGTTCTCTTGTCTTACATAAGGGTTTAGTGAATAACAATCCAGTCTCTGTGCTATTTGATTCTGGATGCACCACAATTGGTGTTAGGCAGTCACTCGTAGATCCTTCCCGTGCCACTGGACAAGTAGTCAAATGTGTAACATTTGGCGGCACATTAGAGAAATACTCTACTGCTATCATTAGGATTGCTACTCCTTTCTTTACAGGAGATGTACACGCATGTCTTCTTCCGAATCCGATCGCTGACCTCATCATCGGTCGCATTCATGGAGTCAAGGAATGCACTCCGCAACAAATTTCCACGTGGGAAAGGCAAAACATGCAGATTGCTAACGCTGTAGTCACTAGAGCTCAGGCTCTTAATATGCCTCAAACTTCATCTACTGAAGATAATGAAGTGCATAACCAAGATAATCCCTTGGTAATTTCTCGTGACTCGTTTATAAAACAGCAAGAAGATGATCCCACTCTGAAGAAATTCTTCATTCTTGCAACTAAAGGTGATCCGAATAAAGACACAAGTCGTAAATCGTGGATTACAAAGAAGAATGGCGTACTTGTACGTATGGTTCAAGACTCCATTACGTCAAGTCATTCTCAAATCCTGGTTCCCAAGAATTTGAGAGTTAAAATTTTGCAGCACGCTCACGACTCTCAGTGTGCTGGACACATGGGTTTTTCCCGTACTAAGTCAAGAGTCCTTGCGGCTTTCTTTTGGCCATTGGTAACAAGGACATACGTATTTATTGTCGATCTTGTAAAGTATGTCAGGAAGTTAAATCCAAAGGTCCACGGCATGCTGCACCCATTCAGGCGGCGGACATTCCTATTCGGCCGTTTCAAAAAATGGCCATAGACATTATTGGTCCATTTAAGATCAAGTCTGCCAGAGGACATCAGTTTATCTTGACGTGTGTTGATATGTGCACACGTTGGCCAGAGGCTATTCCTCTGAAGAGCATTACTACTGCTGATATTGCAGATGCTCTTTGGCTTATATTTTCTCGTCTGGGGTTCCCCGGAGAGATATTGTCAGACCATGGCACCCAACTAATATCAGATACCATGTCTCAAGTAATGTCTACTCTGCAGATAGATAGATCTTTAAGTAGTATCTACCATCCAATGTCTAATGGTATGGTCGAACGCCTTAATAGAACACTTAAAAACTTACTGGGGAAGATAACTGAGGATCATCCTCAAGACTGGGACAGAGTTTTACCTGCGGCCCTCTTCGCTTACAGAGAGGTACCCAATGAACATACGGGATTTTCTCCCTTTGAACTCGTCTTTGGCGCGCGTCCGCGTGGCCCTATGTCGTTGCTTCACGATCTCATAACATCTGACAATATTGACGATGACACAAAGTCATCCTACGAATATGTCATCGCGTTGAGACAAAAAATTATCGAAGCATGCAAATTAGCAACTTCTTCTTCTGAATTTGCGAAACAGAAGGCAAGGCAATTTGCCAATAAGAAGAGATGCTTACGACAACTTTGTCCTGGTGACAAAGCATTTGTATTACTACCTTGTAGGGAAAACAGATTACTTATTTCTTGGAAAGGTCCGTACGATATAATATCGAAAATTTCCGATGTCGACTATATTGTCGATATTGATGGGAAGCATAAAACCTTCCACATCAATATGCTTACTGAATTCCATGAACGTCCGGATTATTTGCAACCCATTTTCCAAGCAACGGACAATTCTCCAGTACAACATGGTCATTACTCATCACTGTCCGTGATACAGGATGAGGAAACAAGTTTTTCAGATGTAAATCTTCCTCTTCCAATGATCCCACTTCATTCCAGTGAATCATGGAAGAACGTTACTGTCTCTCCTGATTTGTCTCTAGGAGAACAGCGACAAGTTTCAACTATGTTGCAAACATTTCAGGATGTACTCACTGACATCCCTGGACAAACGAATGTCATTCAACATGACATTGTTCTAACTGACCATACTCCTATTAGGGTTAGACCTTATCCTATACCTATACATTTTCAAGCACAGGTCGAGAAAGAGTTGGATGAGATGATAGATTTGAAAATAATCGAACCATCCACCTCTGCATATTCTTCGCCGATGGTTATTGTGCGTAAAAAAGACAATAACATACGTCTTTGCGTTGACTATCGAAAATTGAATCAAGTAACTAAGTTCGATGCCGAACCTATGCCTTTACTGGAAGAGCTACTTACTCGACTCTCCAAATCTCATTTTTTCACTAAACTTGATTTGTCTAAAGGATATTGGCAAGTTCCTTTATCTGAACGCGCCAAACCTCTCACGGCTTTTTCAACACCTAGAGGTTTGTTCCAATGGAATTTTATGCCTTTCGGTCTTATGAACGCACCAGCTACGTTCGTACGCATGATGCGCCGAATCCTATCTTATCGGTCAGATGTCATTGCATATCTAGACGACATCTGTCTTTTCAGCGATACTTGGGAAGATCACTATTCAGGGTTAGATGAATTGCTGTCTACTTTGCGTGAGCACAACCTGACAGCGAAACCCTCTAAAGCCTATATTGGTTTTAGCGAAATTTCTTTCCTAGGCCACCGAGTTGGTCATGGTTTCCTAAAGACAGAGGACCATAATACTAGTAAGATACTTAACATCTCAATCCCTAAGACTAAAAAAACAGGTGAGAAGTCTGTTAGGTCTTATTCAATTTTATGGCAGATTCATTCAGAATCTATCCTCTATCATGGCACCTCTCTCAACACTTCTAAAGAAAGGTTCGCCTAATGTGGTCCACTGGTCTCAGGAATGCCAATGCTCTCTGGATAAGATTAAAACATTGTTTTCAACACCACCTATTTTAGTGCTACCTACTAAAGATAAGACATTCGTTCTTCGTAGTGACGCTTCATCCACTGGGATTGGAGCGGCACTAATGCAAGAGTACTCTGGAACTCTGCATCCTGTAATGTATATTTCCAGAAAACTTAATGCGGCAGAAAGGAATTATTCGGTTTTAGACCGTGAGCTATTAGCTATGGTTTGGTCGATCCTCAAACTACAGAGATTCCTTCTAGGCGCACATTTCATAGTAGAAACCGACCAAAAAGCTCTTACTGCTATACAGAGTAAGAATTTGAAGAGCTCGAGGTCTACTCGATATGCAATTGCTCTTCAACCTTTTCATTTCTCTGTGCGAGCTATTCGTGGATCAGATAATGTGATGGCAGACATTCTGTCAAGATGCCCACATGATTCCACATAACTATTAGGGCTTAGACTTCTTGATATGTCTAGTTCTATAGTAGTTCCTTTTCTATATCATGATAGATACACATTTGTAATTTAATAATATAATGATTGTATCACTACATAGCGGTTCATTGATGTTTATTCACCGCTGTGCTTTGATGATTTTTTCTTCATAAATCATAAATTTAAGATATCTAATACGAAATGATGATATGAATTTTTTAGGCATTGTGTAATTGCCAGAATTGTATTATACTTTGATGACACCTTCCTGGAAAAATATACTTGTAGAGAAATAATTTCTCTCAGTTTATGAGACACATTCTCACCAGTCGCTCCATAAGTCGACTTAGCCTCATATTAGGCGTTATAGGTATTCCTGATATTTTCATCTGCGCATTATTCATGCGTTGTGAGCCTATTGTACGTTGCTCCTAGATGTATTTCAAAAAGAAAAAAAAATGTTCCATTTTTTTTTTTCCGGGAGGTGTGGTAAGACTGTTACGTGCAGTCTTTGATATCTTACAATATTATACATTGGTATTCTTGTTATCTTCGCAAATATTTTGAAAGCAAAATAGTGCTTAAGGGAAAGTCATTATTGTGTTACTTCCCTTGAAAGTTGTGTCGGCTCTTTCGATCAAACTCCGCGGATAAATCCATTTTACTGCGATTTATTCGTTGTTTGGGTAATAATAGATTGTTCTTGCTTCAGAATATCTATGGCCTGAATTTATGTGTATTGTTTGTCTGAGTAGGACGAGTCTGTCTTATATCTGTATATCTTTACATATCTAAGTCGAACTATATGTTCTGTTGTCTCTAGAGAGGTCGAAGGCTATTCGGCGGATGTGTCGCTAGAGTGTGGTGTGATTTGGCTTCGTCCTGATAGGGACTGTGTGTTTTTTCCATGTCGGCCTGTCGCCGGGGAAAAAGTGATCTCAGTATTTGTGGGGAAGGTGATAGTCGTCTAAACCTATCGTGTATGCTTTACCCCAGTGTTTAGTCGTATTGCCAAGGAATGGCAGTTTCATATTTCCTATACCAAGGTAATCAAAGATACTCTTATGAACTCTCGATCGAAGCCACCATTTTCGATAGTTACGATTTGAATGTCTAAGAGAATATATTTGACTCGATGAAAACGACTTCGATTCCTAGCAGCACTATATCCTGTAGATTGCAGTCAATTGTTCATGATCAAATCTACAGAGCAATGAAATGTTTTATGAATGACTAACTTTAGGACAGATTCATTATCTGTATCCAAACGTGAGTGACAGCTCACGAGTGAAGCCATCTTGGAACCAAAACATGTAGTGACTTTCAAGAAGAGAAAAGGGATGCCCGTATTATCGCTTGATCAGTCCAGAGATCACTGCTACACATGAGAACCCATTGCTAGCGGTTCAATATTATTATATGGAAAAATATGTGCTGAACATTATGTTGAAGAATCGTCGCTAGACGAGATTAGGTTTAGAAGCCATCTGAAATATTGTTTATAAGCTGACGTGCTCAGTCAGTGAAGTCAGATGATACATGTATGGGCGATACTGAGTGCTTGGCTACTGACAGTCCATTATACACTTATTCTACATGAGTGCCCATGTAACATTGCAAGACCATTTATCCACTGTACTATGATGTATTATGGCAACCTGTGATTTGTCACTATCTGTGCTGTCGAGTGTGTACGTCCAATTAAACTTTAGAAAAGGTACACAGTCGTTGGTGTCGATGACTTCCAGCCATACATGAGTGTGAGAAAAGAACATTTTTTGTCAACACCACGAACCTTTATCATCATTCGCACATTATACACTCAATCCATGTCTACACACCACTGCGTAGGTCAAGTTGACATTCCATACACTACAGTGGAGCAAACAACACCATAGAGATCTTATCAACTGATGATGATGATGATGTCTGCTTCCATCCACTTATATCTATCTTTTGGTGGATATCATTAACGGGAATAAAAATCCAACTTTATCAACTTTATCAGTGATGCGCCAGACAACAGAGGGCAATCCAAGAAGAATAAGATGGACTACATTTTCTACATTGGAAGATCTGGAATATGCAGATGACATTGCACTGCTAGCACATTCACATCAACACATCCAGAAAAAAAACGGATAGACTTAATAAGTATAGCCAGCAGGTGGGCTTGAACATCAACCTAAAGAAGACAGAGGTCATGACGCTCAATGTGAGCAGCCCTGAGCCCATATCAGTAAGGAATCAGCAACTGGAACAGACAGATGCCTTCACATACCTAGGATGCATAGTAACACCAGACGGCGGAGCAAGCAAAGACATCAACAACAGAATGAACAAAGCAAGAACAGCCTTTTTTTAGTCTAAACAACATCTGGAAGTCCTCTCAGTACAGCACAAAATTAGGATTATATCAGAGCTGTGTGCTTTCTGTGCTTCTCTATGGCGCGGAGAGCTGGAGAGTTACAGAGAAGGAAATGTCGAAATTGTCCTCTTTTCACACAACATGCCTAAGAAAAATTCTCCGAATCTTTTGCCCGAATATCATCACCAACCAAGATCTGCTTACTCGGAGCAAGCAAGAGGACATGCACACCATCAAAGCTAGCAGACGCTGGAGCTGGGTTGGCCATGTCCTCAGAAGAGACCCCGATGCCATCACAAGAACAGCTATGCTTTGGAACCCTGAAGGAAAACGAAAGAGAGGCCGACCAAAAACAACTTGGCGGAGGACTGTGGAGGCTGAGATGCAAAGAATGAACCAGAGTTGGGGAACTGTACGAAGGATGGCCGCCGACCGAGCAAAGTGGAATCAATTTGTTGTTGCCCTACAAGACGCCACCAGGCGTAATGGCCACTGACTGCTTTGACGGTCGGCGGCTAAGGATCAAAGAAGAAGAAGACTATTTTGAGTGAGACCGACCGACGTAACATACATGGGTAATTATGTTAGTTGGGATTACTGATTATAGTGACATTCCCTTGTGATGTTTGTCTTTGTCGTGTAATTATAGGTCAAGGTTCTTTTTAATTTACAAAGGGAGGTCACTATAATGCACATGTCTAAAGAGAACATAACCGTAGCTTTCTTATGCCGAGTCTCATTTTAGACCTAAAAACTACATAGTCACAGTCGCTTTTATTCAAACAGTCACCCCAATCGCTGTAAATAATTATTTAAAAAATGACATCTATTTTAAGTATTTTATTTTACTGACTGCTTTCATTTGATCAAACTCTGTTGGCATATATATTTTATCGATTTAAACAAAAATATTTTCGGTTTCTCCGTTTGAGTACATTACAAACGAGGACGTCGCCAAAACTGGCACGTCCGAAAAGAGTCGAGTCCCTAATAACAAACAAAAATATGTTTAAAAACTCGTCGATCATTGTAGTGACGTGAGTCCCAGTCCGTCGAGTCAACAACACTGGAGATAACTTAATGTATATAACAAGCGTCATGTTTATTTTGATTTGATCTCAATCCAGTTGTTGGTTGTAACTTTATATGTAACCGTAACGGAAAACTAGTCAGTGTTGCCAACGAAGCTACTATTTTGTAGCTAGGTAAGGAAGCGTTCTGACTCATTTAGCTACACAACAACAAGCGAAAAGTCTAAGTCATTTTTTAAAATCACTACAGGTATTTTAAAATGAAATTTTACAACTTTGAAACAAATAGTTTTTTTTCTTTCAAAATACAAACCCTTTAAAACTATCTCGCACTTTAACATCTGGTTAGTAGGCGTGCACTACTTTAGAAATTGAGAGTGAGTTGATACATTGCTTCAGATTACTTATATTTGATAGTCCAACCAAGACGCAGTGATGCCTAGTCATGAGAGTATTTCACGTCGTAAAAAAGTAAGGTAAAGGATCCCATTACATACCCATTGAGGCATATTTAGAATATGATGTTAGGCCCATATTTTCTTGACCATCGGTACACAAGGGGTGATGTGGTCAGCATCACGCCGGCCGCCTTTAACCCTCCCAGAAGTTGCTCTGATATTGCAGCTCTTATAACACGTCGTGATGTTCTCAATACTTTCATCTCACTGTCATTGTGAGAACATTTTGTTTACAGTTGAATTCAACGTGTAAAGGTTGAAATGAAGACCAGTTGCTACTGGGAATATACATGCTCTGATCAGTTGTAACTTTGTTTCTTTGCTAGTGCCTTGTCATAGGTTTTTCATCTGTATTAGTTTATGTGAAGCAATTGCAAGTCTTCTTTTAATTTCTACTGCACAGTCGCCAAGGCTGTTGATGATTGATCCTAAGTATTCGAATTCATTAACATTTTCCAGTTCTTCGTTATCAATTTCAATTTCTGGTTTGGTCTTTACTTTGTCTGTTGTCAATACATTGGTCTTCTTGGCGTTTATGTATAGATTCTGGGCCTCGCTGTGTTTTTTGGTGGACAGAATTAATTGTTCAAGTCCTTCTGGGTTGATCGATAGGGGGACTGTATCGTCAGCATATCTGATTTCCGGGATCTGGACCCGCCGATGTTAAATTAGTCAAACTCTGTGTGTTCTTGGTCATCTCTTACGTTTTCGTGATATTATCGGCATAAATGTTAAACAGGTAAGGGGAAAGGGTACAACCTTGTCTTATTCCTTTCTGTATTTCAAACCATTCTGATGTTTCTCCCTCTATTCTTACGGCTGCCTGTTCTTGGTACATTACAATCGTGGGGCCCCTGCCCAGTGTGCCCATGCCTTAAGAAGCACTGGTGCGATGAGTTGTATAAGGTGGTTTGGGAATCCCATATTTTCCATAATAGTCCATAACTGCTGATGTTGTACACAGTCGAAAGCTTTGGTGTAATCAATGAAACAAGTATATAGGTCAACGTTGAATTCTCTACACTTTTCTATGATGATCTTCATATTGAATATATGACCGCTGGTGCTCTCCCTGGTCGAAAACCCGCCTGTACTTCATTAATTTATGTTTCTAGCTTTTGTTGCATCCTTTTCATTATGATATGGTTCAGTATTTTGATGACATGGCTTATAAAAGTTATAGTTCTGTAGTTTATGCACAGTTTCAGGTTGCCCTTTTTTGGCAGGGGTATGTAAATTGATCTTTTCCATTCCTTGGGCCAAATTCCGCTTTGCCAGATCTTACAGCATAATGCTTATGAAACTCCCTTGAAATAGAAGCATCATTATCCTTCTATCTACAACTCTGCCAAGAGTAATCTTATGCGAAGGTAGACACCTTTGAAGGCCCATACTCTTGAGTTTTGTCCACTGTTGTACCACTCCTGCAGAGCTAAGGGGAGGCAATCAGTGACAATTGTGGTCTCGTCTTGGGATTGAACTTGGACTCAAATTCTTAATTGCTTGAATACTTTCACATGTTGGCATAGAGGGAAATGAATAGGCAGATAAAAAAGCCAAGAAAGGTAGATCTGATAAAAATCTAATAAATGTAGAGTAAATCAGAGATTAAGAGCTTAATTAAAAATTTAATAACAGTTGAATGGAAAGCAGAGTGGGATAAAAATCTTAAAGGAAGACATGCATATAAGATGTTCAAGGCTCCAACAAGAAAATGTCAGATATCTAGGGAATTGAAAACTCCCAGTAATAAGAAACTTCTCAGACTACAGCTGGGAAAAGGCTATTTCAGAATAGAAGAACCTTACTGTGCAGGATGTCTTCAAGACAATAATATAGAACATTTCTTGTTAAAATATAAAAGGTATTAACAAATGAGAATACCAAAATTAGATTATTTGCAAGCATCAAACTTACCTATAAATATAGAAGAGGTATTAAGGATAGACAGACCTAGGGAACTGCATAAAATGGTCAAACAATATTTAACACGAACAAAGGTTAATATATAGTGGCTGGAAATGTGAAGGTCTGATGCTGTTCTTACAATGCATGACTTTTAACAGATGAAAGTCAATTAAATATCTGTTAAAGTCAGTTATATAACTGGAACCACCAGGCCTTTACACCCCTCCACTTTAATATTATTCTTGTTCAGAGTTTCTTCTTGATTTTGTTCGTTTTTTTTAAATTAATTAATTTATTTTTTTATTATTTAACGTAAAAGTATAATTGTGATTGTCCCTATTTACAACGATTTGACAAATGTGATGCCACTTTCTCAAATCGGCAGTTGTTAATATTATTTGGAATTGAAAACAATATATATCCTATTTATAACCCATCAGAGGTTGAATGGGATATTTTTCTTCATTAATTTAAAAAAAAAAGGATTAAGACACCTGAAAGTTAATTCCCCTAGAAATATGACAAGAAATTTTAGATTTACTGAAAGAGTATTGTTAGTTATTAGTTTAGAGAGATCTGTTCATACGTCTTGCAATTAATAAATAAATAAGGTGAAATATTTTAAGAGTAAAGAAATAATTGATAACATCAAAAACGTCTCTAAAAATAATTGAAATAGGAAAACAACTGTACATTGCTGAAGCCTAATTTCTGTTGTTGTCATTGTTGTACATTTGATAATTTTAGTCAGCTAGTGTTTTGAACTTAGAGCTGCTAATTTTATTTTAGTTTAGAAGCACTCGTAATTTCGTGTGACCTATAAACAATCTCCTTGCACAGCATGGCCGAATCACACAATCTCTACACTTTTTACTTAAATATCGCTAAGGAGATTGGCTTATCGGGCAAAGATTTATCTGATTTTGAAGCCACTTTTGTGACAGAGGACAAAGATAGGATAGAAGCCAAGAAAGCCACGGCCCGAGAAGAGAGAAAATTAGAAAGGGAAGAGAAGGAGAAGCAAAGGGAATACGACAAGGAAGAGAAAGAAAAGCAAAGAGCTTTTGATGAGTAGAAGGCTGACAAGCAAAGAGCTTTTGAGGAGCAGAAGGCCGAAAAAAGAGAGCAATAGAAAAGGAACAGGCTGAAAGAGCAGAAGGGAAAGAACAGGTCGACGAGTCAACGCACTGAGACTTAAAGAACTAGAAATTGAACGAAGAAGAATCGAATGTAGCTCTAGCACTAATGGGTCGGCGTGTTCTGAAGGTAGTGATGGGGCAAATATCTCTCACATGGTAGTTACGAGCGCGGCCTCTTTTCAGTTACATGTCTACTCAGAGGCTTCTGAGGAAATAGATATTTATCTTGCTAGGTTTGAGTCTTTAGCTGCCACCTATGGATTAGATAGGGAGAGATACAACATGAAGTTATCTCAGAGTCTGAGAGGACCTGCTTACGATGTCTTCCTCAAAATGGCATCGGAAGGCAACAACAATTATGACTTGTTAAAAAAAGCCTTGCTTCCACATTTTCAGCTAAATGCACAAACTTTTTCAGAGTAAATTCCGGGAAGCCAAGAGGCAAAAAGACGAGTCGTGTAAGCAGTTTGCTACACGTCTGGCTATGTATTTGGAGATGTGGGGATCCCTCAGCGCCTTCGACGAATAGTACAATAGGCTCCAAGAGATTATTATTGTGGAGCAGTTCAAGGACTCGCTCACCCCTGACATGAGAAAGTTCCTGGCGAAGCACGGGGCCGAAACTCTTGATCAGGTGGTACTGTTTGCTGATCGGTACCAGAGCGCCCAATCGGAAGCGAACCCGGCTAAAATGCGCCCACACGATGGTCACCCCAAACGAGAGGAGCGCCCCTTCAATGATTCCAAGAGTATAACCAACACCTCCCTCAACACGGTACAACAACAACAACCACAGGACCACCATAAGCAGAAACAGAGAAATTCAGCCAAGGGAACTGGAAGACGATATTGTAAATCGTGCAAAACCGATACACATTTTGCATCGGATTGCAAGAGGCCGAAAACAAGCCCTTATAATGTGGCATGCCTGATCAGGGGGCCGATAGGGAATCATGACCCCCAAGCATATGAACAGAATCCCAGTCACCACTCTATTACTGAGCAAGTAACCGTTGGTAACCTTACCATTTGGTGCTTATATGATTCGGGCTTAGAATATTTAGTTCTAGGTTCACCATCTTTGGTGAAAGCCTACCAGTACACTGGTGAAACTGTAGAAATGCAGGGGCCCCGGAAGAGTATAGAGCATATGTTTCTTCCGGTTGCGGAAATTGATGTCTCAACCCGATATGTACGGGGAAAAATCAATGCCGCAGTAGTAGACGATTTAGTCTGCCCTCTTATTTTAGGGAGGAATTATGTGTTGCTTGGAGATCCCTCACTTGACTCCAGGTCGACACAAGAGAGAGAGAGAGAGAGAGAGAGAGAAAACACAGGAAACGCCCCAGCGGCCCCTGAGCTCCACTCTCTCACCAGCCCGAATATTTCGGAGCTGAAGATGACACAAATGGCCGATAAAACTCTAAAGCCTTGCTTCTCAAATGGGTTTGTGATTGGCTTCTCTCCATACTTGTTTTGTCTTTGTTTTTTTTTTTTTAACTGCTGAGCTAGATTTACTTTAGCATTTTCGTTGCTGATTTTGTCTGGGCCGGGTGACTTTTGTATGGCAATTACTCCCATACTCCTCATGGAGCATATAGCAGGGATGAAGGTTTGGTTTATAGATGGGTAGGGAATAAGAGACAATTACTGTAGTTGTTCCACTCGCCTATCGCACCCGCCTAATGCAGGAAATGCATTCCACTGTGCCCTACTCCCTTAAAGGTCGATATGCCCTAGGAAAACAGGTCTTATCGAATCACTTCTGACCAGGTATGCGACACGATATTCGACAGTTTGCGAGATTGCTCTGTTCGCCATAACCTGGCCAACCAGAAGGATGAAACTACCAAGAAAGAGGTTGAGCAGAGTACCCAACACCCAACATTGGATAACTCGTACCTCAACTCGGTATTTCTGTGTAGTAAAGCAGAGTTACGACAAGCGCAGATGGATGACATTACCCTAGCGCCCTACTCTGAACAGAGTCGGATAACAGCAGCGCATGCTTCAGCTGGAACGTTCCATAAAGATGGGATTATTTATCGACGGACGCGGCGCGGGAAACAACTCGTGGTGCCTCTCCCCTTTAGACCCTCCGCTTTGAAATCGGCTCATATATCCTCAGGGGGAACATGTTCCCGTGGGAACCACTATGAGTAACCTTCAAGAGGTTTACTTTTGGCCCAAACGATGGGAGGCCGTTCGCCAGTTTGTGCTAAACTGTACACATTGCCAAGCGAGCAATTCAAACACTCGCCAACGGTATGATGAGAAGAACACTGTCACCTAGAACAATAGTAGAGAAAGGCACACACCACGTAAAAGTTCACGCCCAAACGGACATATTTAATGAAATATCTTAGGTGACGGGATGTGTGACAAAACGGTTTGTGCAAGTACTTTGGCGCCCTTCTTTCTCTCTTTCATCGTCATATTATTTGGGTGCATTTTTCAAAACTGTCGTTCTCTCCGGCAGTATCACTTCATTTCTTCATTCATCGTCCTATTATTCGGCATATTTTATGCCCTAAATTTTTTGCTCTTTCGCCGCACCCAGACATATTTACGTTTCACCAGGTGAACGTAACAATACCAGGTTAATTACACAGGTCAGCGGTAATACGTTTATCACCTTAGGCATCTGGTCACCTTTGATAGAGTTGATCTCTATTGACACAATATGGTCGCTCACGGGCGATGAAAAGAAAAAGGCAAATTGTATGTCTGAGAGAGCCATCTGGGGTGTGCGAAGACACAGGTGATGATTAAATAATCGTTTCCGCTGAACTATCTCGGTATCAATATTACCGATAACTTGTCTGGGGAGACAATATTGGTGAGAAAGTATCTAGACAGGATATAAGTGCACAGATGGATTTATGAGTTTTGCATAAAGATGCAAGCAGAAGTATTACGACTTATTAGAAAGAGGTCACGCGATGGAATTTTAAAATTTGATATTTTAAAACACGGAGGGGGGGGGGGAAGATATTAAATTAAACGCCCCGACCCAGATAGTTTTAAAGAGCTTACGATTAGCTCGATTTGAGAGTCGGGATACACATGGTTCTCATTGAAAAATTCGTCGGAATTACAATCTGTGATTCGAACTGAGAATTGGAAATATAATCTAGCGAAATCGGAGCCACTGATCAGACTGCATCGCCACGTCAAGCTAGCAATTCACCAGAGCCAGAGAGAGAAGGATCGGACAAAGGATTCCAAAATTATAAGTACCGTAACAGATCGAAGTATTTGGGCAACTTTAAAACTAAAAAGTAAACCCGCATTTTTAAATACGAAGACTGGAAACTTATAGGACCAGGATCGAAGTATTTGGGCAGCTTTAAAAATAAAAAAGTAAACCCGCATTTTTAAATACAAAGACTGGAGACCTAAGGAATCAGGTCACCCGTCATAAGAGGAATACCAAATTTCCAGACCAAGTGATTCGAAAGCATCCTAAGTGCGGTGTCCATTCTAAACTGTGCCAGGAGATTGTGTTCACAAAAGTTACTTTGGGTTTGTGGAACGAAGCTATCAAAAAGATCGTGGAACGAAGCTATCAGACTGTTCGCGATACGAAGCTGAAAGACGAAAGTTCTACACTAAAAGCAGGGAATCAACACTAACCGCCTAAATTGGAAAGGTTGTGCGAAGAAGTGCCCTCATCACAGAAGAATTGACGAAACCGCGGCTGCAGTAGTCATCGATTCTAAGCTAAATGCTTACTAAAAGGCAAAAGCAAAGAACATTAACATTCCTCTATCCAGTCCCTATGAAGATAAAACTTTCATCTAAAATTCACCATAATTTTATCTCTATTTTAACCTGTTGAAACTAATTGATTATTAAATTTGTTACATGTTATTTTGAAACATAACAGTCATAGTTGATTCAGTTATTATAAGTGTGAAAGCAAACGTATGAGCAAGACTCTTATATATATATATATATATATATATATATATATATATATATATATATATATATATATATATATATATATATATATATATACTGAAGCACATTAAAAACGCACCACTATTATATATATACTGATGCCGAGAAGCTGGAAAAAAAGTGGGAATGGATTTTCCCCGTGTTTGTCATGATGTAGAGAGCGAATGGCTGCTGGAATGGAAAGTGCATGATTCAACCCACGGGTTTGTGTACAGACTTCATGAAAACAATGAAAGTTACATGTGCAACACGATTCCCAACAGCTATAACCCTGAAAATGTGTACGCGTTGTGGCAGTATACTCGGTATAAAAAGGCCGTTGAGACAAAACACCCAGTACATGTGCTTGAAATGCCACGACTATCTGAAAACGACCGCCAACGAGCCATTGGTATGTTGGAGACCGGAATGAGCTCGCGGGCCATTGCCAGAAGGATGAATTGCCACCACAGCACTATTGTACGTCTCAATGAACGTTACGGAACCACTGGCAGTGCCCGGGATAGACTTCGGAGTGGCCAACCACGAGTTACTACCCCTGCGAAAGATCGTCATATTGTGCTGAGTCACCTAAGGAATCGTTCTCTCCCGGCAAGTCAAACAGCAAGAGCAATAGTGGGTAGACGTGGGCAAGTCTCTCGAATGACAGTCATACGACGACTCAGAGATACAGGCCTTACTGCAAGACGACCTTATGTTGGGCCAAACTTGACTCATAGACATCGTCAGCAGCGCCTGCAATGGGCAGAGCAACGTGTCAGATGGACTAGAATGCAGTGGAATGCTGTCCTATTCACAGACGAGAGCAGATTCAACATATCCTTTGCTGATGGACGTATGCGGATTTGGCGAAGGTGTGGAAAGCGCTTTGCAGATTGCTGTGTTCGTCAGCACAACCGATTTGGAGGTGGCAGTATTCACATTTGGGGAGGATTCAGTTTTCACCATGGCTTGCCTCTTCACGTCTTCCGTGGAAATGTTAATGCTGTGACACATCGAGATGAGGTTCTGGATGCATTGGTTGCTCCTGCGTTCACAAATTATCCAGACTTGCAGCTTCTGCAGCAGGATAACGCACGCGCGCACACCGCATGCATTACGCAGCAATATCTACAGCAGCAGAACATTGTGACGATTGATTAGCCTGCCCTATCACCAGACATATCCCCTATAGAACATCTGTGGGACGAGCTTGGACGCAGAGTCTACAGGCAAGGTTCTCCAGCTAATCTGCAACAGCTCGAAGCTGCTCTTACACGTGAATGGGACTTGATTCCCCGGAATTTCCTTCAGAGACTTGTGCGTTCCATGCGGAGCCGCTGCCAAGTTTGTTTGCAAGCACGCGGTGGACATCCCAGATACTGAGGATAGTGTGAATGAATTTTTTTATTAGTTGCATTTTTGGTTTTCTCCCTTGCCTGCACAGAATGCAATGAATTTCATAACAATCAAATGTACAAATTAATGACCAGCATGGATTCATAGGAAAATGAATAAAGATTCCAAATATGTAAATTTGTAAACACTTATATTTACATTTCACACTCTGTTCCTGGATTATACAGGTGGTGCGTTTTTAATGTGCTTCAGTATATATATATATATATATATATATATATATATATATATATATATATATATATATATATATATATATATATATATATATATATATATATATATATATATATATATATATATATATATATATATATATATATATATATATATATATATATGGTACTGTATGTTTGTTCTTGTGTACACAGGGTCAGTGGACTCTTATGTTAAAATATATAGGCTGTCACTTCTGTATGTGTACGTGTTGAATGTTCGTTGGTGGTGGGTGTTGTATCACTGACAAGGACAAAGTCAGTATGGTCGCTGTGGTAAAGTGGGATGTTATAAATATTTATAGGGGACTTAGTGTACTGACTGAGATCAGCTGTGAAGGTATCTGTATCTAATAGGTGTAGTGTTTTACAGATAACCTTACTTGCTACCACATTATACCTCAGTCAGAATTATTCTGGAATATTGTGATAACTACGTTAAATGTCTAGGGTATGTATATGATGAAGTGTAAGTCACAACAACAACAGACAGATAAACAATTTAATTTATTCCACCACACTTGACAACACTGTGACACTCACACACATTTAACACTCTATAAGACTATCTTAAATGAGTCACTGGTACAGTTTCAAATATATATGTATTAATTACTTTCACTAATATATATCCTGATTCAACTACAAAGTGAACCAGGAATCACATTCAAATGTACTCACAATTTATATGTACAGAATTTATAAATATGAACATTGTAGTGACATATTTTATTAATATTATCCTATGTGTGTCAGTTGTGTAGTAGTACTATGAGGTAATACTGGTTTTGTTTTTCAAGCTATGTTGTTATTTGTCATCATGACTTCAAGTGTTTGTTTATCTGGGAAATAGTATGGGGAAAAAGTTCACAGTTCCTGTCAATTTAAACAAGGTATTGTCCCTCTTTTTTTTACTAAAATGTCAATTTTTGAGGGGACACATAATGTTGAGCTACACTGGCCACAGAGGCTTAACTTTCGTGATGGCGGCAGGAAAAGACTCCTCTGCTCGATTGCTCCCCTGTGTTCTGGAGACACCTCACTAGTCGCTATCTGGACCCAGGAGTATGCTGTCAGCCTCCAGATTCAGCAAAGCTCAGACCAGGTGCTGCTCAATAACTTTAGGACCACAGTCCCACAATTCATGGAATAATACACAGTTACGTTGACTGGCAATGAATATAGCACAATTTCGATCTGCCGATGTCCCAGGCTTTTATTTAGAAAAATATGCACTGGCGCTCAACGCACTGGTTCTTTAGTAAGTTTATTTGAAAATGTGGTGCTGAACTAACGCTTCTAAATGACTATATTGGCGGGTCTAACCAATCGAGCCATGTTTACACAAGCGTTTGAAAAAAAGTACCCTTCCTTCCGTCTCCCCTAACAACAAAAGATAGTATTTGTAGCCCGACTAATCGTGTTTAGCCTTACATTTAATTTCCGCCAATCAAATAGGATTTCACATGGGGACCTATTTCCCGTACAATGGTGGTTTTAAAATCTGCCACTGAGCGATTCTGATTTTGGGGTTGTCTGACACCCTCACTATTTCTTTTGGCTATAATTTATTAATTCCTAGACTATTTGCGTAACGTTTAACATATTCTTTGTCAGCAAGTCCTAAGGAACCCAAATATATAAATTTAATGGGGTTAAGGGGCTGCGTTCAAAATATGCATTTTCTTCTAGGATAGTCGTGCTGTTGCCACCTCCTCACTTCCAAACTTTATGGTGTCTGGTGTACTGTCATGTTTTCAGACATAAAACAGTATAATGTCATGTTTCCTAATAAGCGTTTTGTAAGTTTTTTAAAACCTAACTCTCGTATGGGTAGTGTTTTTTATCACTGTCGATTTGAAAAAAGCTAGTGCTTGTGGCCTTATATGCGTGATGACTTTAATTGTATAGCGAGACGCGTGTTTAGTGTTGTGTGCGTCCTGGCTTTCAGCCCTCCCTTTCTTTCTATCCTAAGTCCATCTGTCCGTTCGTTTATGGTAACTTAGTGTATAAAATGACATGAATGGAATATTAAATATAGGTCAGCTTGCGTATCTCAAGGTTTTTCTTAGAAAGGCAGTACACGTTTTATTGAAGAAAGCGTGCAGTGATGCAGTAGGCTTTTACTATCAACGTGAAACGTTACAATTTGCAGACGAAGTAGAAAACAAGGGGATTTCGAGTACAGTCATTGTGACAGCACTGTTCTTTACCATTCTTCTTTCCTTTTATTGAAGTTATTTGTTAGGCTTTACATTTACTTTTTAATTTATATATGTGGATTAGAATTTCACACGACAAATTCTCCCCACTTGAAACAGACGTTATATGTTGTGACGAAAGTACTGAGATTCTGTCTTTCAAATGGCCCATGTCTTTTTCTCCTTGCATTTTGTTCACTATTTTGGAGGGATTACAGAAAAATCCTTCTCCATGTTTCTTCTCCTTCTATTATTTACGTTTTTTCAAGATGAGATCACGAGGGAGTTTGATCTCATCTGCTTTATGGTTCTTCTTTATGTGTTTAGAATGGGGGTGTAGGGAATTGGACAATATTTTTCTAGAAGAAAGATTATAGAGGCTAGATCAGGATTTGCCCCAGTTTTAGTCTTTTTAAAGATGGGGCAGGTGGCCCTAGACACATTTTTCGGGATTTGATATATATATATATAATTTGGCCATTTTTGTTTCATTGCCACTAGAGGGCAGAGCTTAATGCCGTTTCTTTGTCTAGCAGAAACTGGTTGCATCAGCATGATCTAAGATTCTGATTGGCTGAGAGCTAACTGCAGTTGAAATGCAGAGCTCCCATTGGCTTTAGAACCACGCCGCGCATATGACGTCATGAAGTCGGCGCGTGGGGGTCTTAATAATAAAAGGCCTATATTTCATAGCCTCTTTCTCTTTTAATGAAAAATTGCCAAGCCGGTTGCCAGAGTCAAGTCGATTGCCTTCAGTAGGACATTCGAGATTTGGTAAGCATCATTTTTGCGTGGGGACTTTATTTAATTTTTCTAGTCTAGGCGTAGCAGTAAGTTTCTTGGGAAGTGGAGTTTAATTAAATTCGTAACTTCAGAGCCATCAAATACTATCTTAGTGATAGACTTGAGAGACTTAATAGGTCCATTTGTTTCCTTATTGAAGGAATAGCGGTAATTGAGCTGGGTTTATAAGTTGAGATGCCACGGACGCGCTTTGTATTTATTGCAAAGTGGGTCGGGAGAGAAACCCGCGATGCGAATTTTGTTTATGTACAGAATAGTCGGGAGCGTGTGTAATGTGTATTTTCATTTGTGATTTTATTGAGAGTATTGATGCTCGCTAATTATATAGTTACGCATATATCTGTGGACGGGAGTGAAGAGGTGTATTGTTGCACGAGCACGTGGGCGCGTTGGTTACGGTATATTTATTGATACGATGTTCAGAGGGACGAGGGGGAGAGACGCACGTGGTCATAAAATTGTAAACACGTGGTTGAACTACGGGGGTTTTCAATTTGATAACAGGGTTTATGTATAACTTTTAAGCAGTATGTAGATGCTAGCGTAAACAGGGTTATATGTTATTGATTGTGCATTGTTATTATGTGTATTCAGAAGATGGAGATGAAATTTATTTCTGTTAAGGGAATAATACTTTATTTCAATTTTGAGGTGATTAATCATACTGACGGGAAGTTTAGGAGTTCCTAGAGATAAGAGTATTTTTTGTGTTAAACATTACGGCATTAGTGTCAGCGTAAGAAGTAGGCCACAGTACGTCTGCCCAGACGGGCCAGTGAAAATATTGTTGTTGCTCGGAGTTAGTCAGGCAGAACCTGGGTCAGACGGTCTGCGGTGTTGTATTACCGGGTGATGTTTATTTTGACTCGGAGAGAGAGAAGAGAGGGGAGTTACGGGTTGAAGAGTAAGGGAGTTATTTGTTATTAGAAATAGATTTATTACGTTTTGTTTAGCTGTTGTTTTGTTTCGTCTGAACAGCAGGTGCCGGCTTTTTGTGGGGAAGAGCAGAATTTTTGATACCACAAAAATTTCTCCCACGGCGAAGTTGTGGCATTCGCCGACAAGCTAAGTCGCGCATGAATTGCCAGTGGTGGAAGGAGAGGAAGAAAATACGTTTTCCCAGCCAGGGGAAGACATTTTCCAGCGAATAGGATTTTTGTGGATAAATCCTGAGCTCTGATGCTCGGTCGGTTACACACGCAGATTTGGCATGCTGCCAGCGTTGTGGTAATTTTATGTTCGCTTCTTCACGGCCATAATAAAGCCGATAGCCCCATCGCCCAGTCATAGGTAATCGGGCAGGTAACCTCAGAGGTGTTAGGAGAAGCCAGCTACAGTTCCAGTCCAGGATCCAGTGGGGTTCTGTTAAACCTCAGTCATCAATTCCAGAGTTAGTGGAGAGAGAGAGGGTAAACATTCTCTCTACTGAAGTCAGCACAGATAGGCAGAACTGTTAGTTTTGGTGAATCATAGCAGAGGACAGCTGCTGAAGTTTAGAGGTGCAGTTAGTTGTGTTCAGGAGATTCCAGGATAGGCTGTGTAGAACCGAAGTCTGTGCAGAGATTGTGTAGACACTTCATAGTCGTTCCAGCTATCAGTGGACTTAGAGTTAGAATTTAGAACAGCTAGTTTGGAGTGTAGGCGACATCAAGTGCAGTGTAGTTCATTTCAGTTAACCTTACCTTCTTTCTCCATACAGGTTGCAATTGTGGGAGAAGGGTTGGGGTTGATGCATTTTTAACTGTGCTTGATTTTGTTTCAGGTGTGCATCCTCGCACTTTATGTATTTGACATGTATATGAGTTTGTTTATAGGTGTATAATAAACTTGTATAAATTGTAGCTGGCATCAGTCATTTCTTTTAAGTACAGTAGCTATATGTTGTCTGTATCTTGGTGTATGTGAATCTACTTGAACCTTATCCCCTTAGGGTAGTTAGAGGTGGTTCGAGGCCATAGCAATTTAAACGTCCGAAGTGGCGAGGAAAGAATCAACCTCGGTTCTCAACCTCGGAGCCAATGGTCTCAACTTTCACATTTTGCACTATATTTCTATCTGAATCTATCATTTCAGTCTTTCTTCTTACTATTGTCTTGTCACTATATGTAGACAGTCTCTAGTCCTAAATCCATTTCGTGACATATGTCAGTCTATAATTCTATATACACATAGAGAAATTTATTATCTTTCCTGGGGCTTAGGGTGATTCTCATCACACGGATGGCGGCTTAAAAAATCCGCTCCCAGATTTGTTTTTCCACTTATATACTCTATGCTAAACTCATATGGTTGCATCAGTAATGACCAACGGAGTAATCTAGAATTTTCATGTCTAGCTTGCGCTAGAAACGACAAGGGTTTGTGATCCGTTTGCAACTTAAATGCCTTACCATACAGATAAATATTGAATTTCTTTATCACCCATATTACTGCAAGACATTCCTTTTCGCTAGTTGAGTAATTGGTTTCAGCTTTATTCAACTTTCTGCTAGCATATGCCACTGGGCTTAATTCCCCATCCAATGCATCTGATTTCTGTAGCAAAGTTGCACCTAACCCAATATTACTGGCATCCGTCCTTACTATGAATTCTTGACTTAAGTCAGGTAATTTCAAAATAGGTTTACTTGTGAGCTTTTCCTTCAATTCTTGGTAAGCCATTTCACATTGGGTTGTCCATGTAATTCGATCTGGATTTCCCTTACGTGTGAAATCAGTTAACGGTGCACATATGGAATTAAAGTTTTTGATATACTTTTGGTAGAAACCACATAATGAGACAAAGGATCTCACGTCTTTCTTGGTTTGTGGTCTTGGGGCTTTCTTTAGTTTCTCTAAATTCTTGGGGTCAGGGGTCATGTTTCCCTGATAAACTGTGTGTCCCAAGAATTCCAATTCTTTACATCCAACGCAACATTTGGTTGGTCGGGCTGTTAAATTCGCTTCCCTAAGTCGATTAAACAGCATGTTCAGAGAGTCAATGTGTTCCTCAAATGTTTCTGTTGCTATAAGGATATCATCCATGAAATTTGTGATACATGGATTATTCAGAGGGTCCAATAATTTTCTCATCATTCTAGAGAAGACACTAGGCGCATTCTTCAATCCAAATGGCAATCTATTAAACTCATAGTGTCCCTCTGAGGTACTAAACGCTAGGTATGGTCTAACCTCAGGCTTTACTGGAATCTGATAGTATCCTTTACTCAGATCCACCTTTGAGAAATATTTAGCTTTATTTAGCCTGGCAAACAGCTGATTTGTATCCGGCAATGGATCCACCTGTCCTTCTGTAATAGCATTCAGTCTCCTGTAATCTATACAGAGTCTATGTTCTCCAGAGGGTTTCCTTAAAAGTACAACACTGGAACTATACGAAGATTCACTGTGTGAAATAATTCCTTCCTTCAACAAATAGTCTATCTCTTCCTTCAAAGCTTTCTCCTTAGCAAAAGGAATCGAATAGGGTTTCATACAGACAGGTGTGGGGTCTATCAGTTTCATATCATATTCCAATAAGTTTGTATGCCCCGGTCGGTCTGTTAACACCTCTGCATGATTATCTAGAACCTGTTGCACTCTCTCTTTCTGAGTTTTCGTTAAATGTGTACTGATTTTCACCTGTGCCGCTGTCTCACAGGGGTGTAATGGATATTCAAATGATGAAAGTGGTTCCTTTTTCATCTCCATGGCAATGGACAAGGTCAACAAGTGTGTCTCTTCCTGATGTTCTCTTTCCAAATATTTCTTCAGGAGATTCACATGATAGATTTTTTCTTCCCCCTTCTTATCTATCTTATAATTTGTTCTAGACACCTTCTCTAGAACTGTATATGGACCTTGCCATCCAATTTGTAACTTATTCTGACTACCGGGCAGAAGAAGCAGTACCTTCTCTCCCACAGCCAAATCTCTGTCTTTAGCTTTCTTGTTATAATAGGCAGCATGTTTCTTCCTGGCTTGTTTCAAATTTTCATTGGCAAGTTTCCAGCCAGTTTTTAAACGAGTGGTCAGCTCATTCACATATTGGTATGAGGATGTAATATTTTCCTCTGCCTTTTCATCAGTCCACGTTCTTAACAGAGTTACATATGGACCTTTAATTTTGTGGACCTATTTGTCCATGCACCGGTATGGTCTCTTCCACTCGAAGCTCTATAGTGATGATTTTTCTTCCCAGAATTTTCATTCACAAAACGACCGCTACCAATTCTTCTCTTGGGGCTTTCTCCCCACTTAGAATTCTTGATGAGAGATTTCCTCTCTACATCTTCTTCCTCCAGTTTGTTTAAGTCCGATTGAGGGATTTTCGGTTTATCCTGGGGTAAGACATCTTTTTGCACTCTCCGCATAGTGGCCATTGTAAAACAGTTAATTGAAGCTTGTCCGTGAAAAGGGGCTTCCCATTCCATTTGGTCCACTTTATCCAATTTATACTTCTTTTTATTGTCAGGCCTAATTTTGCCCCATGGCGTGTCCAGGTCCTGATCAATGTTCCCACTTATGGGTGTTCCCTCATGTGCTATGCTACACCTTTCTACAAAATTCTCAATGTCCCATCTTGCCTTGGGCCAATAATAATTGTGAGCCACCTTTTGGATGATGGTACCAATTTTCTCATGGTCCCCATCTTGTTTCACATGTAGGCTCCTTATTAAGTCTGCCCTATATCTCTTTGGAAGAACCAACTGTCCGTGACCATGGGATCTAGTTCCGGCCTTCCTGTAAATCAACTTGTTTTTCATGTAAAAATCTCCCTTGCCTGGAGTTGTATGACAAGTTGACAATTTCCTGAAACAAGGCTTGAGGGTCTTATCCCCAGCCTGTGCCTTCCTCATCTCATCTGGAGTGGTATCTAACATAATATCCTCCTCCTGTCTTGAGGTCGACCTGACCTGAAGGGTGGCCATATACACAGGTTTCCTTCTACAATGGTCAGTGTCATGATTGTTCATTTTACAATTTTTACACCATCTCTTTCCTTGGTTGAAAGATTTTCTTTCATCATATTTCCTTTCATCGAATTGTGGGATTTTATTTTTATTGTCATACCGTGGCCTATCAAATTGGTGCTTACCTTTGTTTTGATCTCTAGGATCAAATTTATTAAAGTTCTGTGGTGCCCTAAAATTTTCCACCTGTTTCTTTTTATTACCTGATACCTCTGCCTGAGCCGCTTGATACCTTTCAGCAACATTTAGCAGCTCACCCAGCCTCTCTGCACCTTGTTCCATGAGAAACTTTCTCAGGTCTGGAGCCATGGACTCTCTTAGTTGTTCTATAAGGACCATTTCCTTAAGATCTTGGGTTTTCCCCAGAGAAGTCCATTTCTCCAAGTATGTCTCTAACCGTGCAGAGAACTGGTGATAGGTTTCACCTGACAGCAGTTTAGCATTCCTAAATTTTTTCCTATAAAATTCTGCGTTCTTTTCATATCTTAACAAAAGAGCCTGCTTTAGCATGTCATAATTTTCTTGATCACCTCTGTTCATTTCGGCAAAAACTTCATAAGCTGCCCCACGAAGCCCTTGAGATAACTTTAAGCTCCACCTTTCTCTCTCTAACCCATATGTGGTAGCTAATAGTTCATATCTATTTAGATAGCTCTCAATATCATCGTCTTTCTCAACAAAATGATCTAAATGAAAATTCATAGCTGAGGTTGAGGCTCCCTGACTAGCAGTGGCATCCGAGGTAAAGGGACTGGCACCATTTTCAGGAGCATGACCTTGAAACTCAAACTCCCTTAGTCGTAACTCATGTTCCCTTTGTAATCTCTTCTCCTCCTTTTCTGCTTCCCTCTCTGCAGTCAATCTTCTTTCTTCTGCTTCCCTCTCTGCAGTCAATCTTCTTTCCTCTCTTTCTGCAGCTAATTTCTTCTCTTCTCTTTCTGCCTCCAATTTCTTAGCCTCAGCCTCAATCTGCAGTCTCTTAATTTCTTTTTCGGCCTCTAACCTCTTATCTTCGGCCAACCTTTCAGATTCTAATTTTCTTTCGGCCTCTTTTTCTAATCTTCTTTCTTCCCGTTCAATATATTTGTCACATTCAGCAGTGACATAAGCAATCATAATTTGCCCGTCCATTCCTAACTCTTTCGCAGTCTGTACAGCAGCAGATCGAAATTTGGCCAGGTCCGCCATTTTCTAACAGGTAAATTTATATAATGTCTAACTAAACAATACACTCTGATATTACTTATCCAAGGACACCACAGGCACTGAGAGCTCAGCGTTATTTATTTTCACCCAAGGATACTTTTTAATTCTTATTATTCCCAATAGTGAATTATCCCCAATATTTATAATAGGGAAAGATTCAAAATCCCGGGAGCGAGACCCCAATATATGTGGTAAAGTGGGATGTTATAAATATTTATAGGGGACTTAGTGTACTGACTGAGATCAGCTGTGAAGGTATCTGTATCTAATAGGTGTAGTGTTTTACAGATAACCTTACTTGCTACCACATTATACCTCAGTCAGAATTATTCTGGAATATTGTGATGACTACGTTAAATGTCTAGGGTATGTATATGATGAAGTGTAAGTCACAACAACAACAGACAGATAAACAATTTAATTTATTCCACCACACTTGACAACACTGTGACACTCACACACATTTAACACTCTATAAGACTATCTTAAATGAGTCACTGGTACAGTTTCAAATATATATGTATTAATTACTTTCACTAATATATATCCTGATTCAACTACAAAGTGAACCAGGAATCACATTCAAATGTACTCACAATTTATATGTACAGAATTTATAAATATGAACATTGTAGTGACATATTTTATTAATATTATCCTATGTGTGTCAGTTGTGTAGTAGTACTATGAGGTAATACTGGTTTTGTTTTTCAAGCTATGTTGTTATTTGTCATCATGACTTCAAGTGTTTGTTTATCTGGGAAATAGTATGGGGAAAAAGTTCACAGTTCCTGTCAATTTAAACAAGGTATTGTCCCTCTTTTTTTTACTAAAATGTCAATTTTTGAGGGGACACATAATGTTGAGCTACACTGGCCACAGAGGCTTAACTTTCGTGATGGCGGCAGGAAAAGACTCCTCTGCTCGATTGCTCCCCTGTGTTCTGGAGACACCTCACTAGTCGCTATCTGGACCCAGGAGTATGCTGTCAGCCTCCAGATTCAGCAAAGCTCAGACCAGGTGCTGCTCAATAACTTTAGGACCACAGTCCCACAATTCATGGAATAATACACAGTTACGTTGACTGGCAATGAATATAGCACAATTTCGATCTGCCGATGTCCCAGGCTTTTATTTAGAAAAATATGCACTGGCGCTCAACGCACTGGTTCTTTAGTAAGTTTATTTGAAAATGTGGTGCTGAACTAACGCTTCTAAAGTTAGTTAGTTGCTTATCCTTTACAGGACGTGGCAATCAACCCCAGCTTTTATTGGCTGTTTGTGATTTTTCTAGGCAATTTTTTTCATTCAGTAGTTTGCCATTGCTTTCTGAACGGTACGGCGCTTATACCATTGTTAAAAATCCACACAAAGCGATCTAAATGACTATATTGGCGGGTCTAACCAATCGAGCCATGTTTACACAAGCGTTTGAAAAAAAGTACCCTTCCTTCCGTCTCCCCTAACAACAAAAGATAGTATTTGTAGCCCGACTAATCGTGTTTAGCCTTACATTTAATTTCCGCCAATCAAATAGGATTTCACATGGGGACCTATTTCCCGTACAATGGTGGTTTTAAAATCTGCCACTGAGCGATTCTGATTTTGGGGTTGTCTTACACCTTCACTATTTCTTTTGGCTATAATTGATTAATTCCTAGACTATTTGCGTAACGTTTAACATATTCTTTGTCAGCAAGTCCTAAGGAACCCAAATATATAAATTTAATGGGGCTAAGGGGCTGCGTTCAAAATATGCATTTTCTTCTAGGATAGTCGTGCTGTTGCCACCTCCTCACTTCCAAACTTTATGGTGTCTGGTGTACTGTCATGTTTTCAGACATAAAACAGTATAATGTCATGTTTCCTAATAAGCGTTTTGTAAGTTTTTTAAAACCTAACTCTCGTATGGGTAGTGTTTTTTATCACTGTCGATTTGAAAAAAGCTAGTGCTTGTGGCCTTACACGCGTGATGACTTTAATTGTATAGCGAGACGCGTGTTTAGTGTTGTATGCGTCCCGGCTTTCAGCCCTCCCTTTCTTTCTATCCTAAGTCCATCTGTCCGTTCGTTTATGGTAACTTAGTGTATAAAATGACATGAATGGAATATTAAATATAGGTCAGCTTGCGTATCTCAAGGTTTTTTCTTAGAAAGGCAGTACACGTTTTATTGAAGAAAGCGTGTAGTGATGCAGTAGGCTTTTACTATCAACGTGAAACGTTACAATTTGCAGACGAAGTAGAAAACAAGGGGATTTCGAGTACAGTCATTGTGACAGCACTGTTCTTTACCATTCTTCTTTCCTTTTATTGAAGTTATTTGTTAGGCTTTACATTTACTTTTTAATTTATATATGTGGATTAGAATTTCACACGACAGTCGCTGATAAATAAAATTCAGCCTTGGTTGGGCTTACAGGTGGCCGACAGGTGCGTAAATATGTACGGTATATATATATATATATATATATATATATATATATATATATATATATATATATATATATATATATATATATATATATATATATATATATATATATATATATATATATATATATATATATATATATATATATATATATATATGCTAATGTCTGGTTCGTTGAATATGTATGCATTCTGCAATCGCCCACACCACAGTAACGTTTGGTCAGGAAATAGTGGAACTAGTTTTAACTTATACACAGTTTATTGACGACACAGTCACGTAGACATCATAAATAACATTATCACAGGATACTACAGGTACAAAATCTATGGCAAAAGAATTGCATACATCACAATACACAGTACATGATATCCATAGGAAAAATATCCATTAAACGTTTGCATAACCAGCAACTCTCCGTACAGTAAATCCATGCAATAAATATCCATCTAGGAACCTTATAAATGATGATGATGGAGCCGGTATAATCCATGGCCTCTAGAATATGACTCGTATCAAAACTCCCACCGGTTGCTTACACAGCAACTCACTATATATCTTAATAACAGGGAAAACTCCATCATAGGAAATATGAATAATAATAATGGCCGGTACAATCCATGGCCTCAACAAATATCTTCAATATCAAATTCTCCCCTTCACAAAACACACTGGAACGCACTAGCAAGACTATCCTGTCTTGAAGCCCTGCCAGTCACTTAATGCCCCAGATTACCGTTCTCAGTACAACTCAGTGAAGTCGTTCATGCGCGAACTCACTGCTCGACGTGTGAGCTGAGCTCATCCGTCTCTCCCCCCAAACTACTACTAATAACATTCAAACAGTTTCTTTATCATATTTTTTTAAAAACTGACACAGACTCAGATTGAGCTATGTTCCAAAATTACAGAGCATAAAGCCCCCAACTAAAAAGTCATCTCTCCACTAAGAGCGTGCTTACTAGCGTGTGTACCCAAAAAATCAGACCTGTACATAAAAATCCTTAACACTTAACTCTTACTCAAATTATGACTTAACAGTATATATATATATATATATATATATATATATATATATATATATATATAAATATATTATATATATATATATATATATATATATATATATATATATATATATATATATATATATATATATATATATATATATATATACACACACACACACACACACATCCAGACATATATTTACATCTATAGAGCAAATACTTATAAAAAAGAATTTCGCTGGATTTACACCAGCTGGGGGCTTGAACGGGCTAAAACCATTGCTTAATTCTTCATAAAAGGCGGCGAACCGATATAAGTTAACAATTGCCCTGCCAATGCAGCATTGTTCTAGACTTCGGAAATATCTTATGGAAACTTCCTCGAGATAGAAGCATCATTATCCTTCTATCTACAACTCTGCCAAGAGTAATCTTGTGCGAAGATAGACACCTTTGAAGGCCCATATTACATACTCTTGAGTTTTGGCCACTGTTGTATATATATATATACACACAGTACTTTGCAAAAAAAATAGCAGTTATATTTTCGCAACGCAGCACACTCATAGAAGCAAATAATAATAAAAACTATATGTCCAGAGGAAGATTGGTATCTCCCCTATTAACAGGGGTTTCAGTACAATATAATGTTGCCTTCTCCAGCAAGGCAAGCCTGGATGCGGCGAGGCATACTTCCCACAAGTGTTTGTAGGTAATTGTGAGTCAGACTGTCCCAGTATTTTTCAGCTACCTTCTTCAATTGTTCAACGTCTTTGAGTCCACTCTTTTTTAAATGATTCTTGAGTAGTGCCCAAACGTTTTCAATTGGGTTTAGGTCGGGACTGTTGCTGGGCCACTTCAGCACTATCACATTCTTCTCTTGCAGCCATGCTTTGGTGGTATGAGCTGTATGCTTTGGGTCATTGTCATGTTGAAATGTGCACCCATCGGGGTACATGACCTGCATAAATGGCAGAAGATGTCCCTCTAGTATGTCGATGTACCTTTCTTTCGTGAGAATTCCTGTGAAAACACACAGTGGGGTGGCACCTCTTGCTGACACCCCTCCCCAAAGATGGAATTTCTGGGTATGTTTCGGTCGCTGGTACACAGGCGTTACAGAGTCTTTCGTCCAAATATTTATTTGGGCAGGATAAAACCAAACAGAACATTCATCTGAAAAAATCACATTTGTCCCATGACAAATTTTGGTGTTCGTGGCACCAGTTCAAGCGCATCTGTTTGTGAGTCTCTGTGAGCAACAGTGACGAAATTACCCGCTTTTTTGTGTAATTCATCCTGTGTAGCTCCCGGTTGACAGTAGCATTAGATACCTCTGGGCTTCCCAACTCGATCATGCGCTGCCGTATGTTTTCTACACTCTTCATTGGCCCAGCCCGAACGATTTGGGTGAGACGCCGATGGTCCTTTGTGTCCAAAATTCTTGGCCTCCCACTACCTTCTTTTCGCTCGATTCCATTACCTGCTTTTAATTTACTCACAACTCTGTAGACAGTCCGCTCAGGAATGTTCAAGGTTTTAGAAATGTTGGAATAAGTTTGATTTCCTTCATTCCAAAGCTGTGAAATTAACATACACTTTGACTTTGTATCCATTTTCTGCCACTAGCATTAGAAATTGTCGTCTGCTCTATTAACAAGGGACTTTACTATCCGCTAATTTTTTTTTAACTTTTGGTAGTGTTTGCTCACTTAAGTGGAGTGCAAATTTGGGGCAGAACATGCATATTTAATTAGATTTCAGCATATTTAGCTGAGCAATATGACTGCCATTTTTTTTGCAAATTACTGTACAGTATGTATGTATGTATGTATGTATGTATGTATGTATGTATGTATGTATGTATGTATGTATGTATGTATGTATGTATGTATGTATGTATGTATGTATGTATGTATGTATGTATGTATGTATGTATGTATGTATGTATGTATGTATGTATGTATGTATGTATGTATGTATGTATGTATGTATGTATGTATGTATGTATGTATGTATGTATGTATGTATGTATGTATGTATGTATGTATGTATGTATGTATGTATGTATGTATGTATGTATGTATGTATGTACCTATGTATGTATGTATGTATGTATGTATGTATGTATGTATGTATGTATGTATGTATGTATGTATGTATGTATGTATGTATGTATGTATGTATGTAATGTATGTAATGTATGTATGTATGTATGTATGTATGTATGTATGTATGTATGTATGTATGTATGTATGTATGTATGTATGTATGTATGTATGTATGTATGTATGTATGTATGTATGTATGTATGTATGTATGTATGTATGTATGTATGTATGTATGTATGTATGTATGTATGTATGTATGTATGTATGTATGTATCTATGTATGTATGTATGTATGTATGTATGTATGTATGTATGTATGTATGTATGTATGTATGTATGTATGTATGTATGTATGTATGTATGTATGGCATGTATGTCATAGCACGATCTATGTATGGATGTGTCAGTCATGTGATGTATTATGTAGTGATGTAATGTTGAATGTATGTTTGTTGATTTGTATGTATGTATTCAGAATTTGTATGTATGTAGTATATGTATTATGTATGTATGACAGTATGTATGGATGTATTATGTATGGATGTACCTATGATATGGAAAGTATGTATGGTATTGTATGGTATGATGTATGCGTAAGGCGGTATGTATGTTGTATGTTTATGTTGTATGTAATGGTATGTATGTATGTATGTATTTAGCCTGGATTATGTATGTTATGGTGTGGTATGAATGTTATGTAATGTGTATGTGGGTATGTATTATGTGGTATGTATGTATTGATATTGTATTATGGTATGTAGGTACCTAGGAATGTAATGTATGTATGTATGGATGTATGTATGTAATGTATGTATGTATGTATGTCATGTAACTCCTGTAGTAGTTATGTATGTATCTCAGGAATGTTTTATGTAGGTTGTTAGTATTATGTTGTATGGGAGGTATTGTATGTATGTTTGGGGTTTGATTGGTGTTGTGTTTATGTAGTAGGTGTATGTTTGTTGATTAAAATGTGTTGTTTATGGTGGGTATGTATTGTATGTAATGAATGTGCATGTAACATGACACTTTGTATGACTTGTATGTATGTATTTATCTGTATGTACCACTATGATGTATGAGAATGTATTACAATTGTTGTATGTTTGTATGTATGTATGTAAAGTATTGTCTGTAGTGTATGTATGTTGTATGTAGTATCCGTGATGTATTATGTTGAAGTATTATTTTATGTATAACTTTTGATGTATGTAGGTATGTAAGTTTGCTATGTATGTACTGTATGTCTGTAGTGGGATGAGGTATGTATGTAATCGTATTTTGTATGTATGGTGGATGAGTATGTGGTGGGTGAATGGTATGTATGTATGTTGTAATTATGGTATGTTATGGCATATGTAATGTAAAGCTGTATGTATGGTAGCATGGTGATATGTAGTATGTTGGTGTATGTATGTATGTAGGTATGTAATGTATTATGGGTAATGTTTGTTGTATGTATGGTGTTGTATGGATGTTGTATGTATGATTTTGTAATATGAATTATATATATATCCGTGTTTGTATGTATGTAATGAGAGATATGTATAATAAGTATATTCATGGAATGTGTTGTATTGTATGATATGAATTATATTTTGGGTATTGGATTGTATGTATGTGTGATGTATGTATGATCAAGACTATATGTATAATACAGCCTGGCATAAGAACAGTAATTACAGTATATAAATGTATGTTTATATGGATAGTATGTATGGTATATATATATATGTTTTTATAAGTCATATATGTATGTATGTATAATGTATGGGTTGTTTGGTATGGTATGAATGGATGTTGATTAAAAGTAATGTATATGTATGTATGTTGAAAAGTAAATGGTATGTATATATGATATAATGGTTTAAAATTATGTGTGATTGAATTCTATTGTCTACATTGAAGTATCGTGTTTTCTCCACAAGAAAGGCTTGGTGGTCGAAGTCGTAGCACTGGCTTAAATGGGTCTCTGATGGGACAAAGAAAGAATATGCCTTCTGCTCTCTCAGGTATTTCGTACATCTGAGACACGATGGGTTCACTGCAAGGGTCATGGCTGTTGAGGTGGGTGCAAGAGGGCTCGTGGCTGCGTCAGTGAATGATTTATTGAAACTTGTTGGGTCTGAGAGGACAGTCGAGAACAAGGGCACCGGAGAAGCTTAGTGAAACTGCGGAAAGGTCATCATGCTGGCTGTGGAACAACCGCAATGGGCTATGGAACTCGGGACAGTAAAATCTAGCCCAACCTGCGGTATAGAAAACACCCTGAAATTTTTTAAAGTCCGAAATACATCCAGTTTTTCATTCTATTGGTGAAAGGACGGCGGCGTTACAAGAAACAGGCGGTGCGTTATATGAGGTGTCAGGCCAGTGCCGTCTTAAGGCATGGGCACACTGGGCTGTGCCCAAGGGCCCCACGATTCTAGGGCCCCTATGCTGGGATGCTGCCATATTGTTCATAAGACATCATTTTTATTCCCGTGGGTGGGTAGGGCTGGTAGGGACCCAGTGCATTGCTTTGCCCAGAATGCTGACGGCCCTGTGTCAGTCAAAGTTAGATTTCAGAGGCCGGCTCGCAAAGAATTCATGCCTCGTCGGCTTCCCGCAGGTGTGTCAGTGGTGTGCTGCGGAACGACCGCAATAATTTGTCTTCACTTTGTTACTTTCACAATTGCCTTCTGCTGGCGGAATTGCGGATTTTAAAGCTGCATCCAAGGTGGAATGGGTTCATTTTCTACACAAGACAAAAGGAAGCTGAGACACTTGGGAGTCATGACCCAGGTGGGCCCGCCCCCCTTAGAGTGTAAATAAAGGGCAGAAACACTTGTTCGACGGGGGGACCTACTTCTGATGATCAGATTACCCTCTGTTGTATCGGTCTGTATAGAGTTTCCTATCACACAAGGCAATTAATATGAGGATTGTATGAGGCTGGCAACCTTCACATGTAAAACATATTACTACAGAAACCAACACTGCTAGAGCATATGCATGTTTTGTGCAGACTAATCGTACATAAAGGGAGAGAATACTTTCATGAGTAAAACACTGATAGGACCTTTTCACTTGTCTATTTGGTTGGAATATGTGACAGTAGACTGGAGGCTGCCATGTTGTCCTGATGCGCGGTGTTTCGCTTCATTTTTATTTTTAATACGGCCCCAGTGTTTATCGGACATTTAAAGCCCGAAACAGAGGTTGGGGCTTACTGTTTGACAAAGCTCGAAACAGGGTTAAGTTAAAGGTGGATGTAACATAGGGTGAATTAATATGAAACAAATATAAAGGTATGTTATCAGGCGTCATGATGATGCGTAGATGGCAGGGCGGATAGTGTGATTCGCTTGCATGGCTAGGCGGGGTTGTCGCACGGAAGGTCCAGTGTTCAAATCCTGGGTAAGCCACTCATGTCTGTTGTTTTTCTGTTGTCTGGTGTTCTACTTCTTTATTTCCTGCGAGTGCCTGATAACATACCTTTATATTTGTTTCATATTAATTTACTGTTTACAGGCCTCGGGTTTCCCTCCCTTATGTGTAATAAATGTTTTAACATAGGGTGACCAGACGTACTCATTTGGCCAGACTTGCCCGGCTTTTTGTGCCCAAACTGAGCGTCCGGCCGGATTTTTTTAAAAATGTTGAAATATCAGGCTTTTATGTGGTTGGCTAAATTGCACACGTGAAAGACACAATTTAAAAAAAAAAATATTCATTGGAATCCGATTTCCGAGTACAGAATTAAGAATTTTTATCTCCGCAAAATCGACGGATCGTGCAAATAAACAACAACACTACCGTAAGTTGTCATGTTGTTCAATAGTTTATAATAGATTACTATCATATTTTAACCCAGGTTAAACGCTGTTTAGGTGTATTGGCATTTATTAGGGGAAAATATAACAGACAAAACGGCATGCATAAGAACTTGGGGCTGGATTTAGTCACTTATAACTTCGCTGTCTATTGCAAACTACAAATAATATTAACCTTTATTCGTACTGCTTTTATATTTATTGCAATTAGTTTAGATTGAAAAAAAAAATACACGAGTAGTATAGTAATGGGTTTGTTAAAATTAAAACCTCGTCTGTTGCATTTTACAAATAATTTTAACTTTAACATGGAATGTGCAATTGATTAATGGCATTATATTATATTTGTATTACAGATACCCGCTCAAAATGCCAAAACGGAAGTGTGTGTTCACGGATGAATTGAAAAAAAATGTCAGTGCTTTTCCTATGGTCGACAAAAGTATGAAGCAGAATGTCTTGTATGCAGAGGCTGCACATTCGTATCGGTAGCAAATAAAGGCACAGCTTATTTAAAAAAAAAAAACCCCCGATAGATACAGAAAAGCACAAGACATGGACCAAATATTTTGAACTACCGAGAAATGTCGAATTGCATTCAGAATTCTTAAGACTTGCACAATTTATTTTTGCAATTCCTGGGCACAACTCCGCCTAGGCCGGTCCCAAGCTCGGCTGAAAAAGGAGGAGGGCGGCCTGCATGGAGGCCGTAAGGAGGCAGCCCCTCCACCATGCAAAGGCACAACAGGCCAATCACCTGTTTGCTTTAAACTTTTGATTATGAGAACTACACGAGAGAAAACCGGACTGATTCTAAAGGCGACGAACTGGAACGGACTACGGCTTATGGAACTTGGAACACAAGAAGTATAAATGGGAAAGAAGAGGAGCTGGTGGAAGAGATGAGGAAAGCAAAACTAGAAATCCTGGCTACAACGGAAACAAAGAATAAAGAATAAGGAGTCATGGATCTCGATGGCAACACGTTGCTCTACAGTGGTGTACCCACATCTGAAAGAGCTAAAGGGGGCGTGGGATGCATTGTGGCCAAAAACCAAAAAGATAGTATCAAGGGATGGAACTTTGTCTCGGAGCGCATTATGGTTGTAAAACTAAAAGAAGGAGAAACCATAGTCAACCTGGTCATAATGTATGGGCCAAATGAGGATGAGAGAGCAGAGGTCAAGGAGGAATTCTTCGAGCTGCTTCAAAGGACAGTGGATGACTGCCTAGATGAAATTATCATGCTCAGAGATTTCAATGCCAGAGTTGGAAATGACCATGCTAGATGGGGTGGAGTTATCGGAAGATATGGAGAAGATACTCTCAATGACAATGGAAAGTGACTCCTTAGATTCTGCAGTGAGCAGAATCTGATCATTACAAACACAAAGTTCCCCCATAAGCGCATACATGCATACACTAGATGTGAACCAACAAAGAATGAGAAGTCAGTGATCAACTATGCCATTGTTAGGAGGAACTCATTCAAATATGTCCGGGATGCTAGAGTCTGGAGGGGGCCAGAGATTGGAAGTGATCACTATCTGCTTACAGTCAAAAGAACAACTGAAAGAGTTGCTCAGCCTAGGAACTTCCCAATATCACGCAAGAAACTAAGTAAACGAACGGGAGAAATGAGCATTAAGACCTACAAGCTGAGAGAGCCAGAAATTAAAACCAGATATCAGGGGCTTATTGCTGCAGCGGTGAACAACACAGAAGAACAACCTGATGACTTGGAAACCCTCTGGCTTAAATTCAAGGACATCATAAAGACAGCTGCGGCAGAAGCATGTGGTGAAGTCCGACTTGGGAACAAGAGAAAACCTTGGTGGACAGAGGAAGTCAAAGAGAAAATAAGAGAGAAGAAAATGACATGGAAACAATACTTAGGAGCTAAAAACACAACAGGACAAATGGAGAAATGTAGAGAATATGTGACACTCAGAACAGAAGCAAAGAACAAAGTGCTAGCAGCAGAACAGAAGCAAAGAACAAAGTGCTAGCAGCAAAACAGAAGTCCTGTGAAAAATTTGGAGAAAAGCTAGAAAATGATGCGCAAGAAAACCAGAAATTGTTCTATAAGACCCTAAAGAACATGAGGAAGGAAAAACAATGCCCTCTCAAATTTATAAAGGACAAGCAAGGCAAATTGCTTACTGCCCTGAAGGAAGTAATGGAAAGATGGAAAGAATATTTCTCAGAACTCCTGGATGGTGAGCATGGTGAAGCATCAGAAATGATAACCTCTAGCACAGAAGAGAAAACCAATGATGGTGAAGACGACATAAAGATGGAAGAACTGAAGGCAGCACTGGAGAAAATCAAGATGGGCAAAGCAGCAGTGCATGATGGTATAACACCAGAAATGGTTAAGTACATGGGAGCACCAGGCGACCTATTACTCTTAAGGGTCCTACAGGCAGCGTGGTGCAACAAGACCATACCAAAGGATTGGGAGATTGCCATCATAACACCAATTTTCAAAAAGGGTGACAATCGACAATGTGGAAACCATAGAGGCATATCCCTTCTCAGTGTCCCTGGTAAAATATACTCTAGAATCCTAGAGCAGAGACTCCGACGCCTCGCTGAGCCACAATTGGATGAGGTCCAGTGCGGATTCCGAGCAAACCGAAGTACTCAAGACCTAATCTTCACACTCAGACCGCTGAGTGAAAAGGCCCTTGAGTATAAGAGTGAGATCCATCTTTGTTTCATAGATCTGGAAAAGGCGTTTGACAGGGTCCCCTGCAGCAAACTTTGGGACTGTTTGGCAAGGAAGAACATTCCAGCACCTCTGATTCATGCTATACAGAGCTTCTACAAGTCTTGCAGAAATTATGAGGACAGCAAACCATAGGTCAGAAGAGTTCAGGACAACCACTGGTGTAAGACAAGGTGATATCCTGTCACCTTATCTTTTCATACTCCTCATGGACGATGTCATCAATGCATGTAAGGAGAGAACAAGAAAGTATTCAGTGGGGTACTGGAAGATGAGACAGGTCTGTATTTCAGAGCTGGCGTTTGCTGATGATGTTGCCCTGATTGCTAAATCAGAGGCACATCTCCAATCCAACCTGTAAGTCTGGAAGGAAGAGCTGGAGAAGAGAGGGATGGTCATAAGCAGCTCTAAAACAAAATCCATGGTGATATCACGAGAAGAAAGAAGACATCAGATTAAGCTGGGAGAACAGGTCGACCACTTTAAATACCTCGGAGCTATTATAGACAGAAAGGGAGGCATCAAAGAAGAGTTGGCCACTCGAAAAGCAGCAGCTGGAAGACTTTTTCAGGCCATAAATCAAGGATTCCTCAGCAAGAGAGAGGTTGGTAAGAAAACGAAGATGGCTGTATACCGCTCCACCTATGTCCCAGTCTTGACATATGGATGCGAGTCATGGGCAATGACTACAACCCACAAAAGCCAGATCCAAACCTCAGAAATGAGGTATCTGAGGAAGGTGGTTGAAGTAACAAGAAGAGACATGGTCCGCAACCAGACGATACGTCAAGGCCTAAAATCCCACCCCCTGCAGACCCAAGTAGACCAGTCCCAACTAAGATGGTTTGGCCATGTCTGCAGAATGGGAGAAGATCGGCTACCACGACAAGCATGGGAAACAAAGAGCCAGGGATCCAGACCCCCAGAGTCCGCTGGGAGGACAACATTAGACAATCTTTGAAGGACCGAGGACTAGAATGGAACCAGGCCAGGAGGAAGACAGCCGATGGGATAGTCTGGCGCTCTCTCTTCCAAACCTGTACACATCACGGTAGAATGGGAATGGCTAAGTAAGTAATTCCTGGGCAAAACGCTAATGTTGACTTTTTTCGCTTATGTAGGATCAATGGACAAATGAAATGAACATTTTGAGTGTAGAATCCATTAAAGGCACTCTACTTGTGCAGTAAAATTTCAAGGAGCTTTCATGCTCGTATTTCCAAGCACATTTAATACGTAGCCCAACTTTGTTGAAGAAGATTTTATCATCAGAAAAATATAAGTAGGCACGAAATCAATGTGATTTTATTAGCTTACTGTTTGAATGTTAAAACAAAGAGTCGTTTCATCGTCTTGTAGTTATTGAATAAATGTGTTCTGCTTTTCGTCCTACTTCTAAAAGATATTGCCTTCCCTTTTGTGTTGAACAATATGGTCACCCTAATGTAACGTACATATGAATAGGCACTTTGGCAACACGGGGTAACATGGCGAACGCAACCTACGGTGAGCTAATTCTACACTGAACAGCAGGAAACAAATATTTTGAGAGCTGGCAACACTGGACCCAACAAAAGGCAGACATGTTGGCTCTGTCTGCTTAGCCACTATTGATAACTTTTTAACTCTTGCAACATTTTATTGATTGTCACATTTCTCACACGGTGTAAGTATTTCTTAGAATACTTCCTTATTCATCAGCACAAACTTATAAACTTCTTTTTGTATAATACTGGAGGCAGCAAGACTGGCTAAGGCCTTGGTAGCATCTTGTCATCTACGAACAAAATGTCCGCTAAGGTATAACTCGCGTAGTAATACCACTTTGGCAGTTTTCCTTAGAGCCTGGTATTAACTAGTCGCTAGTAAACAGAACATGTCACAGAATACTTATTTGCTGGAACAATTCTATTATACGTATTATTTTCCACACATGTTTGGTTGGTATAGGCTAGTGTTCATAAATTCAGTCTTGCCTAGGCCTACCTCAAACAAAACTAGCTCGAATAAAATCAGTCAGAACTAACACACCATTTAAAGTAGGCCTAGTACTACAACAACATCAATCATCAGTCGCTACATCTTCAACTCCATCACCAAGAGAAATCACAGTCAGAACCAGAAATGCTGAAATAACCCAAAAGAAAAATAGTCCTTAAAAAACTGATAAAAGATAGCAATCTACCAGAAGAAAGTGAAATATCCAAATCGTCGGTAACAGAAGATACAGTGAGAAAGGCAGAAGAAATCTTGAAAAACATACAGCATGAAATAGCTAAAGATGTGGCTAAATTAGCAGAACTCAAAGAAGAGAATGAAGATATACTGAAAAGGATTGAGTCAGAAAGACATCTAATAAGGAGTGAGCAAAAACGAACAGATAAAAACCAAGAAGAAGAAATGTGGAATGAAAAAATGACAGATTCTCAAAAACTTATTCATTCTGTATCAAACATTGTGAAAGCCTTTATACTGAATCTTCAAAGTGAACTACAAACTCACTTAAACAGAGAAACTGAAAATCTAGGAGACTTTGCTATTAATAAATAAATCAATATATTATACACTTCTCAGAGTAAAAGAATACAACACTATTTATAATAAACTTAAAAAATTAAATAATGGAAGTACAGAACATTAGAATAATACAGTGGAATTGCAGAAGGGCCAAAAAAATGTACCAGCATTAATAGGCATGTTTTGTTTAAACAATCTAAAGTAATATTTGCCACTCAAGAGACTAATCTTAATCCTAGTCAACGTTTTACCATCCCTGAATATAAAGTCTTTCGAAATGATAGGACAGAAACTCAAAAAGGAGGAGGTGTGGCATTTCTAGTTAATAAAACATATATAATAACTGACTGGGAATAATTTAGAACAGAAAATTTTGAAGGAATAACTATAACAGTATCTACTGAGTTAGAAGAAATAAAAATAGTTAACCTTTACAGTTCAAGTGGGATCATAAATGAAAGATATCTTAGACGTGAATAAAAGAATAAACAACAGAACTATCATAGTGAACTCCGCCTATGCCGGTCCCAAGCCCGGATGAAAAAGGAGGAGGGCGGCCTGCATGGAGGCCGTAAGGAGGCAGCCCCTCCACCATGCAAAGGCACAACAGGCCAATCACCTGTTTGTCTTAAACTATGATTACGAGCAATACAAGAGAGAAAACCGGACTGATTCTAAAGGCGACGAACTGGAACGGACTACGACTTATGGAACTTGGAACACAAGAAGTATAAATGGGAAGGAAGAGGAGCTGGTGGAAGAGATGAGGAAAGCAAAACTAGAAATCCTGGCTTTAACGGAAACGAAGAAAAAAGGACAAGGAGTCATGGATCTCGATGGCAACATGTTGCTCTACAGTGGTGTACCCATATCTGAAAGAGCTAAAGGGGGCGTGGGTTGCATTGTGGCCCAAAATCAAAAAGACAGTATCAAGGGATGGAACTTTGTCTCAGAGCGCATTATGGTTGTAAAACTAAAAGAAGGAGAAACCATAGTCAACCTGGTCATAGTGTATGGGCCAAATGAGGATGAGAGAGCAGAGGTCAAGGAGGAATTCTTCGAGCTGCTTCAAATGACAGTGGATGACTGCCTAGATGAAGTTATCATGCTCAGAGATTTTAATGCCAGAGTTGGAAATGACCATGCTAGATGGGGTGGAGTTATCTGAAGATATGGAGAAGATACTCTCAATGACAATGGAAAGCGACTCCTTAGATTCTGCAGTGAGCAGAATCTGATCATTGCAAACACAAAGTTCCCCCATAAGCGCATACATGCATACACTAGATGTGAACCAACCAAGAATGAGAAGTCAGTGATCGACTATGCCATTGTTCGGAGAAGCTCATTCAGATATGTCCGAGATGCAAGAGTCTGGAGGGGGCCAGAGATTGGAAGTGATCACTACCTGCTAACAATCAAACGAACAACTGAAAGAGTTGCTCAGCCTAGGAACTGCCCAACATCACGCAAGAAACCAAGTAAACGAGCAAGAGAAATGAGCATTAGGACCTACAAGCTGAGAGAGCCAGAAATTAAGACCAGATATCAGGGGCTTATTGCTACAGCAGTGAGCAACACAGAAGAACGACCTGATGACTTGGAAACCCTCTGGAATAAATTCAAGGATATCATAAAGACAGCTGCTGCAGAAGCATGCGGTGAAGTCCGACTTGGGAACCAGAGAAAGAGGACACCTTGGTGGACAGAGGAAGTCAAAGAGAAAATAAGAGAGAAGAAAATGGCATAGAAACAATACTTAGGAACTAAAAACACAACAGGACAAATGGAAAAATAGAGAATATGTGACACTCAGAACAGAAGCAAAGAACAAAGTGCTAGCAGCAAAACAGAAGTCCTGGGAAGAATTTGGAGAAAAGCTAGAAAAAGATGCACAAGAAAACCAGAAATTGTTCTATAAGACCCTAAAGAACATGAGGAAGGAAAAACAATGCCCTCTCAAATTTATAAAGGACAAGCAAGGCAAATTGCTTACTGCCCCGAAGGAAGTAATGGAAAGATGGAAAGAATATTTCTCAGAACTCCTGGATGGTGAGCATGGTGAAGCATCAGAAATGATAACCACTAGCACAGAAGAGAAAACCAATGATGGTGAAGATGACATAAAGATGGAAGAACTGAGGGCAGCACTAGAGAAAATCAAGATGGGCAAAGCAGCAGGGCATGATGGTATAACACCAGAAATGGTTAAGTACATGGGAGCATCAGGCGACCTATTACTCTTAAAGGTCCTACAGGCAGCATGGTGCAACAAGACCATACCAAAGGATTGGGAGATTGCCATCATAACACCAATTTTCAAAAAAGGGTGACAATCGACAATGTGGAAACCATAGAGGCATATCCCTTCTCAGTGTCCCTGGTAAAATCTACTCTAGAATCCTAGAGCAGAGACTCCGACGCCTAGCTGAGCCACAATTGGATGAGGTCCAGTGCGGATTCCGAGCAAACCGAAGTACTCAAGACCTAATCTTCACACTCAGACAGCTGAGTGAAAAGGCCCTTGAGTATAAAAGTGAGATCCATCTATGTTTCATAGATCTGGAAAAGGCGTTTGACAGGGTCCTCTGGAGCAAACTTTGGGACTGTTTGGCAAGGAAGAATATTCCAGCACCTCTGATTCATGCTATACAGAGCTTCTACAAGTCTTGCAGAAATTATGTGAGGACAGCAAACCATAAGTCAGAAGAGTTCAGGACCACCACTGGTGTAAGACAAGGTGATATTCTATCACCTTACCTCTTCATACTCCTTATGGACGATGTCATCAAGGCATGTAAGGAGAGAACAAGAAAGTATTCAGTGGGGTACTGGAAGATGAGACAGGTCTATATTTCGGAGCTGGCATTTGCTGATGATGTTGCCCTGATTGCTAAATCAGAGGCACATCTCCAATCCAACCTGCAAGTCTGGAAGGAAGAGCTGGAGAAGAGAGGGATGGTCATAAGCAGCTCTAAAACAAAATCCATGGTGATATCACGAGAAGAAAGAAAACATCAGATTAAGTTGGGAGAACAGGTCCTGGAGCAGGTCGACCACTTTAAATATCTCGGAGCTATTATAGACCGAAAGGGAGGCATCAAAGAAGAGTTGGCCACTCGAAAAGCAGCGGCTGGGAGACTTTTTCAGGCCATACATCGTGGATTCCTCAGCAAGAAAGAGGTTGGTAAGAAAACGAAGATGGCTGTATACCGCTCCACCTATGTCCCAGTCTTGACATATGGATGCGAGTCGTGGGCAATGACTACAACCCACAAAAGCCAGATCCAAACCTCAGAAATGAGGTATCTGAGGAAGGTGGTTGAAGTAACAAGAAGAGACATGGTCCGCAACCAGACGATCCGTCAAGGCCTAAAATCCCATCCGCTGCAGACCCAAATAGAACAGTCCCAACTAAGATGGTTTGGCCATGTCTGCAGAATGGGAGGGGATCGGCTACCACGACAAGCATGGGAAACAAAGAGCCAGGGATCCAGACCTCCAGGACGACCCAGAGTCCGCTGGGAGGACAACATTAGACAATCTTTGAAGGACCGAGGACTAGAATGGAACCAGGCCAGGAAGAAGACAGCTGATAGAATGGTCTGGCGCTCTCTCTTCCAAACCTCTACACCTCACGGTAGAAGGGGAACGACTAAGTAAGTAAGTAAGTACTATCATAGTGGGGGACTTCAATGCTCACCATACAGCTTGGGGAGGCAATGTAATAGACAAATCAGGAAAACAAATGTTAGGCTTCATTGAAAACAATGAACTAATAATACTGAATGATGGATCAGTAACAAGAATTAACCCTTGTGCAAATCAGCAAGACACAGCTATTGATATAAGCATTGTAACACCAAATCTTGCTAATGCAAAATGGGAAGTTATTAGGGATTCAAATTCAGATCATTTACCCATTGAAATAACACTAAAAGATAATTACAAACCTAACAAACTGGTAGAAAAACCAAAATTTTATTATAATTGGGTAGCTTTTCAGATAGAAATGGAAGAGATAACAATGAATAATACAGAAAATGAAAATATAGATGTATTTGCAGATATTCTCACAAAAGAAATATTACTATAGTCCGTTCAGAAATTCGTGCCCACAGAAAGCGTCAATTTTCTCCAAAACTGTTTGTTGTATGGACATGAATTTTTGCATGCAGTCTTAGATTTTCCATGCAGTTATTAATATATTTTTTGCCCTTACAAAACTCATGTCATGGTCGAATTTTCTTCTTTACGTTATATAAAAAACTCTTACTGTTGTCTGGGTTAATTTTTAGTAGCTTTACAGGAAAGTTACAAGATCCGTTCAAAAATATTTTTTTTGTTTTTTGAATTAGTGTAGTGACTACATGTCCGCACGAGTGCGCACCTATTGTACACAGTCGCAAGTAACTAATTCAAACAAAAAAGAATATTTTTGAACGGATCTTGTAACTTTCCTGTAAAGCTACTAAAAATTAACCCAGACAACAGTAAGAGTTTTTTATATAACGTAAAGAAGAAAATTCGAACATGACATGAGTTTTGTAAGGGCAAAAAATATATTAATAACTGCATGTAAAATCTAAGACTGCATGCAAAAATTCATGTCCATACAACAAACAGTTTTGGAGAAAATTGACGCTTTCTGTGGGCACGAATTTCCGAACGGACTATAATAGCTGTTAAACATATACCAAATGCATTTATGCCAGAACACATAATTCCACACCACATTAAGGAAACAAAAAAGAATGAACATTGGAACAAAAAAGAATGAACATTGGAACAAAAACCCAGTACCATGGTGGACAGTTAGATGTACAGAAATTCAAAAAACAAAGAAAACAAGCTCTACAGGAATATAGAAAACATAGATCTGAAGATAATTTAGATATTTATAAGAAATGAATCAAACAGAATATTACTTCAGGCAAATGAAAATCGTTGGAGAAATTTCCCTACATTTATTAGATTTATCAGATCTACCTTTCTTGGCTTCTTTATCTGCCTTTTCATTTCCCTCTATGCCAACATGTAAAGGTATCCAAGCAATTAAGACTGAACATCCTCTAGAATATAAGTATGTAGTAGCCAGAAATATCTCCTCTGCTATAGGTCTACTACATTCTCGTAAGTTTCTAAGTGCTTGAATTGTTGAAAGAGAGTCAGTTAAAACTTTTATTTTCTTGGGAGGGTTATTAGAGAATATTTCTAGTGCTTTTAGTATTGCCACCATCTCTGCAGTGAAAATGGATGTATTTTCCATGATACTATATTCTTTTGCCATTTTCCATATTGGAATATATATTCCTATCCCCAATTTGCCATCCTCTCCCTTGGATCCATCTATGTATACAGTAATGCTGTCTTTTGATAGTTGTATATATTTATTGGCTGTGTTTTTAATATTTTCTATATTATTTGTTTTCTTAAGTATTTCTGCTAGGTGGTAGTCCGTGTCTGGTTTCTTGATCTCCCAGGGTGGAATCACTGGCTTGTATTCACGACTGTTATTAATTGATGTAATTAATGTACTGTGTATACAGTAATGCTGTCTTTTGATAGTTGTATATATTTATTGGACTAGTGGACTCTGCCACACATAATATATACGCTGCGATAGGCCCGAAGGCTACACCAAGACTCCCGTAGCTGTGCTAAACACATCAGCAAGCAACTCACGCATAACATTCCAATTCTAACTAGAGGCAGTGCTGCTTGGTGCGACCATCTCAATCCAACTATAAGCCAAGATGCTGGCAAAAACCATGCCGCAGTCCTCAACAGTCATGTCCTCCTGACGTATTTGTTTTGTCCTTTATTGTATTTTCAACTTCTTCCATTGTAATATCTTCATTTAAATACAGTATGATAAATTTTCAGTATTATAAGGTACTTCTTTACCGAGTTTTTTAAGAAGTGTTGCTCTTCTGTTGACTTCAGCCTGTTCTAGATTTTCCTTAGAACTGACTCTATAGTAGTACCTGGCCAGCACCTCTGCTTTCTGCAAGTTATGGTTAGTATAGTATAATTTGGTTTTAAACATTAACCCAGTCATGTTACTGTTGGGTTTTAGTCTTAAATCTCTTAATGTTTTGACACCTTATGAGTGATATCTAGGACATATGGCAAGCATTGATAAAATTGCGGATAAATTATATTAATTAAATAATTAACCTCTACACCCGAGGATAGAATTGGAATGACTAAGTAAGTAATTCAATAATAAGCGATAATAATTCCAATTAAAAACAAAAATGTGTTTTTTTTTTCCCAAACAGAAATGTCCAGGCTAGTGAGCGTTGACATTGGTCTTTTTGAGATATTATTGTGATGAGTTCATCTATATAAATAGTGTTGTTATATTTGAAAATGAGGGGAAATAGACAATTTCAAAAGACTTCAGTGAGAGGGAAAAGCAAACATCATTTACACAGTTTTAGCATCATTGACATAATATTTTATTGCAACATGATCATCCCTCTTCATTTTCTTTACTTTTGACAGACAAAGCTCTTGAATTTGTTGTAATATCATAATGTTGTCATGTCCCCATATCTTCATTTCTGCCATTAGACATGCCATTATTATATACACTGTCATATGACCTGATTTCAGACTCTTGCTTATAATGTGACTCATCTTCATCATCATCATTGTAACTGCTTTGTAACTGCTACTGTGTGAATTAGTATCATTCAGAATTTGTTCAGATAATTTCCTAGTTGGATTTTAGTTTGCAGTTTGTATGCATTAAGTTAACGAAATGTCAAGTGTTCAACTCAGAACTATTCAAACTGTTTATCTCTGGTTGCACTAAATAGTCATTAAGTGGCAAGATTACATTGTCATGTAAGTGTTCAGTGGTCTGAAAGGCTATACGCCCTAGATGTTGATTTCCACCAGTCTATAGAATTATGTGCAGCCTTGTTCAACCCAGGTAGGTTCTTCTGGATGAGAATGCAGCTACGTTTTGGTGTTTCGTGGTATTGTGTATAATGTAATGTTATTTCTCACCATAGTTTGTTGACATAGTTCATCTTTCAGTTGCACACACCAAGTCATTGACGACACTTACAAAGTCACCACGATAACTAACAATTTCACTGACGTCTCCAGTGATAACTAACAAAATCTCTAAACAACAGTTAAGTAATTCATTGACGACAACTACTAAAAGGTTAATATTGTTTATTAGGATAACGTTATATATAAGAGTATCAAAGAATGCTCTGTACACTAATGCCGTTTCATCTATATTTTCTTTTCTCATACTAACTTTGAGAATTATTAATCCTTCCAGTATTTAATAATTTGAGAACCTCTATTCTCATTCTTCTCAATTTATATACTCTGGTCCCCATAAGGACAAATACCTGAGAACCATTGTTCTCATTATTATACAAAAACTGTATCAACTCAAAAGTTACAATGATTCTCAAAATCTCATAGAGTAACAATATCATCTTCCTTAATATTCAAGGAACATTTCTTATTAAGTTTTACCGTAACTATAATTAAGTATTGAGTCAGTGGTTCTCATGATGTTTGCACACAAGTGGCATTAAAGGCTAAGCGCCTGGAATAAATTCACCACTATTTATTTATCTATTACCTGCTAGTCCGCAGGATCATTTATTATATATTTCCGTATATAGCTTCATTACAACCGCTCCACTAACAGCGTGAAGTTATAAATATTCATTACATATCCTATAGCATCAACACGCGGAATAATATTATATTGACTTACGAGCCGCTTGAGAATCACAATTCACATTAGTGGATTAAGACCTTTGTTCAGCAACCTGAGAACCACTATCTCTCTTTCCTACTTCACTGAAATCCTCAGAGTTATTTGGAATATACAGAGCCATCCTCAAACTCTACTACTCAACGTATTTATTTGCCTACCATTTTGCCCCTGACACCTGTTTCCTCTGCTGTTCTGTTGGAAAGAGCCAGGAGTTCATGATCTCGTAATCCGGATGCAACCTAACTGTGCTATTGGGAGTGTTCTCATGGACAGATGTCCACTGTTTATAGTTACAATTACATTCATTCTCTTATAAATGTAAAAAACGTAACTCAAAATTACAATACTTTGTCTCTAAAAATATAAGAACTGCTGTATAAGGCTTCAACAGCTGTCACTCAAAGGTAACGAGTGAACTGCACTTGATTCTACTAAACTGTGTGATTCTACTAAACTGGGATGCTGATGGGTGCGTTTGTTTTGTCTGTGGCTTGTAATTAGATTTGACATCGGCTGACCTCAGGGTCAGCTAAAGTGAACTATGTTTTAGTTTGTAAAATTTAAATGAATGAAATAATGCTGCACGTTTTCATTGTGGATTATAAGTTAGCTTTTTGATATGTTATATTAAACAATATATTATGTAATGGCAGTGCTGTAGGTGGAGCATGCAGCGATGTTGCATTGTTCATTATTACACTATTATTAGTTAATTTTAGTATTATAACTTACACGTAACTATCCATCAGAATATGGCATGGTCACAAAGTCAACCTAATGAAGTCAGCAAGAAGTAGTTGATGTGGCCATTTCAAGACTGATAAAATATAACACATATGCTTGCACACACACACATAAAAACATTTTCTTTTTCAATCAGTGATTGAATAGAAGAAAGTGCTAATCGTCTTAAATGACGTTATTTGATTGTTAAAATTGCAGAATTGTGCTATAAATGGCTATAAACAAAACAAAACAACAAAAAGCCAGGGATTCGGCTCCTGGTCCTTCACAGAACAATCTTTTGATTTAATTTATGGACCTACATTCAAAATTAATAACAAATGTTTTTTTTTTCTGCTTTAAAAAAAAAGTTGCCATAACATTTATATAATCTGATTTTAAAATAAAACTGTTTTGTTTTAGTTGTCCATGATTAATTAACCGTAATCTGTAAGTTAACTCTTTCAGTACCAAACAAAAATGTGGTTTGGCCCAAACAGTAATGGCCAGCCTATTGAACGTTGACATTGGTCTTTTGCATATATATTATTGTGATGTTCTTCTACATAAATAGTGTTGTTGTTATGTATGACAATGAGGGGAAATGTATGTAGATTATTGGTGTGCATGATGTATAAAGGCTTTCAACAGGAAAGCCAGGAGTTTGGCTCCCGGTCCTCGCAGAACTATTTTCTAATCCAATTTAACAGCTGTAAGTAGTTAAAGAGTTAAAATATATGTTTTAAAATATATGTTACAGAAAATGCTTTGGGAATTCAGGAGACATTAGTACCCTCATGCATAAAACGTTCATTACTACTTTCAGCGTTGTTGTTAATTAGTTTTTCGTCATGCTATATACAATCTGGAGAGTTATTTTGTAGTGACATCATATCAGGTTATTAAATTTTTCTCGGTGTACCTGTTAACAGATTGACAAGCGACAGGAACATTTTCAAGAACGAATGGCCAAGCAGCAAGAACAGTTAATTTTTATGGTTACAGATCTGTAACCTTTTATCTGAAATCCTTGGTTTTAAGTTGTCCAAATCGCATTAAAAAATTAGCCCAAAATAGCCCAAGTCGCACAAACTTTCAATTTTCATAATATTTCAGGTTTCAGGTGTTCGGATTAAAAGTTATAGCCCATATGTGCAAATAAATTACTTTTGTAGCATTGACACCTACACCAGTCCCTTGGGCACATTGCTCCATCATTTCCAGAACTTGTCACACAGAAGGATCCAATGAAACATGACTTCAAACATTTATCACATCACAGTGATGCCCATGGTTTTATCTGATGAGAAACTGAAATGGAGTTATTTTCATTCACGAATTGGTTCATCACTGTACATGTTAAGAAACAGCTTAGAGTGGATGACTTGCAAGGTTGATTTGTTTTCAGAACTTTCTTTGTAACTCTTAATGCATTAAAACCAATTGCCACATAAACCACACTGCAAGTGTAAGGACTGCTTGATGCAGGTTTCCTGCAAGGGGTCCAGCTGCAGTGGAGGCTCCATAAGAAGTACAAAGGAAATCAATGATGATGATACATTACAAGCTCTCATCACATAATAGCTTGATGCAAGTTCTGATAGTCATAAAAGAGGCCTGAGCAGGCATATGATGAATGGATTGCAGAACTGAGAGGCTTAGCTACAGATCACAATTTTTTTCTTTGGGCAGTGTTTTGTTGATGAAAATATCACACATGGCATTGTACCATAAACCACATGAATCAGTTCATTTTGCAGCATTAGCTGATGATCTTTCGCGTGAGAAGATAACTCAGATCACTGCACTTTACAAGACCACAGAATCTGCAAACCAGACATTGAGCAGAAATAAGCCCACTCCAACAAACAGCAGCTAGTTGAAACCAGCATGGAAAAAAGAAGAAAATAGATTCAGGCAGTTTAGTCAGTTAAGTTTTGTATGTGGTAGATCATTTATTTACGGTGAAGGGCTGAGGCATCTAACATGCATTAGTCATTGCCTGGAAGTAAAACACTGGTGTGCTGAATGCCGTCACTTCAAGTCCACATGTACATCTTGTGGAAAGAGTATCACATTTCCTCATTTCCAATTCCAAAAGAACTGTGCATTCTCAGTTTTCAGAAACTTGGAATTTATGTCAGATCTCAAGCCATGACAGGTATTCAGAGAGGTTAAGGGACATTCACGCCACTGACAGCATAGAATTTCTCAACGTTGATACCCGCAGTGACTAATTTTGCATCATTGTGCTGATAGTAAATGACCAGTTCAATTTCTGCTTGATATCAGAGTTCCTTGTGGAATTGTTGGCAAGGATAGTTATCATGAATTAAACTTCCCAAGACTCATACTGCCCAATTTACAATTAAAACAGCTATAGCTTTTTCAGGGAAAATGGAACATGACTTAGGGAAATGCATTAATTTCAAAGCACATTTGTATCTTAAAAGAAGTACAATTTATGGTTCTGAAATGTGGCTTGCGACCACCAAACTGCAGACATTCACCATTATATACCACCGCTGCGTCCTTTAATATCATACTGCAGATGTAATAATAAACACATACGTAGAAGAGAATTGAGACAACAAGCAGTAGAGCTCGAGGTTAAAGAGAAAATTGAAATTGGATTGGGAATACTCTCAGGAACTGACCTGTACCAGGCATGTTCTTGACTGGAACCCTGGAAGAGAACCTGGAGAAGAATGGTAGATGTGGAAGCCAAAGCAAATGGAACTTCATGGGCAAAACTGAGGAAAATGGTCCAAAAAAGAAAACAGTGGTAAGCAGCAAGTACAACCCTATGTGCCACAGAAGAATGAAAAGGATTGGTAATGATGACATTTTGCAGTGAAGATAGTCTAACTTACTACTAGCACATTCACATCAACACATCCAGGAAAAAACGGATAGACTTAATAAGTTTAGCCAGCAGGTGGGCCTGAACATCAATTTAAAGAAGTCAGAGGTCATGACACTCAATGTGAGCAACCCTGAGCCCATATCAGTAAGGAATCAGCAACTGGTACAGAAAGACACCTTCACATACCTAGGATGCATAGTAACACCAGATGGCGGGGGCAGGCAAAGACATCAACATCAGAATGAATAAGGCAAGAACAGCCTTTTTTAGCCTAAACAACATCTGGAAGTCCTCTCAATACAGCACAAGCACAAAATTAAGATTATATCAGAGCTGTGTGCTTTCTGTGCTTCTCTATGGTGCGGAATGCTGGAGAGTTACAGAGAAGGAAATGTCGAAATTGTCCCCTTTTCACACAACATGCCTAAGAAAAATTCACCGAATCTTTTGGCCAAATACCATCACCAACCAAGATCTGCTTACTCGGAGCAAGCAAGAAGACATGCACACCATCATAGCTGGCAGACGCTGGAGCTGGGTTGGCCATGTCCTCAGAAGAGACCCCGATGCCATCACAAGAACAGCTATGCTTTGGACCCCTGAAGGAAAACGAAAGAGAGGCCGACTAAAAACAACCTGGCGGAGGACTGTGGAGGCTGAGATGCAAAGAATGAACCAGAGTTGGGGCACTGTACGAAGGATGGCCGCCGACCGAGCAAAGTGGAATCAATGTGTTGTTGCCCTACAAGATGCCACTAGGCGTGATGGCCACTGACTGCTTTGACGGTCGGCGGCTAAGGATCAAAGAAGAATAGTCTAACTTAAATGCCATGCAAAGCTGTTGTGAATTTTGAGAAATTAGAGTGGAAAAGCAACAAATTTTCTTTCCATGTAAATGGTTTTTTTTTAAAGCCCTTTTTTCTGGCTTTGATATCTGCGAAGGGCATCACACATTTCTTTGAATTTGTTAAACCTAACTACTGTACTTGTGATTTTTTAAAAATAATTTCTGATTATTAGCCTTATGCATATATCTTTATGTTTTCAGACGTCTGGATTGATGGATGTTCCTATTGACACTGAAGCAACTTGTGGAAAAAGAATTCCTGGACATTTTTTCACAGACAGGTTGTGCAGATATTACATTAAAATAATGAACAATAGAGAATCACAATAGTAAATGTAATTGGCATTGTTTTTTAAGAACACAGGTACACTTGAAAGTGGATAAGTGTCCAGGCTTATGAAGAGGAAATTGTTTACAAGTTATTTCGACTGCATAGATATACCGACGGTCCGCTTTTTTAGTTATTCCCAAGAGAGCTTAAAATTCCAGTGAGGCTTCATTATGGTGTAATGTTTCCAGATTAGACCTTTGTATTCCAAGTTTGAGAAGTTTGCCGTTTTATCTGGTGCATTAATTTGTGGCCTGCGGATAACGAAAAGTCCATAGTCATCATGGAATTTAGCCTACCTTTGCCAGAGCATCTTGCAAAAGATGGTGTACTCCGTCGTCAGTGGACTAATTTTTCTCAGAGATTTCAGTATCACAGGAGCACAAATTCATCTCAGGACCCTTTAATGAAGACAAGCTCAATGTTACTGTATGCTGCGTATAATGAAATTAACTCTATATGCGAAGAATTGAGACATCTTGACATAGATTTTCTCAAGCTGAATAAGGTGCTTGAAGTTGTAGAAGAAGTATGTCTACCACGTTTCCTTCTTCTTTTTGAAAGGTTCAGATATTTTACTCTGGAGCAAGATTGCTCAGAATCTTTAAATGATTTTGTTAATGTTCTAAGGAAGCAGGTAGAGCTTTGTGAATTTGGTAAGATCAAGGACAGCATCATGACCACAGCGTTGGTGAATGGTATGACTGATGAGAACTGCAGGCAGTCCCTGCGAAACAGCGATGGACTTTGTTTTAATGATGCAGTGACCATGTGCAGTGGAAGTGTAGGTTCAGATAGAAATGTGATGTTAGGTGATAGCAGTATGGTATCAGTTAGGACTGAGAGAGGACGGGAGAGAAAATCCCGGAAAGTAAGTCAACAGAATTATGAGAGCAGCATGTATATGGTGCCGTATTATGACAGCATGGGTGAAGAAATGGCAGCAGATGACCACATTGTAGAAACAGTTCTGAATGTTAGTAAGAAAAGGACAGCAGTTAAAAAAAACAGGAAGGCTGTTGTTGCTTCAGCTGTTGACAATTTGACGCCATTCCTGTGTTTTATGTGTGACAATGAATATGCTCATAGAAAATCATTTAGAAGACATATTGCCTCCAAGCATTTCGACTGCAAAGAATTCTTTTGTAAACATTGCAAAAAAGCCTTCAGCAGTCGAACCGAGTGCATAACTCACTGTAAGGGGCACACTTCTGCACCATTAACGGCAGCTCCTAGTTTGAAAGATGCAGTTAACACTGAGTATTTGTGCTGGTATTGTGAGGAGATATTACCAGATTTGCCAGAATACAAAAAGCATAGTGAAACACATTCAGCCGTCCGGGTATTTTCATGTGAGTTGTGTCAGAAAAAAAACCACACCATTGTTCGAATGTTTGGACACCTGAAAGGTCACTTGAATCCTAGACACAAGTGTGAAATATGTGCTAACTGTTTCAGCAAACCTGAACTTTTAGAAGCCCACTTACAGGTTCATGCAGCACACCCTGTTCATCAATGTGAAGTGTGTAGCAAGAGTTTTGTCACTGCTGATCGTCTTCATGGACACATGAGGTGTCATTCTGGAGAGAAACGCTTTACATGTGAACTCTGCGGCAGGTCATTCTCTCAGAAAGTGAGCTTTGATTATCACAAGCGTTGGCATGCCGGAGAGAAGCCCTATGAATGTGATATCTGCGGTAGAAGAACAAGATCTTTTGGAGACTTGAGGAAACACAAAAGAATGCACAGTGACAAGCGCCCATATGTCTGTGAAGTGTGCGGTAAGAGCTTCCGTTTCATATCTAATCTTAATAGACACAGAAAAGGACACAGTGGAAAAAGATCTTTTGTTTGTGATGTATGTGGTAGATCATTTATTTACGGTGAAGGGCTGAGGGACCACATCAAAGCTAGTCGTTGTCCTGGAAGAAGGAAGGAAGGAGACCATAAAACAACAAAAGCATCAAGAGCCAGGGCACCCCACATCATCACCCCACATCAGCAGCTCATTGGTGATTGTAATCCTATTAACTATGCTACCTCCCATCGTGCCACTGAAGCACTGCCGGAGACACTGAAGAAATAGGAGATGCAAAAGGTGCCAAATTACTAACAAATGGATAGTGGGGTATTTCTGCTTACCAGCTAAAGTGGCCTTGCCGTGTGGTAAGCCTAAACATACTCGACCCTCCATTTATGAAATACATGATTTTTGCCAAATTTTTCAGGATTCATTTTATCACAAGTTTTGCAAATTAAGTCAGAATGAAATTTTTTTTAAATTGCACTATTTCAGGTTCGCTTTATTAGATTCAGATAAAATATGACCGTACGTTATGCGATATCTTTATAACTTAAGAATGTTTTACCAGCTTGTAGTTTTCTTATTATATTTTTTATACCTCACTATATTTAACGGCTTCACTGTTTGTGCGCCATTCAACAGCGTTATTTTATATGGAGAATGTTTTAAGCTATATCCAGAAAGAAAATAGCTTTGTGGTTTTTAATGTTGTTCTGTATGTTTCTTTGTACTGTCTAGCACAGTGATAGTTCCCTTACCTTCAACCAGAAAAGCCTACTGCATCAGGTTTATGGCATTTCATGCATATGCATTCTTTTTGGGTCCATTGTTTTACTTGGTGTCAATTACAGGTAGACCTCGACTTTATGACGAGGTTCCATTCCCATGACTCCGTCAAAAGTCGAAGAGGTCGTAAGTTGGAAATTATTATATATATTATACTATATTATCCAAAAGGATCGAGTAACATGTCTGAATGCTAAAATATATGTCTGTTTTGTTATATTTTTAAAAGAAATTATACTCTTTGTTTATAGTATGTACAAATTATAACATAAAGTTACTGTACTGCACAGTCCTGTACTGTAATAAGTAATGAAACATAAGTGTACAGTAATTTTGGGATGACCATCGTAAGTTACATACATTGTAAGTCGAGGACAATCTGTATTTATTGGATATGTTATTTTTTTTATAAAGTATCGATAGCTCCACAGCAGAATACTGCCACAGGGAGAGTGAAGTGTTAGAGACTTATATTAGGTTTCAGCTTTATGAAGTGCGATGGCTAGGCCCCTTCCTTTCTGCCTTTGCATTCCCTAACTGAAGAGCAGAGTTGGAGCGTGACATGATCTGGTTTTAATGTGCAGCCATAAGTTTTGTATTGTAAGTTTAGGTTTTATAAGAAGGCCCCCAAATTTTAAAATTAACCTGCATTTTTAAAATGTGATATTTAGTATTAAATTGGCTTTTAAAAATCATGCAATATTTTTGTGCTTGAAAGTTGACAGAGGACGCCCATATCAAAATAATTTTTAATTTACTATGTTTGCAAGGTGAAGAAACATACCTAATGCCCCTATTGATGTAAAACTACAGCAGACGTTGTAATTACATGTTCATGTGAACCTGTTAGTTAAATTTTTAAAAACAAGTTTGTTAATGCTGTACATGAAAGCTTTAAGATCCTTGTATGTGACAGTAAGAAAGTGTATGTGCCACAGCTTAAAGAAACAAAAAAGTTCCACTATTTTAACTAAATATAGTGCAGACTGAGTGTGCACATAAATGATATGTGTTGTGTGGCAGTGTGCACATAAATGATATGGCCGCATTGTCATGGTTCATTTTGTTTGTTCCCTGTTTTTTGTTTTGAAATTTGTGGGTTTTGATTGTAAATGACAGAAGGTTATAAAGTTCACAAATCAGAACATAACATTTAGTGTCATTTATTCATTGGTCAGATTGAGAACTCTGTTTCAAGTGAAACAATATTTATATAATATGTGTCTCCCCAATTAGCATTATCTGACCTGTAACTGGGTAATTTTATGTGTGTGTGTATATTTATATATATATATATATACACACCCACATATACATATAAAGGTAAATAACTGGCACTCGTAAGACAGAACTAGACAACAGAAAAGTAAGACAAGTGATAGGCTGGCCAGGGAATCAGGCTTGAGACTATCAGTGGCACCTCAGTCTCGCAGTGAAAGTGAATCATTGAAGTACACACAACCAAATGAGCACCCCAAAAAGTACCTCATTGGCAGTGGTCATTTTTCATGCCACTATGCACAACTATGGAATATAGGACCCAAGAATGACCCATACATTTATAGGCACAATCGCTAATATAACTTTCCTACTAGCGAGTATAAGCCAGATAACATATGAAGGCTGAAATACTTGAGTCCAGTAGATTGTAGAAGGAGAAGGACAACACAGGTTAGCAATAGTTGGTTTAAGTTATGGATGAGTGAATGTCTTAAACCGTGATTTCTTGGGGAATAGAACAAGAAATTAATGTTTACAAAATGAAATGTTACATTTATATTTTAAAACTCGTTCTTTGGTATTTTCTGAACCAGTCTTAGGGAGATTCTGATTTTCCTGGGCTAGTTAGGGGCTCTTGATGGCCACTTTTCTGTTTCAGTTGCTTCGTGAAGCATCTCTAGTTTGGTAGTGTTTGCATCCTTCACCATGATTGATTTGGCTGTACTTTATCACAAGATGAGTTTCATTCTCTGCTTCTCTTTCTGTCAGCGTGTTCTGTACAGTGATGAGTTTCAAAATATCCTTTGTTGCAGTGGGAACTTTTTTTTTTTTGGGCGTGTGCTGTCTTTTCTGCAGGGGTTTGTGATAGCACAGGATATGTGTAAAAATGGCATTAATAACTTCTCTGTATTGTTGGCTTGTTAAAAATAAAGCTGACATTAATTACACACAAGATATTTTGGACATGATTTCCACATGAAGAGCTTTTTATTTTTTTTTTGTGTACGTAAAATTGACATGGGTAATTAAAACCCTGCATGCCTCTGAGATCATCTGATAAGCTATCTCTGTATGTTTTTGGCCATAAGAGTCTTTGTTTGCAGTAGATGTTAAAATTATTAATATTGCTCTAATTTCATGAAAAAAGAACCAGAACCTTTTTGTCTTTATACCTATGGTTATGTGTCTTTATATTTCAGGCCTCTGGTTGGTTGGGTGGATGGATTCGGTGTCACTGCATTTGACATGAGGACCTGATTGGATGGGAAAGCATTAAATAAAAACATTTAGATGTGGAAGACATGCTGTAGATTGGAACATGATTTCAGATGTTTAAAAAAAATCATCATTTAAGGCAGATATGTTTATAGGATGTATTTATGTGCATTAAGATACCACAGACATTGATTCTGATCTGAGGATAGCTCACTTGCAAGAACAAATGGAGTTTATCTTGCCTCTTCCCCAACAGTTGGACAAAAATGGTGTGTTATTTAAACAGTGGGCTAATTTTTCTGAGAGGTTTCATTGCCATCGAGGTTCAGTGTCATCAAATGGCCCTCGTATTGACACACCATCGGTCTTGCTGTTTGCAGCAAACCACCACCTAAAAAATATATGCGAGTCCTTAAAAATGTATGACCTGGACTCTCTGAAGCTGAGCAGAGTGTTGGAGATTATAGAGAAGGTATGCCTGCCTAGTTTTCTGCTTCTATTTGAAAGGTTTAGGTACTTTACATTAGAACAAGAACCTTCGGAGTCCTTGAGTGACTATGTCAATGTTATGAGAAAACAGGTGGAGCTGTGTGAATTTGGAGACACAAAGGATAGTATCATGGCAAGTACTTTGGCTAATGGTGCCAGTGATGAGATTTTGAGACAGACATTACAGAACACAGACAGGCTGTGTGTTAAGGATGCTGTGACATCATGCAGCAGTCTGGCTAAAAGCAGTGAGACCTCTAGTGATAATTTTACAGACATACCTAGAAATAATTTGAAAGCTGTGCCTACAAAACAGAGAGAAATGAAGAAGAAATCTAAGGCAGTTTCCAGATCTAAGCCTAAAAAAAACGTGTTTGTCATGCCGCCACTCCACAGTAGTTTGAAAGAGGAAATGTATTCAGAAGAGGATATGGACTCAGATGATCATATTGAGACAGTAGTGAGTGCCATTGTGAAAAAAAGTAAAATGAAGTTAAAGAAGAAATCAGGTCACGGACAGCAGACTTCAACCAGACCAAAAACATTCTTGTGTTTCCAATGTGACAATGAATACGCCTCTAGAAAATCATTTCGTCGACATGTTGCCTCGAAGCATGCGAACTGCAGTGAATATTATTGTAAGCATTGTGACAAAACTTTCCATAATCGCTCAGAGTGCATTACACATTGCATGGGCCATAATACATTACCCGCCTCAGGAGTGCATGCACTTGGTGGATGTAAAGGAGTTGAGGACACAGAGTATCTGTGTTGGTATTGTGAGGAGAGACTTCCAAATCTGGAAGATTATAAGAAGCACTGTTCTTCACATTCAGCGGTGAGAGTGTTTTATTGTGAATTGTGTCAAAGAAAAAATCATACCCTGATACGAATGTTTGGGCACTTGAAAGGTCACCTGAGTCCAAGACACAGGTGTGAAATCTGTGCCAACTGTTTTGGTAGAGCAGAGCTGTTGGAGGCTCACATGCAGACACACGCAGCCCAGCCTATTCACCAGTGCCAGGTGTGTTCAAAAAATTTTGTAAGTGCTGATCGCCTGCAGGGACACATGAGGACTCACTCAGGGGAGAAGAGATTCACCTGTGAGCTCTGTGGCAAATCGTTTTGTCAGAAAATGAGTCTAGACTATCACAAGCGTGTGCATGCAGGAGAAAAACCTTATGAATGTGATGTTTGTGGCAAGAAGACTGCTTCGTTTGGCTACTTAAGAAAACACAAACAGATGCACAGTGACAAGCGTCCATATGTATGTGAAGTTTGTGGGAAGGATTTTCGCTTTGTCTCCAACTTGACCAGACATCGTAATGGACACAGTGGGAAGAGGGCGTTTGCTTGTAATGTATGCGGCAGAGCATTCATTTATCGTGAAGGACTAAGAGACCATATTAAAGCAAGTCGTTGTCCTGGGCGAAGACAAGAAGGGGTGATAAAGCGTCCTGCAAGAGCACCAAGACCCAAAAGCCACCATGTTCCTAACTCCTCCTTTGGTAGTGGACAGAGTCTGGCTTCCAGTGTCGTCCCTGTCCAGCATGCCCCTGAAACACTTTTAAATGAGTTACCACACTGGCAGTACATGCTTCGAAATAATGAGTCCGATGGGGTAGATGGATTGGTTGTCATGCCACAGTACTACTGATCTTCTTTCCTTCCACTAAGGTTCTTTGTAACAGGAACAAATCCGAGTTTTTATCTCTTTTTGTAAATTCTTTCGTTACCTGGTCTGGTACCGTCCATTTTGTTTCTGTTTGCTAAGTTTTATTTTTACACACACTGTTGCACAATTTGCTAAAACCACATGTGTGTATTCAGGATAATAGTTATGTTGCTTGAAGCTGTAGAATCTGAAATTAACCCCTTTCCCATTACAGTTATTGTTCTGTTACATGCATTTTTAGGCTGGCTGCTCTTGACTAGTCTTCTCAACACATTTGACCTAAATAATAGGACTATTTGCATGTTCTATACATGCTCAGGGTCCCTGAGACATTCTAATGAAGTGTTTATAGATATACGAGGACAAGTCAGTAAATAGGTCACAAATGGCTATTTAATAAAACCTAAATGAGATACGAACTTGAAAACCATTTATTATTGCACTTACATTTCCCTTTATTTCTCAACTTAATCTCCACCAACATTGATACACTTATCCCATCGCTTTATCAGTGCCTGAAAACCTGCAGCATAGAAGTCTTTGGTCTGCTGTCTCAGCCACATTCGCACCTCCCTTTCAACCTCTTCGTCATCCACGAAATGTTTGCCGCCAAGGTGAGTTTTTAGTGGAGCAAACAGATGGAAGTCGCTCGGGGCTGTAAGGTGGATGTTCAAGATGTTGCCACCCTAGTTGGTCAGTTTTCTCCTGGGTTAATCAAGCCGTATGTGGCCTGGCATTGTCATGATGGAGCAGTACTACTCTAGTTAGTAGGCCTGGACGTTTTCTTCGAATTGCATCCTGAAGCATCAACAGAACTTCACAGTATGATGCAGCATTCATATTCTCACCTTTCTTCTAGAAATGGGTTAACAGCACTCCTTGAGAATCCCAAAACACTGTAAGCATAACCTTCCCTGCTGATGGCGTAACCTTGAATTTCTTGGCAGAAGGTGAAGGATGTTTCCATTGCATTGAAGCACACTTTGATTCATTCCCAGCAACAATCCTGTTAAGAATGTCTTCTCCTTCATCTGCATACTGAGAGAGATGTTGCAAGGACAGGCCCATTCGGTTAATTTTGTGCTCCTCAGTCAGTTGTGTGGGCACCCACTGTGAGCACACTTTCCGGAAATTCAAACGATCATGCATTATGCTGTAGGCTAAACCATGAGAACACCCTATTGCAGTTGCTACACTGTCTATCGTTACTCACCTGTCAGCTCGAATCATCCCCCCCACCCTCTGCACAGATGCTTCTGTCGCAATCTGAAGAGGACGACCAGGTCGGTCTTTATCAGCAATTTTTGAGCATCCTTGAGAAAATTTATTGACCCAGTTATTTACCGCTTTACACGACAAACACTTCTCACCGTAAACAGGAAACATTTCCTTATGAATATCCTTTGCAGGAAGTCCTTTTGCCCAAAAAAATACCGCACAACAGCACGCTGTTCTTCGGTTGTACACTCCACGAGCACGGTCACCATTTTTATGTGAGCTGCGCATGTGACACCTAGCATCTGCTACCTAAAGTAATCAACAAGCTGGATGTTGCTGCCACCTAATGACACCTTTAGAAACTACCAACTACAATTTTCAGCTATCCCATATCAGTTTGTGACCTACTTACTGACTTTCCCTCGTATATATCACTCAGTGATAAGGGGGGGAAAAGTTTTTTTTTTAAAGTATATAAGTCCACAGAAATGACAGATGGGCCAGACTGTATTGATATTAGAGCAACAACGCACGAAGAACTGGACTTATCCATATGTGCAATGGGGTTAATAACAGTGTATTTGTTTGTATATTTAGATTTTCAGCAAAGACAGCACACACAGGAAAAAGAAAAAAAAAAGGAGTAATATCCTATAGGACACAATACACACTTTGTTAGTAATAGGTACTCTGGAGATCATGAGCCCAGCTCATCTAGGTGGCAACATAACATTACTGCAAATAGTGACTCATTAGAGACTTTGGCTGACCGAACACTCTGGGAGTTCACAACATATTGGAGTTGTCATCTGAACAGACAGGTCAGATCTCCACAATGCCCGTTGTTTCTATTCTTTTCTGTTGTCCGTTGTGCTGTGCATTCTTCTAAATTCTTATTATCCACTTGCCCTAACCATTGTTTTGCTGTTTTGTTTGCAGTTTGCAAGGTTTGGATTTCCAACTTTTCTTAATAGGGTGTCTCAGAGACTTGTACTACCTGCTGGTTTAGTATCATAGTAAGAAGTATAGATTAGCCCAGCTACTGGTTTGCTTCTTGCCAGTGGTAATGGTAGTGTTGCGGACTGGTGTTTATTCATTCAGATTTCTGTGATATCTAGTTTTTGTTGTTGCTGTTTCCAGTGATGGTGGTATTATTGCAAGCTGTAGTCTATTGCTTAATGATACTTGAAATTGGCCATCTCTCCTCTGTGGCTTCTATGTTATTTGTCTTTCAAGTATGTTATTTGTCTTTCAAGTTCTGACAGCCTTCTTGCATAAGCAGTTTTCTGTATTAGATTCTGTATCCAGCAGCGTTTATTCAGTTTTCAACATTAATCCTGCTTGACTGGTATCCTGAATGTGGTAGTCAGTATTGCCTTGTAAGATGTAAAGGGGTTAATCATAGCTGCTTGAGTGAGATGAAGTATAGTCACATTGGTTTGGAATTGCTGCTAAGTGTGATATATGTGGTATATTTGATGATGTTAAACTGTTTTTAACCGTTGCTTCACTTTATTGAGACATGTCATTCCTAGATGCAAGGTCCATCAGTTATATTAGGTTACTTTCTGGTTGAATGTTTCTTTTATGACAGTACATACCTGGCTTTTACACAGTTTAAAAATAAAGTAAACCACCACAGGTTAATTAAAAAATAATCAAAAACAAAAAACTCCTACACAAAGCCAAGGAAAATGAAACTGAAGACAAAGTTGAAAGGCAAAAGTTTGGTTCTGAGACCTGCCTAGGAGGATCCAGAAACAGCCAGCCATCTTTTAGCTAAACTGGCATATTTTATATCTTCATAGATGTCTTTGTTTTTGTGATACACTTTGTTGTCATTGCTTGTTTTGATGACTTTGATGTTGTAAAGCAAAGTCTCAGCTGGGAAGTGGAAATTTTGTCACTGCTGTCTTACTAGTTCCAGCACCATTTACCAAAATCAGAATGAGGCTTGGGTATAGACTAATAATGATATCCTATATATAAAGACCCAGCTTTTTTTGTCAGCACATAACACTAAAGGATGCAACTTTGGTGGAAAGTTAGACATTAATTGTATTGTTTCCCTTATATGTCTTCTTCTTTGATCCGTAGCCGCCGACCGTCAAAGCAGTCAGAGGCCATCACGCCTGGTGGCGTCTTGTAAGGCAACAACAAATTGATTCCACTTTGCTCGGTCGGTGGCCATCCTTTGTACTGTACCCCAACTCTGGTTCATTCTTTGCATCTCAGCCTCCACAGTCCTTCGCCAAGTTGTTTTTGGTTGGCCTCTCTTTCGTTTTCCTTCAGGGTCCATAGCATAGCTGTTCTTGTGATGGCATCTGGGTCTCTTCTTAGGACATGGCCAACCCAGCTCCAGCGTCTGCCAGCTATGATGGTGTGCATGTCCTCTTGCTTGCTCCGAGTAATCAGGTCTTGATAGGTAATGGTATTCGGCCAAAAGATTTGGATAATTTTTCTTAGGCATGTTGTGTGAAAAGAGGACAATTTTGACATTTCCTTCTCTGTAACTCTCCAGCATTCCACACCATAGAGAAGCACAGAAAGCACACAGCTCTGATATAATCTTAATTTTGTGCTTAGTGCTGTACAGAGAAGACTTCCAGATGTTGTTTAGACTAAAAAAGGCTTTTCTTGCTTTGTTCATTCTGTTGTTGATGTCGTTGCATGCTCCGCCATCTGGTTGTGAAGGTGTCTGTCTGTTCCAGTTGCTGATTCCTTACTGATATGGGCTCAGGCTTGCTCACATTGAGCGTCATGACCTCTGCCTTCTTTAGATTGATGTTCAAGCCCACCTGCTGGCTATACTTATTAAGTCTATCCATTTTTTCCTGGAGTTGTTGATGTGAATGTGCTAGTAGTGCAATGTCATCTGCATATTCCAGATCTTCCAATGTAGAAAATGTAGTCCATCTTATTCCTCTTGGACTGCCCTCTGTTGTCTGGCGCATCATCCAGTCTATGACTGTTAAAAATAGAGTGGTTGATAAGGGGCATCCCTGTCGTACTCCTGTCTTCACCTCAAAGGTTAGGTTGCTCTGCCCAACGCTACACGTAAAGTTGGCATAGAGGCTTTTTATGATTGACACTATGCAGCTTGAAATTCCATAAGCCCTCAGTATTTTCCATAAACTGTCCCTATGTATACTGTCAAAAGCCTTTTCAAAATCAACGAAATTAATGTACAGCTGTCTTTGCCATTCTGAGCACTGCTCTATAATGTTCCTTAGGGTAAATATATGATCTACACATCTTCTGTTCTTTCTAAATCCTGCTTGTTCTTTCCTCAGTTTGTGGTCTACTGCTTTTGAAATTGTCTGTATAATTATCCTGCCTAGTATTTTGCTGGGAACTGAGAGAAGAGTGATTCCTCTCCAATTATTGCAGTCTGCAAGATCTCCCTTCCTGGGCAATTTGACAATTATTCCTTTGTTTCACTCCGTTGGTGTTGTCTCTGTTTTCCAGACTTGTGCAAATAGTGGTTCTAATAGTTCTGCTGCTAGCTCAGGGTCTGTCTTAAATAGCTCTGCATTTAAGTTATCATGGCCAGGAGCTTTTCCATTCTTTAACCCTTTGATTGCTGTGATGATTTCTTCATTTCGTGGAATGTCTGTATTAACTCTTGCAGTCTGAAATTTTTTCATCAGTTTTGCCAGAATTATTTTTGTACCTTAAAGCAGTACCTTTATAATTTCTAAAGTTTCTGAGTTATTACACAACAAAGACACATTCAAGATTGTGTTTTAGAATATGAAGTGGTTTCTACTTGTTCAGATGTTTCATCTGAAAATACGTGCTCTGCCTTCTATTTTGTTTCCAGCGTGTTCCGGCCTTTAAGCTGTCATGATGAGATTTCCTTGCTTATCTCTTACTAATGTAATATTGTTTGCACCTCGTTTTCCGCTGATGATTTTAGTTATTTTGTATACTGTGCTTTGTTCATTTCTCAGTGCTGCCTCTTCTGCCTGTCTTGCAAGATCGTCTAGGAAATTCCTTTTGTTGGCTCGGGTTTGGCGTTTAACTTCCTTGTCCAGCTGACTGTACTGTTCGCTATAAAGTTGCTTTAACCTGGGGGACTTCGCTTCTGTTTTCTTTCTTTTCATTTCCTTTCTCATCGTTATGGTGTTTAATGTTTCTGGTGTTATCCAGTCTTGCTTCTTCCTTTCCTGGAATCCCAAGCATGATTTGCTGCTTTCCTTATATATTGTTGAAATGGTGTTGAATTTCTGGTCTATATCATCAGTCAATGTCTTTTCCTGACTTTTGGCAAATTGATATCGCTTCTTTATATCAGCCACAAAAGCTTTTCTGGTAAGGGGTCCTTCAATTTGCTGATGTCAAACCTTTTCTGTGTAGTTACAGTTGGTCCAGCCATTCTGAGTTTCATTTTCAGTTTTGCTACTACTAAATGGTGATCGCTTCCCACATCCGCACCTCTTCTTACCTTCACATCTTGTAATGCATGTCTCCATCTACCGTTAATCTTAATGTGGTCTATCTGGTTTCTGTCCCGACCATTTAGTGATTCCCATGTTAATTTGTGAATTTCTTTGTGTGGAAAAGTATTCCTCCAATGACCAGGTTGTTAATGCTACAGAAACTTATTAATTTATCCCCATTTTTGTTTGCTGTTCCGCTGCCGCATTTCCCCATTATTTTTTCATTATATGTATTGTGTGTTCCAACTTTCGCGTTGAGGTCTCCCATTACTACGATAAGATCATATCTAGGTGTGTCTTCCATTTCTTTCTGCAGTTGTTGATAGAATTCATCCTTGACCTCATCATCGCTGCCATTCGTTGGTGTGTGGCATTGTATTTTTGTAATGTTGGTAAATCTCCCTCTCAATCTTATTCTTATCAGTCTGTTGTTGATGGGTTTCCATTCCAGTAATGTCCTTTCTATTCCTTTCTGTAGAATAATGGCTACACCTTCATTGTGCTGTCCATCCTCTCTTCCTGAGTAAAGTACTGTTTCTCCTGTTGCTGTTTTAACTTTTCCTGCCCCTGTGCATCTGCTCTCGCTTATCCCTAGAATGTGTAATCTATAGTTTCTCATTTCTGCTGTGACCTGTTTTAGTTTACCCGTCTCGTTCATTGTCCTGACATTCCAAAATCCTATTCTTGTTTCACATTTTGCGGTCACGATGTCCGTTTTCGTGTCAGTAGCGTCCTTTCGGCTTTCACCACTGACAGTCATACGAGCCTCAGACTCCGGATGTCCTTCCTGCAGCAAAGTTTGTTCATTTGTTGTGGTTTCCATAACTTCATTTCTTTTTACATAGACAGGGGTGTCAGCCCTATGCTAAAACCCCCAACCTGGAGGACCAGGGTGTCTGCTTTAGTCTGACCCCTGCCCGTGCAAACCTGTCCAGCTTGGTAGAACCTTCCAGGAGTAAAACTCCAGCTGGCATAGCTCTGGGGGTAATCAGCATCGCAAGCCGCCATACCACGACAAAGTATTGACTGGGAAGTGGAAATTTTGTCACTGTTGTCTTACTAGTTCCAGCACCATTTACCAAAATCAGAATGAGGCTTGGGTGTAGACTAATAATGATATCCTATATATAAAATCCCAGCTTTTTCTGTCAGTAAGGGACGCAAATTTGGTGGAAAGTTAGACATTAATTGTATTGTTTCCCTTATATTTACTCTCCCGAAAATAGTAACAGTCTAACACTTACCAAAGAAGAATGCCCAAATGACGGTGTGCACAAAAATATTTATAGAATGTGTGATCCCATATACACACATTGGGATCCTCACTGCTGCTATGTAGTTCATGTACTGTGGTGATGCACAGTGTTTTAAAAAAAATACTTTTGAATAAGTAAAATTGCCATTAGGTATTGGTGCTTTTGAATTTAATTCCCGTCTTATGACGGGCTTTTACACTAGTAGACTAATAATGATTTAAAATGTCAAAATATTTAAATTGCTTCTGGTGCACTGATGAGGAATATTTTCATACAAGGCACACCACAGGGATTTTATCCTTAGTCTGAGTCTAGGAATAGACACAGTGTACGAAAATTATTCACTGGATTACAAATAATAATAAAACAAACGGAACATGCTGCACATAATGAAACAATTATCGGTAATGCAGTTGGCAACTGGTAATTTTTTGTAATTGTCACATATTCGAGATCCGAACCTCCACACCAGTTCAGTGAAATGCAGCAAGACAGTCTCAAGCTAATGTGTGGCATGCTGTCATCCAAGACCATGTGATTGGTCCCTACTTTTTCGCTGAAGAATTATTTGGACATGCTTAAACATTATGCATTCGCTTAAACATTATGCATTCACCCTACTTGCAGACATGCCATCTAATGTTTATTTCCAACAAATTGGAGCCCCCACCTCACTGGGGTCTGCAGGTAAGAGAATTCCTGCATAAAACCTTTCCCGGTCAATAGATTGAATTTGATTGGCTGATTGCATGGCCAACCACACTCTCTCGACAGTCCCGGACTTGACTTTTTCATGTGTGGCTTTGTTAAGTACAGCAAGGATATCCCAAAGCTTATGAAAAGGATTGTTCAGACAGTTGCTCAGATAACACCTGTGATGCTGCAGAACATGTGGTGGGAACCAGAGTATCGGCTGGACATTATACGTGTTACAAAGGGTGGAGACCTAATGAAAAACTATCCTGAACTTTTCATTTTAAGTGTGAAGTTCATTGAATGTGACCAATAAAATTACTTTGGTTAACTCTTTGACTCTGGAATAACGTTCAGAGCGTTGGTCAGATTTGACACCCGTGCCAAAACAACTCTCTGAGCGTTACGAATTAAAATTACAGCACAGGGTGGAAAATAATTGCGGAGTCAAAGAGTTAAGGCTGCAAATGTATCTGTGCTAAAGGTTATTGACTTTCATAATCAAGTGAATAATTCTCGGACATCATGTGAATCAAAAAAGATTGACAGGTCCTGAAGATGCAAAGCTATACACAAAATATATAATTCAAGGATTAGAGTCACACATGGGTTGCTGAACAGCTAGCAGAATTTACTAGTGATTGAGAAATGTGATGATTGTATTTCTTGGTTCTTCTTTACTTTTAACTTAAAATCGTATATTATATGAATTGATCAGCAGTACTTCTTGATTCCTGATATAAATACATAGGTTTTGTTTTTTGTTATGTAGGGCACTGCCGAATACAGGGAAGTCACTGTGGCACCTAAATTTTGTCTTTTAAAAAAAAAAAGTTTTTGCTTACTGTTTATAAAATGTTTGTATTACTGTTTGCAAGATGCTTGTTTTACTATTTGAAAAATGGTCATATTACTGTTTGTAAAATGCTTGTATTACTGTTGGAACATGCTTGTATTATAATGTTACTGTTCAAAACGAGATTCTTTCATATGTGCTCCTAATCTGGCACCAGAGTTTTAGAAGTATAGCCTACATCTTTGAAAAGTGTATTTGAACACCCTCTGTCTGTGTATTTATATATATGCGTGTGCATGCCCCATTGTACATGCACATTTTCTAACAACTGAATATCTTAATTACATGATATGAATTGATGATGAGGTTGGCAACCTTATCTTATATATCATATTGCTGCAGAAACGACTGCTGCAAGAGCATGTAAATGCTCAATACAGGCTTCCTTCAAGGGGGCTAATTCTAGTGTTGGCTCCATGCTCCATAAGGAACCAGCAGGAAAATAATTATAATGAAATTAAATTAATTAATTTGGGGATTAACGTCTGGTTGTTTTTAAGTTGTTATATTTTTGTAAAATGCTTGCTTATTGTATGTACTGTTGAGAATATTTGTTGTCTCTTATAATTTACATTGTACAGTTTTTTCTCTCTTAAAATGATGCCTCCAGAAAGAATAACAATTGTGGTTGAAGTATAGTTTTTGCATGTAACCTTTGGCCAGAAAGACATTGTGTGGTTTTTCTTAGAGCTGAATGTAGCTGTTGTAGAGCAATAGAGATATGGCAAGGCATTGTCAGAGTAATTTACGTCTGCTCTAACTTTTATGTGTGCGTATTTTTTTTTGGCCTCAGTACCTTAGTGCTGGGTTTTTTAACCTGTGGTCCATTAGGGGTACATGAATGGATTCTAAAATGTAAAATGCTGAGATTTTTAAAATATGCTTTTATGTACATTTTTAACAAGAAGGGGTCCTTGGCACAAAAAAGGTCAAGAAACCCTGCTGTAGTGTTGTTTTTCCCCTAATTATCCTTGCTGCAGCTCGTAAGTTGTTTGTATTTTCAAATTATGATTTCCCTTCAGAAGAATAGGGGTGCCAACCTAATAACTGTCATAAACGTATGTAACACATATAAAGTAACTATAACCACATAATTGTTTATATTTGGTGCAAGCTTACCACATTACACATGCTTTTTTAATTATTTTTCTTCTTCTGGTATTAATTAATACAAAGATAGTTACATTGCTGCTTTTTTGGGTGTTTAAAATATACTTTTTATGAATTCATACTTTGTCATTACTTGCCTATTGACAGCAGGATATATATGCTCCATCATATTAAAAGACAACTTTTTCCTTTTAATTACTGTATATGTGCTAAATGTATGCTCAAGTAGTACACAGATTTAAACAAGTGTGAGATGAGGGCTGAGATTGGTGCGGCAGATTCTGTTAGCAGCATCAGATTTGTTCATATTAATATACTGTATCTTTATATGCTTGTAACATCATACATTTTCATATAAACATATATTTGTATATGCTATTGAGTAGATTTTATCTGATTCAGATAATATTTTTTCTTTTTATGACATGTGATGCTATGAGCATTTTATATTGGACAACCATGGGTGTCTTACCTTTTATTTTTATTTTTTTATAAAATAATGATACTAATATGGCAAAAGATAAAATAGCTATGTAAAGGGGATCCCGCTATACACCCATTGAGGCATATTGGGAATATGGTGTTAGGTCCATATTTTCTTGACCATCGGCACACTAGGGGTGATGTGGTCAGCATCACGCCGGCTGCCTTAACCTTCCCAGAGTTGCTCTGGTGCCCAATTCATGAGGCTGGGTCGACCCCAGAGCCGTTTGCGGTCTAAAAAATCCCACCTCAACTGGGGATCGAACCATGGACCACCGAACTAGGAAGCCAGTGCACTAACCACTGCGCTACCACGGCTCCTAAAATAGCTATGTGGAAATAGGTTATCTTGGTGCTGTCCCTTTATTATTCGGTTATTTTTATAGTTTTGCCAGTAGATCTTATATGAGCTTGACTGGTTAGAGGTAGGTTGCTGAACAATGAAGAAACCACATTTAATGTTCTCTTATGTGACATTTTAACCCAAACCACTTTACATGTCATTCTTTTATGTGACATTTGATCCACTATTTGTAATCATCAGCAGTTTGAGTCATTGTTAATGAAATTAGAAAAATGAAGGCATAGAGAGAAGAAAACAAAATGGTGTGCATGCCTCGTTATCATAATTGTCTATTGCACCTGTGACTGAACATGGATCCACTATTTCACCTGGTCCCCTTGCTGGAAGCCTGAACTAGACATGTTCATGCTCTTGCAGCAGAGGTTTCTGGGACAGTTTGTTTTACATGATGTCGCTGCAGCCTCATATTAGTCACTGCAGCCTCATATTAGTCGCTGCAGCCTCATATTAATCGCTGCAGCCTCATATTAGTCGTCTTGTACAACTTGTCTAAGGGAGCAGTAGTTGTATTCTTTCTTTGTCTCGTCAGAGACATGACATGTCGGGTCTTATAACATCGCAGCCTCATATTAGTCGCTGCAGCCTCATATTAGTTGCCTCATATTAGATTGACGTGGGTAACAGAATGAAAGAGGTAGCACTAGCTGTCGACAAGAGGCAGTGGGTAAGTAGGAGGCTGGATGTTTGTTGCAGTATGGCATGATTCTACTTTCTAACCAGTCTTATTTCGACAGGGGCAGGTAATTAGAAAAATTGGCTTACAGCTGCAATACTGTTGAAAATAATGCTCGTTAACAGCTGATTTTCTGTAGCACCCCCCACGCGCTCGATTCCAGCAGAACTTGAATTTAATTGAGGAGAGTGCTGACTGAATGTGAATATACGTGTGATGATGCACTCTGACTGCTTCACGAGCATATGCAGATTTTAATGGACCCTCTCGGATGGGTATTGGAAGTTGCTAATTTTGCCAACTTTAATAGATTTTTAGACTTTTTAAGAAAAAAAATATGCATTCAAAACGAAAGAGCGCTATAGTGAAAATTCGCTGTACGTGGTAGCGGTAAGCAGGGTAATACAGATATATAGACAAATGAAATCTATCGAAATAAAAAAGGACTATTCATAAAAAGAGGAAAACACGTAGAATTATTTTCATATATACATAGAACAAAATCTGTTATAAGTAAGTTTTTCTTCATTTCTTAACTTAATTCTGGTAGTTTCAAATAATAATTTAGTTTAATTTGAGTTGTAATCACATGAGATGTATCACTGATAAATTGTGCTGAGGTATACATGAGTAATAAAAGATGATTTTTGGCCAGAAGAGTTTTTGTGAAGTCATTTGTGAGTGAAGTGGGATTGCAAGATCACTAATGTGGAACTGATGAAAAGAACCAGACACGTGCCAGTGGAACTAGAGATGAGAAGAAGACATGGGTGATGAATAGGACACACGTTGAGGAAACTTGTTGATAGCATTAAAAGGCAGTCCTTGTCCTGAAATCTCCAGGGTAAGAGAGGTAAAGGGAGATGATAGAGAAGAGAACTGGAGACATATGAAAGACCTTGAGCTGATGGCACGGGGCAGGAAGACGTGTCGTAAGTTTGTTGAAGGCCTATGCTCCTTGGGGAGCTGAATGGTGATGACGATCATTTGTGTTCCTGAGTTTTTTTAATGTTGAGCTTCTCGTCAGTTTCTAGGATTATTTTAAACATGCAATATGTCCTCTAGAAACAACAATTGATGCCCCAGTACAGTAACAACAGTTTAGCAGACTGGTATAAATATGCAGTGGTGACACAAATGCACTGTGAAACCATCGCATGGAACAAGATCAAAACCGTGACTGAAAGTTGTAACGGGGCAATACTGCAAGCAGGCTAATCCACGAGGGACAAGGACGGGTTATAAACCATGAAAATCCCAGAACTGTAACAGCTTGAGAGTGAAGAGAAAAGGTCAGAAACAGCAGAGAGAGATAGAGAGAGAGAAGACAGCTGAAACCAACATCTTACTTAAAACTATCTCCGCTGAACACAAGAATATTAAACTACACAAGAGACAGCGACAGAAAGATAGAAGTGTACAGGATAATTGAATAGTCACTTTCTATGTTAACATTGTTATGTAACCAATGGATATGGCGGTCGGAGTGGCTAACAGGTATGGCGTGCGCCTCTAATTATAAAGGTACCAGGTTCGCGCCAAACACAGGGAATATAATTGATGGACATTTTTTTCAGAACCAGTGGTTCCTAGTGATGTCATACTCTTCCAACCCCCCCCCCCCCCCCCCGATCTCCTGGGTAGTAAGATCGGATGCCTGGCCTTCTCGGATAAGGGCGGAAAAAAATAAAAGGTCTGTGTGCTAGATGTGAACGTTAAAAATGCCTCGGCAGTTGGAAATCGTAAAGAGTAGGTCATAAGGCCGCAACCCTGGCAAAATTTAAAAATTAGGAAACCTACCCACCACAAATATATTTATAGAACGTGTGATTCCTATATACAACACGTTGGGATCCTCGCCGGTGCTCCGGAGTTCGTACACCGTGCTGTGATTCACTGTGATTAAGGGAGGAGGACGAGCACTGATGGAGTTGTCCGTGTGCAATGAAGATGAACCTTTCAAACCCAACCAGTGGTCAGTGGATATACATGAAACGTATCGTCGCCTTGATACTGCTGTGTCCATCTCCACTTCAGCTCGTTTTGAGAAAAAACTCGTTCAACGTTTTCGAGTTATTACGAGTAGTTGAACAGAAGGATATACCACTTTAAAATGAAATTTTGTATGATATTGTGTGTGCTGATAGATTAAACTGTATATGATGCCCATTATGACTTCATCACCCGTGTGTTACCGGGGCCCGAAAGGGGAGCAAAGAATAGTAACACTGTTCCCTGCCATGCCGTCGTAGAAAGCGACTAAGGAAGGTTGGGCATGGAGGTGGTTACCCCATCCTGCAAAAAACTTCAACAAACATGGACAAGTCAATTAAGGAAAATAAAACTCAGCCATCTAAGACAGGGGAAGGTCCTCTCGCAGGGAGGCGTATGATGTAACACAGAGAAAGCCGAAAGGAGTCTGTGTTACTGACTAACCTTCTTTCTTCTAGGAGAACTTCCAGATTTGGCACCTGGAATGTTCGGACATTAAACGAACAAGGGAAAGTGGCACAAGTAGCAGCAGAAATGAGGGAATATAAAATCAAGGTTCTGGGAATGTGTGAAACAAAGTGGAAGGGGGTAGACGAGAAGAAACTCATCACAGGTGATTTTTTGTCGGCTCCTAAAACTGTCCTTATTCTGGGATCCTAAGGGTAAGAGGAAAGAGGTAGAAAAAAAAAGCCCCCACACTCACAGAGCTGGAGACAGAAATTAAAATGACGCGGAGAACCAGAGGCGTCCCTAAAGTATTTAGCACCCGGGGCGGATCCTAACTTTGGCACCCCTTCCCCCATAAAGAAACACACTTACAAGTACATTCATACAGTAAGTACTATCATAATAGTATCCGGTGGCACCCCCTTCCTGGCTGTCACCCGGGGCGTACCGCCCCCTCGCACCCCCCTTAGTACGCCACTGAGGAGAACGTTTTAAAAACTTGAGCTGTTGGCACGCGTCAGGAGGCCTTGGCACGTGTGTGTTGACCTATGCTCCTAGGGGAGTTAAAGAGTATTGATTGATTGATGGACCTTTAGGTTGTGCATGGGGCTAGCAACATCATCATGTAAAACACAAAGCTTCAGTATCGTCCGCCGTAGAAGCCATTTCCAACACATTGCTACAAAATCTACCGTTGTAAGAACACACGACAAGTGCTTTGGTGCACGGAAACTGCTGCAGTAGTTGATCTATGCACGGTCGGAGTGAGGCTAACTGATGCCCTAAGCACAGCCCAACAATGGCTTCGACCTTCCATTGCTCAACTGACAAGACATTAAAGACTCAATAAGAGCTGAAGGTCAAATACGAGATTGAAAAATTCAGTTGACTTCCAGGCCAGACCCCACAACTGTATTAAATAAAAACTTTTAAAATTTTTTTTAAATTATACAAGCACCAAATAGAGTGAGCAATATACGCAAATTATTTACTTATAACTAGGGAAACTCGGTAGATAAGGGCAATTACAAAAAATTCGACTAAAGTCGAATGGAGTTAAGAACATGGCAGTGAAAGTGGTGCCCCCCTTCCCTTCGTTAAGGTGCTTATTTTGCTAATTTTTTTTTTTTTTTTCTAGTGAAAAAACTCGAGTGGGGGGTCAGTGCCCCCCTTCCATCAGTGCCCTAAGCACGTGCTTATTTGCTTAATGGTTAATCCAGCCCTGGTTCTATGCCCCATAAGGAGAGAAAGGAAAGTGATCACGACAATTTTTTGTCAGCCTCAATCAACTCTGTAAAACTGTCTATCTTCCCGGACATCTAAGTTGGGCGTTTTTCTCGTTCAGTCTATAATTATACTTCTATAACACTTTTGATTTGAACAAGGTAACTCTGACTGAGTGGTCGCGGTGCAGATAGGTGTTTCACGGTTCAGTACCTCGTTTTGTAAAGGCTTGCTACAAAAGTCACAGTTTCGGGACAGCTCATATCCATGGGACACCTGATCTATCCATGGCCCGCTAAAGGTAAAGATAGTCCCATAACAGATACTGCAGTAGGGAAATGATGTGTTAGAGACTTCACCCGACTAGGTCCAGCTTGTTTTAATGAGGTGGAGTGGTCAGTTCTCTTCCTTGCTGCCTTTGCCTTCCCTAACTCAATAGCATAGTCAAGTATCAATTTAGAACTGGGTAGACTGGAGCGTGAAGCCACCAGGTTTCGATCCCGGAATCCAGTAACTTTGCCACTCAAGGAAAGCTCTTTAACCACTTAGCCAGTCGGAAACTCCGTGTGCACGACAGCCCTTTCGTAAGCATTAGGGCAGGTGGGGAACGGCACTACATATTTGGTTTACTTCTGACTTATGTTTCGCGGGATTGATATTGAATTTTCTAGTGATCGTAGTGTTTACTGGTTTACTGATATATCTTATGGGTGGTAACTGGCGACTGCCAGAGGTGGGGTTACCCAAATGAATGTTGGTTCAAGACCAGGTCCTTTCTACTCACTGCAGGTTGTCATGTGATCAGTTGTATCCCATTAAGGCTTACGTACTCAACATACTTGATGAAGTAATAGTTCTTTATCATGGAAAACTGTTTATTAGTAGACTAAAAGGCAATGTTCATTACACAACTCAATACCCTGGCTATCAGAGCCAGAACGCTTGGTTACATACATCGTGATGTCTTTGCAAAAGGACATCGTCATAAATAACATGTCTGCTTGAGCTCCTCTAAAAATGTCGATAGGCTTTGCCTGGAGTCTCGTTCTAAATTACATAGCAGAATAAACATTCTATTAAGAAAAAAAATGAGTTCAATGCAAACCATGTAGACTCTGTCTACAAAAATGGAAAAACGCAATCTCCTTGAATAATATAACTTGTGAAAACATTCAATCTTTCAGTGGTCAGGTATTTCCTTGCCCAGAGGTTAACTACACAACCTTTAAAACACGGGGCCGCACTAAGGTTTCAACCTTCTCCCGTGAACACGTCTGCATCACTCAACAGTGAACTCCGTGACTGAGCTGTGTTCTGACTGCGGTGGTCAAAAATAGCTATCGACGATTTCATTGGTCAAGCTCGACCAGTGATGTTTTGTTACCAACAAATCTTGCTCAAGATCTTTAGCTATTCTTATATTACCGTTTAACGTGCTAGCTAGCGTTAACACAGGCCATCCGGTGACATACGCCCGGGGCTACAAAAATGTATCCTAACGGGAGACATTTTAATTCTATCAAAACCCAAAAACTATATACATAGCAAACTCAAATCTAACCAAAAAACATAAAACAAAATATCATGTCAAAACAATCATGGTCAGTATAAATACAGCATAGACCTATACAAAATCAATGGGTCTAATAATATAAACATTTAATGAAAGGACTATATAGGATATCATGTCAGGACAGTGGACATAGGTTGGGGAGTAGGAAGAGCCTGTAATGGAATAGCTCCAGGGATATCGTACTTCATATCAACAGGAATCTCAATAAGTGCGATACATATATCCTAGAAATATGATAAAGGATAATAGCGAATAAACAACTTAATAGTAGAGTCCATCTGAAATGTCTGAAGGGAAGAGTGACGACAACTGGTTGAACTCTATAGCTCTGAATAGACGTCGAACTGGACAATATTCCACGATACAATGTACATGAGTTTGTATGGAATCATTCATAAAAAACATCAATTGGACATGAAAATGTTTTACCGATATAATACAATGGCTGACATATCATACAAAAAAAAATCAAAAGTATTAGTAATATCATCAACAGCATTGTAACGCAAAAGTAAATGCACCATGGGTCTGTGCGTGGTTAATTGCAATAGCATAAGTGGAGATGTCGTATGTTGCAAGGGGTGCGAGCGAGAAGTGGCAACATATGATATGTGAGATGGAAGAGGCGTAGGAATGTCATGTATGCAATATAATGCAAACGTATTATCAATAACCATTAAAGGAATGTGCACTAGTACCAAAAACATCGTACAAAGATAAAACATTGTGAACCTTGAGCAATGCTCTACATAATGTATGTGGGAGTATAGAGATATCTGTGAAGAGGAGCTGAAGGTCCGTGTAAGGTAATAGTGTACGTGGTAAATGATGTGTATATAATGAGTCTATGTGGCTTTCAAAAGTAGTGATAGTGTGACATGAAAAAAAATACATCTCTGTTCTTATCCATAATACATAACACATAGAAAAAATAATGTCGCACAAACATATCAGTACATTGAGTAGCATCATGCAACTCAAAAATAACAAAATCCGGACAAAATAATTTACAAGTTAAGTAATAATACCTGCTACAAAAAAGTGTTGTTTACAATTGTGAGGCTGGCGTTAAAAAATGATAGATGAGCTGTTGGTTTGCAGCTATAGTCCACACTTGTAAAGTGAGACTATTAATATTCACCTCTGTGAACGTTCCAAATAAAAAAAATTGGAGAGCCTGTCCTACAAAAGGAACGATAGCTCTGCGCTATCGATGTACATTACATAGATCCTGAAATCTAGTTTGCAAAACGGTGAGAGTCTGTCGTAACCGTATTAACTCTCTATGTGACATGGCCAAAACAAAAAAATCAACGTAAGGAATAATATACAATCTACTATAAAAGTGCATAGTCGCAGTAATATACTATTCAATCTTAACAAAAGAATGTAACATGTCTTGTAACTCTGTTCGTAATGGTTCCAGGGAGGCGACTACAGTAATAGTCCATGTGGAAGAGGTGTCGGAGGCATCTTTGACTTCCTCCAGTAATATTGCATCTCGCCACAGTAGTCGGCTGTACGTCTGAGTTCGGACGACTATCTCAAACTGCAAGGCTAAGGGAAGAAAAGGGACCAACCATTGTCAACCTGTAATAGAAAAAAAAATATTGCATAAAGTTAGTGCTTGTCAAGAAACATTTGTGCCAGTTCCAAAAAGGCAATTTCCTTCGATGACAGGCGCTGATCGTACGTGTGTCCTTTAGGATGGGAAGCAGTTGCTGTGAAATGAGCAACGGGACGATTAGCAGTACATGGTTCAGTACTGTCTTGACGGTTGGAATGCATAGAACGACGCTTCCTGCGAATCTGTACACGAACATGTTCATGTGAGGGACGAATCAACTTTGCTAAAGGAACGGAGTCGTCAGATGATGATGAATAGTGGCGTTTAATGGCTGTTCTGGGATGTGTTTCCATGGGAACAATATAGGAATCATCATCAGAGGCTACAAGATGTGTTGTCTGGTCAGGCGTAATGTCTTGCCATGAGTTTTCGATGATGGTTGCCGAAGAATCCGAATGGACAGTTGATGAATGTAGTGGATCAGTAACTGTGGATGGCATCAAACAAGAGTATTCATCGTTTGGAGGTGTATCCTCTGTTCGTGGTTCATTGTCATGGAGTAAACGGTCGTTGCGGTGTTGGATCCGTTGTCGGAGCTCTTTAAAGGAATGTCATCCTCTTCAGATGAGTTATCTCGTTCACGTCGATATCGTTCTACCGTATCTCTGACTAACGTGGGGACAGTTGGTTGTGGTGACATGTCATCAATGCTAGAGGCAAGTGAGGTGGAGGACGAATAATGGCAAAGGGTGGATTTCCTGACAGGTCGTGAGGAGCGAAGGTGTGGAATTTCAACAGGTCGGTGATCATCTAATTTCATTTGAGAAACGTGAGCTTTCATAGTAACATTCTGTCTCTCGTGCCATAGGATATAATTTGTAGGAGAAGTCTGTCCGAAGACTCTGTAACGATTATCAAGCTTTTCTGCCGCTAACCAATCATCAACAGACCTATACGTTTTCTTCTTTATTACACTTCTGTTTTCGTTCTTTTCCGCTTTTTCTCGCTCTTGGTATGTGTTTTGTGGGAGTGGGGTTGACCGACTAGATGATATCTTGTGTTTTGCATGCATCGCTGTCGTGGCAATATGACTACTTAGTAGGTGTCTATGCTCTACGCTGGGAGTGTTTCCCTGTGATGCACACTTGTCGCTTTGCTCTGGTACTTCTGTTTGTGTGCCGGTGTGTTTCTTTGTTTCTGTCTGGGAAGCAACACTGACCATGTCTCTCTGTAAACTTGTCTTGATATCCTCAAAGACGAAGTTCACCTAACGCTATCTGTAAAAATCCTCTAGTCTAAAATCATGGTATCATTGGAATCATAAATCCTGAAATCTCTCTGCCTATCGCCCACATCTCTTCTGTTTATACTATTTCTTCTTTTTTTTGCCGCCTTTTCCCACACGTCCCGTTCTTTTTTCCACACGGTACAATTTCTGCACACGACTCTCTGTTTTCGACTTTTTGCACACGACTTTCTGTTATCTCGACTTTTTTCACATGTGTGATCTTTTCCAACTTAACGATTGGATTTTAAAAAAACCAGATCACACAAACATTCATTTCCCACTTTCCGCGCCTAAAACCCATTCATTATTATCTGGGACTGACCTACGTTTACCCTGTCAGAGCAGTAACTGCCAACTGAACTTTGAATGATACTGCGTTTTGTGTAAAAACGTCTTATTTGCTTTTGAGATCTGTCATTCTTATATGTAGCATATTATAGCACGTATAAATGCTTAGCGTGGAAGTAGTAAGGATAATGCCAGCGTGGAAGGCCATGCGGTCACATACGTCCCTGGCCACATAAATGTATCCCAGAGGGAGACATTTGCGTACTATCAACTGACTGTTACAAACGACTAACCTATTGGTAGAGGCTTTCAGAGAAATTATAAAATAAAAAAAAAATGTTCGCAAAACGAGGGATTCCAGTATATTTATAATGCGTAAAACGGGGGCTACATAAAATGTGTTAATACACTTCGCCATTGAACAGTATTGATGTACACTACCTCTTAACAATATCAATATGAACAACGCTATGCATTAGTCATGACCATAATGATAACATACTTAATGCTAACATTAAAAACAAAGTACATACGATTTTCATCGGTTGTGCAAACAACAGAAATAAAAACAATACAAAAAAAATACTTTGGCAATATTTCAACAGAAGTGACTAATATTCATTAAGTATTTAACAATCGTATATGTAGTAGCTGCAACGAACATCAGCCTAACAGCATATAACTATGGTCAAACATCAGACCGTGGGACGCAAAAAATGTAATATACGAGTTCGTATATATATATATATATATATATATATATATATATATATATATATATATATATATATATATATAATATTATATATATATATATTATATATATATATATATTATATATATATATATATATATATAATGACATGGGAATATACATATATGGCAATGTTAATCTATAAATTTATTTTAAAAAAATTTGAACTGGAGCTGTACGCTCTCGTAACTGTCAATATAGAACGTGGTAAATATAATACAATCATATGATACAGCGACCCCAATCCTGCCACTGCGGTCAGTGATTTACCAGGATGTATATGGGTCTTAAACACCAAAAATCTGGACAAGTTGTGGTGAACTGTATATGTGTTCGTCGTACAATATAAATATAGCATTATTAATCTGGTTACATGGAGTTACAAAGTATTTATTAAAAAAATGTTTCTAATCTCCAACTTATGTAATGGTCGTTACTATGAGGGAGGACAACTATACCGATACAAATAACTATCGGGTGTTGGAGTATGAACTATCTCAGTTACCATAAACCAAGTACCAAACTGTTTATAGGTTTGTCATCAAATAAAATCTGTCTACAAATGCAAGTTCATAATAATGGACAACAATTTGTCAAGAAAATATACCGTAGCGTTCCGCTTACAACGTGACAAATGGTCAGAAAAATACAGGTACATCAATATGTGATGTTTATTTCTCAATACAAGGTATAATGGACAACAATTTGTCAAGAAAATATAACGTAGCGTTCCGCTTACAACGTGACAAATGGTCAGAAAAATACAGGTACATCAATATGTGATGTTTATTTCTCAATACAAGGTATAATGGACAACAATTTGTCAAGAAAATATAATGTAGCGTTCCGCTTACAATGTGACAAATGGTCAGAAAAATACAGGTACATCAATATGTGATGTTTATTTCTCAATTCAAGGTTTATCAACATGTGAACATATCCGTTACCATGTTAGCGATTTATCATGGAATTGTCATGGTGTGCATGTAACAATGTAGTATTTCGCCAATCCGCGAACTGTGTTGATTAGCATATAAGTTTTACCCAACTTGCATAATACTTGTATATCACCAAGTCAAATTTTAGGTGAAAATATATATGTCTCAGTTATTTAGTGGAGTGGGGTGTATATTGGGATAAATGACGGAGTAGGGTTTATCACCGTGGAAGGGGGAACGAATGTCAGTCATGGGAATGTACTCGGGGGTCTTAGGAGCGTTAGCTGTGTCAGTGGGGGTAACAATGTCCTCATTATCTTTTACCAATGTCCGCTGTGGACATCTCATCTTCTTGTACATATGGTAGTTATACACAAAACAGCTTAAAATTTAAAACACCAATTATGCTGGTCAAAATCAATAGTCCTGACACTCTAGTGTGTCGGGTCATGACCTCTAGTGTGTCTCACTGGATTCAGGAATGCGAGAAGGGGTTTTCCAGACTACGAAGAAGTATTTATAGAATTTGATAGACACGTTAACATAGGTAAATTCCTGTTGAATATTGGGGAATGCTCGGCACGGGGCGTCGATTTAGAAACGCTCCGTCTGTGATGGAGCATGTCGGAGAAGGTGACAGGAGATGGACAGGCGTTTGGATGTGTAGGGAAGAATAAATTTGACGTCTGATTCGTCATATATCTGTGAGAAAGGGTCGTCGGCTTGAATAATGTGAGTAGCCATATACGATAATTGAGGTTGTAAACAGCATCATTAAGAAAAATCGCCAAAATACATTCTCGATGCGATTGAACTTTATAAAACGGTCTTTCCATAACATAAAAGGAAAGCTGTGAGTTAACACATTAAAAAAAAACAAAAAAACTCTCATGTGTCACAAAGGAAAAATATGTGTGTGCTTTGTGTGTTTGCTTGTGTCACAAAATTCATCAAGAAGGGGGGAAAAAAACTGTTGTAAAGCATAAGTCCTATTATAAAGATTTTCAAAGGCAAAAGTGGTGTAATTTGTACAGTGGGTGACTACGTATCTAAGATCAGTGAGTAGTCTTTTAATCATAAAGATTTCGTACCTAACACTTGGAAAAAAAAAATTTGTATAACTAGAGAACTGAAATAATTTAAAGTTCTGTTTAACCTGGATAACATAGTGTTGTAGATCTGCGAATGTTTGCGAAAGTTCATAAATATCATGACGTAGCGGTATAAAAGATGTAGTCGTAATGACAGTCCATGTCGACGAAGAATCTTAAATAATTATATAACACTCAAACACAGTGGCGTCACGCCATAATTAATTTGTAAGCATATCTGGATGTTATAGACGTCGTAACTGTCACTATCATCAGCAGGATCTTGACTGAGGCTGACATATTTCTGAAAAAAAGTAAAATTTCCTACCCAAAAAAAAAAATGGATATTAGTGACTTTAGATGATGGCGGGTAACACGAATGAGAGTACTATTGTAGAAAGAGTACTCGTTGGGCACTATAGCTGGGTGAGTACCTTTTTGTTATTAGAGACGATTGATTTTCCAATAAACCAATAATCGTTGAACTGGACGTTTACGAATTTGACATGAGGAACTTGGCGATTTCCATCAAGATAACTTTTTTTGTCGTCATGCTAGCTGATAGATACTGTAAGTCCTCTTCAGGTCTTCATCATGCTAGCTGATAGATATTGTAAGTCCTCTTCAGGTCTTAGTATCCATTAGCGCTGCAAGTGTTAGCAGTCATTTTCAGGTCTTAGTATCTATCAAAACTGCAAGTGTTAGCAGTCCTCTTCAGGCCTTAGCAAGGCTGTAGATATGGGGGGTGGGGAGGGGGGGGGGGGGGTAAATATACTGTACCGGTACCAAAACAGTGCATTAAAATTTTTTTAAAATTAAAAATTATTATTATTGCGGAACCAACGGCAGTGATGACCACATGCTCCACAAGCAGCGCAAAGGAAAGTGATGATGATACTGATGATAATGATTGTGTTGATTAGTCACGCCTTGTTTAAACCATACACACGGTCCGTTACTTATATTACTACAATTTTCCTAAATTAGATTGGCCTTTCCATTAGACCTTTTGCTGATGGAAACATCAAGCGTTTATCAGCAGAGTATGTCCACCGAACAGACCCGACACATCATAAGAACCGCTAAGCTATGGGCCCCAGAAGAAAGGCGAAAGAGAGACATACCAAAGATAATCTAGCGGAGAACTGTGGAGGCCGAGATGCAAAGCATGAACCAAAGTTGGGGCACAGCACGAAGGATTTCCACCGATCGAGCACAGCGAAGACAGTTTGTTGCTGGCCGACACGACGTCACTATGCGTGACGGCCACTGACTACTTCGATAGTCAGGGGGCTAAGAACCTCAGAAAAAGCTGAAGAAGGATCATAATGCATAATCTTTCTTTCATACGGCCAGATTGGATTCATTATCATCTCCACACCAGCGTTCAGTCACTCGAGACAGTAAACACAAACGTTTACAAAACTTGCGTGTTCTGAAAGAGATGGTCATTTATAATAATAATAGCCCCTTCAGTCATAACTGACTATGGGAATGCGCCCCTGAGGTGGCAGCCCTCAGCTGCTTATTTTCCTGGTGCTCCTTTCGACGTTTTCTCCTCACCTCTGCTTCTTGTGTGAGCCTCTCTTCGCCCAATCTTATTGCGATCGGCAGCTTCATCCTCCCATGTTGCTGGATCCATGTCCAGTGCCCTCATATCTCTCTTGCACACATCTTTGAACCTCAGCTGTGGTCGCCCAACTGTTCTCTTGCCATCTGCTAATTGTCCGTAGAAGATATCTTTTGGGATGCGACCATCTTCCATGCGGCGAACATGGCCAAGCCAGCGAAGTCTGCGCTGTCTAAGCAGCGTATACATACTTTGAAGGCCAGCACGTGACAACACCTCGACATTTGTCACTTTATCTTTCTACGAGATGCCGAGGATGCGGCGTAGACACCGCAAATGGAAGGTATTGAGCCTTCTTTCTTGCTTAGCATAGGTCGTCCAGGTCTCGCTGCCATATAGGAGTGTGCTGGTGACGCAGGCATTATATACCGCAGCTTTGGTCTTCATTGTGAGTTTAGAGTTTCCCCAAACACGCGATAAAAGGCGGGCAAAGTGGTGCACCACTGCCAATTCATAGTTATCGATAGTGATAACTGGTGCAGCACCCACATCCTGACTCAGCACATTCGTTTTCTTTAGACTTATTGTGAGGCCAAAGTCCTTGCATGCTTTAGTGAAGCGATTCATCAAGCTCTGAAGCTCCTGTTGGCTTTGAGTGACGACTGCAGCATCATCAGCGAACAACAAGTCTCTTATAGTGACCCTTCTGATTTTTGTTTTTTTGCCTTCAGCCTTGAAAGATTAAACAGACGGCCATCTGACCTAGTGTGAAGGCATATTCCTTCAGTTGCATCTCTGAATGCATGTTTCAAGAGTAAGGCAAAGAAGATTCCGAAGAGGGTCGGAGCCAGAACACAGCCTTGTTTAACGCCACTTCGTATATCAAAGGGCTGTGACGTGCTTCCAGCATATTGGACTGTTCCCTTCATGTCGTCATGGAATGACTTTATCATTTCCAGCATTTTAGAAGGGCAGCCTATTTTCAGGAGGATTTTAAAGAGTCCATCCCTACTAACCAGGTCGAATGCTTTTGTGAGGTCTATAAAGGCGATATATAATGGTCTTTTCTGCTCTCTTGATTTTTCCTGAAGCTGGCGGAGAGAGAAGATCATGTCTGTTGTTGATCTGCCAGCTCGGAATCCACACTGTGCCTCTGGATATATGCGCTCAGCTAACTTGTGTAGTCGCATTAAGATGACTTTGGCAAAAACCTTACCAACAATACTAAGAAGAGAGATGCCTCTGTAGTTATTGCAATCACTTCTGTCTCCTTTATTTTTATACAGTGTTACAATCTTGGCATCTCGCATGTCTTGAGGAATAGTTGTCTCTTCCCAGCACTGGCACAGCATCCTATGCAGGGGATGTAATAGCGTGCTCTTACAGCATTTGATTAAATCAGGAGGAATCCCATCACTGCTTGGTGCTTTGCCAGAGGCCAAGCTATCAATGGCCTTACTGAGTTCCTCTAATGTTGGTTCGGCATCCAGCTCCTCCATAGTTGGCAGACTATTGACAGCATCAAGGGCTGCAGGCGTAACGGTATTGTCTCTAGCGTAAAGCTCAGAGTAGTGCTCGACCCACCTCTCCATCTGCTTACCCTTATCGGTTAGCTTCTCTCCGCTGATGGTTTTTAGCGGTGCCGTCTTACTTTTATGGGGGCCAAGTGCTTTCTTTATAACGTCATACATTTGTCTAATGTTGCCTGTTTGCGCTGCGATCTGGATGCTCTCACTGAGCTGGAGCCAATAGTCATTTGCACAGCGTCGAGCAGTTTGTTGAACTTTGCTTCTCGTAGCCCTCAGGATCTGTAGGGTTCTGGCACTCGGTGAACGTTTGTATTCATTCATAGCACTGCGCTTAGCTTCAATAACAGGTGCCATCACATCTGATGAAGCGTCAAACCAGTCATTTGACTTTGCTGTTTTCTTACCAAAGGTGGCAAGTGCAGTACTTTGAATGGTGTTCCGTAGATGCTCCCAGTTCTCTGTAATAGTATCACCATGCTGAGGGCTACTGAGCACTTTCTTGAAGGTCGCAGTGAATTGAGCGATCATGAAAGGGTCTGACATCTTGCTGGTATCAATGCGTGGTTTCCCTTCATGTCTGACACGATAGAGTTTTCTTGGTTGTGCTCTGATTTTGCAGCAAACCAAGGAGTGATCTGTGTCACAGTCTGCACTATGGTACGAGCGCGTAGAGAGCACAGATCTGAGGAGTGGCCTTCTGACGAGAATCAGGTCAAATTGGTGCCAGTGCTTGGATCGTGGGTGTCTCCATGACACCTTATGCTGGGGTTTTGTCTGAAAGTAGGTGTTGGTCACGCAGAGGTCATGGTGGACGCACAACTCTAAGAGCCGTTGTCCATTTTCATTCATCTTGCCAATACCAAACCTGCCCAGACATGAAGGCCATGAAACATTATCGGCACCCACTCTAGCGTTAAAGTCACCAAGGAGAACAAGCTGTTCTTGCCTAGGTATGCTTTTGATTACTGCTGCTAGATTCTCGTAGAACTCATCTTTAGCTTCTGAGGCAGAGTACAGAGTAGGAGCATATACACTGACAAGGGTGATGGGACCTGTGCTAGTTTGCAGGCGGAGCGTTAACAGGCGTTCTGATCCATTCTCGCCTGGTTCAACCATGTTAGTTAGCGATTTTTTGACCGCAAAACCTACTCCGTGTTCTCTAGCTTTATTAAGATCTTTCCCTTGCCAATAAAATGTGTAGTCCTTCTCGCTCACCGTTCCAGAGCCCGCCTGGCGCGTTTCCTGAAGTGCAGCTATATCCACCTGAAGTCGTTTAAGCTCATCATTAATTATGGCTGTCTTCCTTACATCGTTTACATCCTGTAGGTTTTCGGATAGTCCAGTCAACATAGTCCGGACGTTCCAGCATCCCAATCTGAGAGTTTGCTTATTTCTATTTTTTCGATAATTGCTTGGTGCAAAATTTTCTGTCCACAGTTCGGGTTTGACCCTAATCCCCATGCACCCACTGGGGAAAGCAGACAGTGGCGGGACAACAGCTTATTGACTGGGGGCTGCGCAGCTTGAAGCGGGCGGTAGCTGTCCAGTGAGATCCTAGAACCTCTCCCACTGTCGGAAGTTGCCCCTGGCGCCATGCCCTACGCCAATTGGGCAAAATGCTTATAACCGGTAACTGCTACTTCCCGTGTTTTGCCGACACCTATAGAGTGAAGCTGGAGTGTCCTCTCCAGGGCGCGAGCTTGGGCACAGTTATATGGAGATCAAGCTGTTGGATGGTCATTTAATGACTAGTATAGTGGAGTCTCTAACAATTCATTCCCTTACGGCAGTATCTGCTATGAGACTACCGTTACCGTTTAAGTGCACTGGCTTTACACAGCAGGGGCATCAAATAGTGGGATGGGGCCTTAAACAATTTTGCTGCGCCATGAACTCAAAAATTTACCGTACTTTGTCGCTCCCCTTTTACCCTGTGGTGCAGAGGTTCGCAAATGAGAGCGTCATACTATCCTACCGGATGTCTTCTTGGTCTGGTTCCAATCTAGTTCTCTGTCCTTTAGAGATTGTCTAATGTCCTCCCACCGAAGGTCTTGATCCCTACCTCTTGGTTTTCCTTATGTGTCGTGGTAGCTGATTTTCGACCATTCTGCAGACATGGCAAAACCATCATAACTGGGACTGTTCTATGAACTCAAAAACAACAACCAAAAAGCAACAGACTTTCATACATGGATGCTTGCGTAGAATAGAAGGATTGAAATCGTATGAAAAAGTCGTCATTGTGGAACTGATGACAAGAACCAGACACGAGATGAGAAGAAGATGCTGGTGGTGGATAGGACACACATTGAGGACACCTGTTGATAGGACACACATTAAGGACACCTGTTGATATGACACACATTGAGGACACCTGTTGATAGGACACACATTGAGAGCACCTGTTGATATGACACACATTGAGGACACCTGTTGATAGGACACACATTGAGGACACCTGTTGATAGGACACACATTGAGGACACCTGTTGATAGGACACATATTGAGGACACCTGTTGAAAGCATTACCAGCCAGTCCTTGTTCTGGAGTCTCCAGGCTAAGAGAGGCAGAGGTAGACCCACATTAAAAAATATATTTAAATAAAATAGACCGGAGAAGAGAACTGGAGACAGAAGTCACAATGATGTGGAAGACGCGGAAAGAACTTGAGCTGATGTCACGTGACAGGAGGACTTGGCATGTGTTTGTTGAAGGCCCTTTTTAAACAATGAAAAAGATTAACATGGTTAAAGACCAGAGTAGTTCTCTGGGGTCTCCGAGTAGACAGAGGCAAGAATAGTAAGACTGTTTCCTCGTGCATATTGTAGTAGGCGGACAAATATAGGCTGACATCTTCGAGAGAGAGGCAACATGTCAGCATAGGATCCGAAAATAATAAATAACCATGCTTGCGATCCTTCAGGCAATCTTCCTCCCTCCCTCAATCAGAAGTTTTCTGGGATACTAACTTTAGTTGAGTGCTTTGTCGTTTTCATATTTGTCTGCCGTGGTGGTCGGAGTGGCTAAGAGGTTTGGCGTCCGCCTCCAATTCTATGGGTGCCAGCGTTCGATTCCCAGTAGATGGAATATAATTTACGGACATTTTTTTTTCAGAACCAGTGGTCCTAATGATGTCATACTCCCCCCTGGCCTCACGGGTAGTGAGATCGGATGCCTAGCCTTCTCGGTTAAGGGCGAAAAAATAGGAGGCGCCATGTGCAAGTTGCGCACGTTAAAAATCCCACGGCAGTTGGAAATTGTAAAGTGCCATACGGCCGCTGCCCTGGGAAAATTTAAAAATTAGACACCTACCCACCAAATATATTTATAGAATGTGTGATTCCTATATACATACATTGGGATTCTCGCCGGTGCTACGGTGTTCGTGCACTGTGCTGAGATCCTCCTTGCGTGATCTAAGGGAGGAGGTCGGAGCACTGATGGAGTTGTCCGTGTGCAATGAAGATAGTCATTAAAACCAAACCAAACCAAATCAAACCTGTCTTATGCCATTATCTATGTCTCCGAAATAAATGTTTTTTCCGGTTTTAAGTATTGTCTTCGCTACCAGCGTATGGTTGGTGTAAATCTCTTATCTCGTTCAGGGATTGTCCCTCTGAGGATAGACTTGGACAATCCTTTAATCTGAACACATTGACATGCCATTCAAGTTAACTTCGGGGCATAACCATCGTTTACAACTGGAAGAAAAAAAGGGGAGTAATGAGGAGTAGAAAAGGAATGAATAAGAAGGAATAGGATGAGGAAGAATGAGATGAGGAAGAATGAGATGAGGAAGAATGAGATGAGGAAGAATGAGATGAGGACGAATGAGATGAGGAAGAAAAAATAGGAACAGGCCGAGAAGAGTAAGAACAAGAAGGAGGATAAGAAGAAAATAAGGATGAAACGAGAAGGAAGAAGATTAGAAGAAGAAGAGGTGGAAGAAAAAAGAAAAGAAGGAGTAGGCGAGGAGAAGAAGAGAAAAAGGAGGAAGAAGAGAAGAAGAAACATGAGTGGTGAGGATGCGAAAGGAGGAAGACGAGACAAGAAAGAGAAAAAGAAGGAAGAGAAAATGGTTAAAAAAAAGGAGAAGTACCGTACTAGTTAGAACGTAATAGTTAGTTACCTCATTGTGTAGACAACTCTCACCAAGGATGTTGTAGATAGTGCTGGACGCTTCTGCTTCAGACTATAATGAATGACTTTAAAGGATCTACTAACGAAAAACGCTTGGTGAACTTTATTTCGTCTAATAGCTATTCATAAATACGTGTCAGCACTCTGAGTCTTCTTTCTGCAGTCTACTACTACATGGTTGTTTCCGAGCTCTCCTCTTTTGACTGTACTAACTCTAGTATTTATATCCGTTCATTTTGCACTTGGCACCTGTTTTTCTCTATTGATCTATGAGAAATTGTCAGGATTTTATGACCTTATAAACCTGACAACCGTGTGAAATGCTGATTTCAGCACGTATCTTTTACATCTAATAACTCTTTCTCACGTCCTAATTATGCAACCCAAATGTACTTCTACGTGTATTCTCTCATAAAAAACAAATACCAAACTATCAATCATTCCAATACAATGTCCTATTCACAAGCCCAGGTGTTCCGTACTTATGGTTAAAATCAAATTCATTTTCCTAATTGTAACTTTACGTTAATCAACATTTCGTTCCTTTCTCTTATAATTATAATAAGCTGTCAGTCAAAAATATATTGCTTTGTCTTTGTTTTTGAAAGGATTTTAGAGTGCTCTTCTACAAGTGTGAGAACCCAAACAGCGACACTCAAAATTACTAGTGCAGGACGAAATGACCTGCCGTTATGCTTCCTATACACGAGTGATGTCTGTTGTTTAGTTTAACCGAGTTACTTGATTGGCAGTTCATGACTTCAGTGTCAACTTAGGTGAAATAAACAAATATATAAATTAAAAAATAATATGGTATGAAATCAGTTTTACAAGTAAACGGTACACATGAGACTAGGGACGTTTCGGGTTTTACCCTTCGTCAGCCACAGTTACGAGCAGGTGACAAGGACAAGAACTACATATAGGTACTACAAAGAACTGTGATGATGAGGAAAACGTCAAATGAGCGATACAAGCAGATGAAACCACAGTGATGAGCGAAACGATAACAGTAATAATGCGAAAAAATCATGAAACCAGAAAGACATGTCGAAACAAGAAAGTAAATAATCAACGAAACGAAGACAGGAATGAATAACACTAATAAAATGCGTGAAAAATCACTTAGCTGTGTCGAGGAAGGGAACATCCAAAATGGCTGAAAAACTCTTGAAATAAATTTTTAGTTTCAGTTTAGTAGCAATTAAATTGTGAGAAATAATTCCTGCATGTGTTTGTTTGTGCTTTTTAAAACTAACTTTCTATTTTATTATATTAGACTATATTGTTTGAAGCGATGCTGCCTACGGAGCATGCAGTCATGATGTATTATTCACTATTTCCCTATTATATCTTAAATTTTACTTTATAACTCAGATGTAATTATGCATCTGAGCCTTGCATGGTCACAGATATGACATACATTGAGGAAACCTATTGATACCTGATAAACTGTCTTTTCTTGGTCACCACGTTAATAAAGCTGGTATTGGTATAAATGGTCAACTCTAAACCGACACAGTGTTGGGCATACAGGTCACCTTGTCCAAAAACGTAATGAGGCCCCGACAAGGATGTTATGTTGACTATGAGTGTTAATGTGAGTGTCAATACGCGAATGCATGGATTGTTCTGAAGGGTTGACTAGAAGATCGAACACTCACTCACACGTAGCTAGAAGTTAATGATGCAGACTACTGTGGTTGTTTCATACTGTTTAATTGGACGCATACACTTGGACAGTACGGGTATAGTTACAGGAAAACAGGTCGACATATATCATCATACTGTTGATCAATGGTCTACAATCTTAAGTTGGCATTCATGTTGAAAAACATTACAATGGACATCCGTAGACAAGCACTTAGATTTCCACTGTTTATAAATATAACCATCAGGCCTTACTGACTGATCATGTCAGTTAATAAATAATGTTCAAGCATGACTCCTAGACAGAACCTCTTTTCTAGCGAAGATTCCTTTAGGTAAAGTTCAGCAAATATTTCTGGAGACAATGTTAACCCACCAGTATTGGGTTTTCTTTATAACTGTGATCTCTTAATCATCACCTGATAATAAGGGGCATCCCTGTTCTCTGATCGATGATCGACAAAAATATGGAATCCAAAATGGCTTCTGGTTCCAGTGAGCATTACTCACTATACAGATGCACAGTAAAGCTTCAATAAAGGCTTTGTTCATGAACACAAATGTTTCTACAAGAATCAGCATATTCTTTCATCATAACTGCTGCATACAATCATATTCAGTGCTGCTAGGTAATATGTCATCCCGACATATTGATATAGATAATCATCATGTAGACGTCTGCCCATCTAAGCCTAGCAAGGAAAAAGTTCAGCAAAAAGTTCTTTTACCTGGGCATGGGAAATACACTAGCAGAACACATACGCCCTCTCCTGGCGTTACAGAATAAACACTGGGGAACTCATAGACTTAATAATCATATCAGAAACTATCTTCTTCCCCATAATAGATCACAGATATCAACAAACTTCTGACTGGTCTCCGACATGGCATTCACCAGGCTCCATCATCACGGGAGACCCTTTTTCGTATCCGCATGCGCAGATACTGTCTGACCCCAAAGTTCAATACAAGGAAAAATAGTCCCACTTAGACATACAAAGATATCACGATATAAGACCGCTTGGTCTTAAATAGACAAGGAGTAAACATAGACTCGGACCATAAACATTCCTGCATAAACCTAAGCAAGAACAATCTGTTTCTGGCCCAACAAGGAACAGACCAACAAAATCTGGATTCATACACCAAGTTCGATATTCAGGAGAGATAACCCATATAACAAAAGTATCAATCAATCATGGGTGATATATCTTTGGCCAGGAAAGCATCCTGATTTTAAAAACAAATACTTTCCCTCAGACAAATAAATATTATGATAACTACATACATTGCCACCAGTAATCTGTTGGTAACAGACTACCGCAACCCCCGGGAAAAAAAATGAAATTTTTTTTTTCATCTGAGAGCAACATACAATAGGCTCACAACGCACGAATAATGCGCAGATGACTAATAACAGCAATTTATAATGTCAAATTAAGGTAAAGTCGAAGTATAGATCGACTTGTGAGAATATATCTCAACATCTCAGAGAAAGCATTTCTCTAAGTATAACTATTTCCAGGGAGGTGCCACCAACGTATACTACAATGCTGGCAATGACACAATGCATATAACAATTTCATATAACAATTTCATATTTAAGCACTATAAGTACATGATTGACAAAGAAAAAAAAATCATCAAAGAACAGCGGTGAATATATATCAATGAACGTAGTTATAGTAGTGATACAATCACTATATTACAAATTACAATGTGTATCTATCTTGATATAGAGAGGAACTATTATAGACTTAGATGTGTTAAGAAGTCCAAGACCTAACAGTTAGGTGGAATCATGTGGGCATCTAGACAAAATGTCTGCCATCACAATATCTGATCCACGGATAGCTCGTACCGAGAAATGAAAAGGTTGAAGAGCAATTGCATATCGAGTAGACCTCCAGCTCTTCAAATTCTTACTCTGTATAGCCGTAAGAGCTTTCTGATCGGTTTCTACTATGAAATGTGCGCCTAGAAGGAATCTTTGTAGTTTGAGAATTGACCAAACCATAGCCAATAGTTCACGGTCTAAAACCGAGTAATTCCTTTCTGCAGCATTACGTTTTCTGGAGATATACATTACAGGATGCAGAGTTCCAGAGTACTCTTGCATTAGTGCCGCTCCAATCCCAGTGGATGAATCGTCACTCCTAAGAAAAAATGTCTTATCTTTAGTAGGTAACACTAAAATAGGTGGTGTCGAAAACAATGTTTTAATCTTATCCAAAGAGGATTGGCATTCCTGGGACCATATTAGGCGACCCTTTCTTTAGTAGTGTAGAAAGAGGTGCCATGATAGAGGATAGATTCGGAATGAATCTTCCATAAAATTGAATAAGACCTAAGAGACTTCGCACTTGCTTTTTAGTCTTAGGGATAGAGATGTTAAGTATCTTAGTGATATTATGGTCCTCTGTCTTTAGGAAACCATGACCAACTCGATGGCCTAGGAAAGAAATTTCGCTAAAACCAATGCAGGCTTTAGAGGGTTTCGCTGTCAGGTTATGCTCGCGTAGAGTAGACAGTAATTCAACTAACCCCGAATAGTGATCTTCCCAAGTATCGCTGAAAAGACAGATGTCATCTAGGTACGCAATGACATCTAACCGATAAGATAGGATTCGACGCATCATGCGTACGAATGTAGCTGGTGCGTTCATAAGGCCGAAAGGCATGAAATTCCATTGAAAAAGGCCTCTAGGTGTAGAAAAAGCAGTAAAAGGTTTGGCGCGTTCAGATAAAGGAACTTGCCAATATCCTTTAGACAAATCAAGTTTAGTGAAAAAATGAGATTTAGAAAGCCTAGTAAGTAGGTCTTCTAGTAAAGGCATAGGTTCAGCATCGAACTTCGTAACTTGATTCAATTTGCGATAGTCAACGCAAAGACGTATGTTATTGTCTTTTTTCCGAACAATAACCATCGGCAAAGAATATGCAGAAGTGGATGGTTCAATTATTTTTAAATCTATCATCTCATCCAACTCCTTCTCAACCTGTGTTTGAAAATGTATAGGAATAGGATAAGGTCTGACTCTAATAGGAGTATGGTCAGTTAGAACAATGTCATGTTCAATGACATGAGTTTGTCCAGGGATGTCAGTGAGGACATCCTGAAATGTTTGTAACATAACCGAAACTTGTCGCTGTTCTCCTAGAGATAAATCAGGAGAAACAGTAACATTTTTCCATGATTCACTAGAATGAAATGGAATCATTGGAAGCGGAAGATTTACATCCGAAAAACTTGTTTCCTCATCCTGTATTACGGACAGTGATGAGTAATGACCATGTTGGACTGGAGAATCGTCCGTTGCCTGGAAAATAGGCTGTAAATAATCAGGACGTTCGTGGAATTCCGTAAGCATATTGATGTGGAAGGTTTTATGCTTTCCATCAATATCGACAATGTAGTCAACATCGGAAATTTTCGAGATTATATCGTACGGACCTTTCCAAGAAATAAGAAGTCTGTTTTCCCTACAAGGTAGCAAAACAAATGCTTTGTCACCAGGACAAAGTTGTCGTAAGGTTCTTTTCTTATTGGCAAATTGCCTTGCTTTCTGTTTAGCAAATTCAGAAGAAGTAGTTGCCAATTTGCATGCTTCGATAATCTTTTGTCTTAGCGCGATGACATATTCGTAAGAGGATTTTGTGTCATCGGTAATATTATCAGCGGTTATTAGATCATGAAGCAAAGACATAGGGCCGCGCGGTTGCGCGCCAAAGAGAAGTTAAAAGGGAGAAAATCCTGTATGTTCATTGGGGACCTCTCTGTAAGCGAAGAGGGCTGCAGGTAAAACCCTGTCCCAATCTTGAGGATGATCCTCAGTTATTTTCCCTAATAAGTTTTTGAGTGTTCTATTTAGCCGTTCGACCATCCCATTGGACATAGGATGATAGATACTACTCAAAGATCTCTCTATCTGTAGAGTAGACATCACTTGAGACATGGTATCCGATATTAGTTGGGTTCCATGATCTGACAATATTTCTCCGGGGAATCCCAGACGAGAAAATATTAGCCAAAGAGCGTCTCCAACATTGGCAGTGGAAATGCTCTTCAGAGGAATAGCCTCTGGCCAACGTGTGCACATGTCCACACACGTTAAGATAAACTGATGTCCTCTGGCAGATTTGATCTTAAACGGACCAATAATGTCTATTGCCATTTTCTGAAACGGCCGAATAGGAATGTCTGCAGCCTGAATAGGTGCCGCATGGCGTGGACCTTTGGATTTGACCTCTTGACATATTTTACAAGATCGACAATAAATCCGTATGTCCTTGTTCACAAAAGGCCAAAAGAAAGCCGCAAGAACTCTTGACTTCGTACGGGAAAAACCCATATGTCCAGCACACTGAGAGTCGTGAGCGTGCTGCAAAATTTTAACTCTCAAATTCTTGGGAACAAGAATCTGAGAATGACTTGACTTAGTGGAGTCTTGAACCATACGTACAAGTACGCCATTCTTCATTGTAATCCAAGATTTACGATTTGTATCCTTATTTGGATCACCTTTTGTTGCAAGAGTGAAGAATTTCTTTAGAGTGGGGTCATCTTTTTGCTGTTTTATAAACGAGTCACGAGAAATTACCAAGGGATCATCTTGGTTATGCACTTCATTATCTTCAGTAGATGAAGTTTGAGGCATATTAAGAGCTTGAGCTCTAGTGACTACAGCATTAGCAATTTGCATATTTTGTTTTTCCCAAACGGAAATCTGTTGCGGAGTGCATTCTTTGACTCCGTGAATACGACCGATGATAAGATCAGCGATCGGATTCGGCAGAAGACATGCGTGTACATCTCCTGTAAAGAAAGAAGTAGCAATCTTAATGATAGCAGTAGAGTATTTCTCTAAGGTGCCGCCAAATGTTACACATTTGACTACTTTTCCTGTGGCACGAGAAGGATCTACGAGTGACTGCCTAACACCAATTGTGGTGCACCCAGAATAAAAAAGAACTGAGACTGGATTGTCGTTTACTAAACCTTTGTGTAAGACAAGAGAACCTCTTCCATCATGCGCTACTGACGCAGGAAGAGCGGGAAGAGGATGGCCACAACTTAAAGTGGACACCGTAGTTGGTTCAAATAATGTTTTGCATTGGGGGCAATGAGATGCTCTCCCAAAATCAAAAGCGGAACATGTCATATTATTAGCATCATTATTATCTTTAGTCCGTTTATAGGCTTCATGAGACTCTTGCTGTGCAGAGTTTGCCTGATAATGTGATTTATGTTTTTTTGTGTTGTGATCTACCTCGATTATTATTGCCTCTATAATCATTAATGTATCCTCTATTGTAACCCCTATTTGGGTTTGAGTCATAGTTCTCATGGTTACCATTATCATATTCATTATAATGAGTATCTCTGTAATTATGATCTTGTTGTCTCCATGATGGATAACTTGTATAGTTTCTATAATGACTTCCTCTGCGGAAATTCCTATAATTGTGACCACCCCTAAATCGAGGGCTGTCGGCTCGTCTCCAGTTCTTCGCAGAAGAACCCTGAAATGATTGGTTACCTTGGTTTTGATAACTATTATGGTTACCCTTTTTATCAAACCTGTTTTGTGGTCCCTGAAATTTGTGTGAGTAATTAGGGTTGTATGGTGTTGCTGAAGCAACTGGCATACTTTCCTTAACCTTAGCAGTGACGTCTTCTTCTTCCATCCTTAGCCATCAACCGACAAAGCAGTATGTGGCCAGTACGCCTAGTGGCGTCTTAGGGCAACAACAAATTGATCGATCTATCGCTGTTTCCACCACGCCTAGTGGCGTCTTTGTGGAACAAAAACAGACCAAACAATCTATCATTGTTTCCGTAATCAGATTGGTTGGCAAGCAGGTGATCAGCCCACTGTGCGAAGTTTTTACGGGATGGGGTAAACAGCCCCATGCCCATACCCTCCTTAGTCGCTTTTTACGACATGCATGGTAGGGTGCAGTGTTACTATTCTTTGCTCCCCTTTCGGGCCCCGGTAACACACGGGTGATAGCAGTGACGTATTGGGTACAATATTCTTCAATTTCTTTTAGTGTCTTGGGTTTACGCTCATGTAGGAATTCAAGGAATGGTTTATTTACACTTGACATAATCTTGTCTTTGAGCAACAAGTCCATAAGAGCTTCATATCTCTTTTCTGGTTTGGACAATTCAATCCGACGATTAAATGTAAGACGTGTCCTTGCAATGAATTCTGAGAATTCTACTCCTGATTCAGGTACCATTTTCTTAAACAAAAGACGGTAACCTTCCTCTGTTAATTGATATTTTTTTAACAAGGCTGCTCTGATAACATCATAATTATTCTGATCAGCCTCTTCTATCAAGCTTAAACTAGTCAGAGTGTCACCTTTCAGTATCTCAGATAACTGATTAGCATATTGTGATCTATCCACATTATGATTTCGACAAGAACGTTCAAATCTATCTAGCCAAACTGTTATATCGTCACTGGATGGATTAAATGCTGGTAGCTTGATCTTGTAAATAAAAGGTTTAGCATTACCACCAGATGACTGATTAACATTACTCATGTTTGTCAATTTCAACTTTTCTAACTCCAAAGCTAAAAGTTTTTCCTGATGTTCATGTTCCATCTTTATTTTTCTCTCGTCAGCTTCTCTATCTAATCTCTTTTGTTCAGCTTCAGCTTCTCTTTCTAATCTTTTTTGTTCAGCTTCTCTATTTTGTTTTTCCATTTCCATTTGGAATCTCTTTTTTTCCAATTGCATCTGCAATTTCTTTTGTTCAAATTCTAATTCCAATCTTTTATCCTCACTTTTTTGTGCTTTTTCATATTGACTGTTAGCATACTCCTCCAAGTTATCACCAGTCTTGCCTAGGGATTTGCCTTGCTCAATAAAGTAATCTAAAGTCGACATAATGCATACTAATATGTGATTAGATACCTGAAATAGCAATAATGAAATCTATCTCCAAATAAATGGAAACAAGTTCTAAATAGCTTGAATAACCAGCTCCCTATATCCCAATCTCTGTGGGAAACAAGCCTTTAAATAAGGTCTTGTATAATCAACTGTGTACCTCTAATAATAGCAATTAATCATCAGTTGATTCTTTCTCATAAGTTCACTACACAGCTAGTAGTGTATGATCAAATATATTTTATATAGCATATGTCAACCAAGAACACACACACAAAGGACAATCAAGAAGGACAATACGAAAACATTCGCAGAAATCAAATAAGTTAAATAGAAAAACAGAAGAAAATAATCACATAACCTGTGATGATAACTGCGCCGTAAGAAACAAAACAAATAACGTCACAGTGTATAAATATAAAGATGTATAGAACTGAATGACAGAACAGATGAGACCTACAAATACAAACAAATCAAAACAAAACTAAAGAACAGCAAAATATTACAAAAACAACGATAAGCACAGTCGTCACAGCTAACAAAAAATAGCAACAGATGTTGCATGCAAATTTTCAATTAAGAAAATTGCCCCCTACAGACCCCTAATATAAGCCCTATGTTACTTGGGAAATCTTATATTAGTCACCTCACCAACCGCCCACGACATAGACACACAAATAATATGCAAACATTTAAACATAAATACATAAGTATTATATAAATGGAATGTGTTGTAGCGAAGGTTCAGTTGTTATCTAATGGCACAGTTTTAAATGTAAAGAAAATAAACTGCCACTTTAATAAACACTAAATTTTGAACTAAACTATTACACTGTTCAACATATAGAGCAGTTCAAGAAGCTCCAACGTTGATGGTTCTCATAACTAACACTCGTAAGACTTCTGACCTGTACCGCATTGTTTCCAAAAACGTTAATCGTATGTTTGTAACTCGCTGTGATGTCCAACGAAAAAATGTCAACAAGCGCTGACCTAGTTTCAGTATTCGCTTGATAGGTCATGTGAGGAACTGTTAACAAAGTGTAGACTTTCACTGCTGGTGTGTCGTATCAGGCGTCATGGAAACGATCTGGTATGAGTAGCTGACTTCCATGTGGTGTCTACTGTGCAGGTTAGACCCAGAAAGCTGGCCTACCACATTGATAAACCGTCTTTTCTTGGTCACCACGTTAATAAAGCTGGTATTGGTATAAATGGTCAACTCTAAACCGACACAGTGTTGGGCATACAGGTCACCTTGTCCAAAAACGTAATGAGGCCCCGACAAGGATGTAATGTTGACTATGAGTGTTAATGTGAGTGTCAATACGCGAATGCATGGATTGTTCTGAAGGGTTGACTAGAAGATCACTCACACGTAGCTAGAAGTTAATGATGCAGACTACTGTGGTCGTTTCATACTGTTTAATTGGACGCATGTGGTAAAGTGGGATGTTATAAATATTTATAGGGGACTTAGTGTACTGACTGAGATCAGCTGTGAAGGTATCTGTATCTAATAAGTGTGGTGTATTACAGATGACCTTACTTGCTACCACATTTAGACCTCAGTCAGACCTATTCTGGAATATTGTGATGACTACGTTGAATGTCTAGGGTTATGATAATGCTGAAGTGTATGTTCACAACAACCAACAGACAGATAAACAATTTAATTTAATCCACAATACTTTACAACACTGTGACACTCGCATACATAGAACACTCTATAAGACTATCTTAATAAGTCAACTGTAACTTTTTAAAAATATGTGTATTAAGTTATTCAATAATAGATATCCTGATTCAACTACAAAGTGAACCAGGAATCACAATCAAATGTAATCACGAGTTGTATGTACACAATTTATAGATAGGATCTGTGTATTGACATATATTATTATTGCAATCTGTGTGTAAGTGTGTTGTAGTACTATGAGGTAATACTGGCTTTTCAAGTTAGGTTGTTGTTTGTCATCATGACTTCAAGTGTTTGTTTCTGGTGGAAATAATCTTGTAAAGGTTCACAGTTTCTTTTTTATTTAAAACAAATGAATGTCCCTCTAGATTTAAGGTAAAGTCACTGTTAGAGGGGGTAAACACAAGATTGAGCTGCTCTGGCCACGACTCTTATCTTCTGTGTGGGCGGCAGGAAACAGTCTACACTGCTCGCTGGCTTCACCGTTTCTTTGAGAAATAACACTGGTCGCTATCTTGACCAAGGAGTATGCTACCCGCCTCTGGATTCAGCAAAACTCAGACCAGGTGCTGCTTTAATATGTTAATACCACGGTCCCTGAAACAAGAAGGTTGTACCTCCTACTTCAGAACTAATTTATAATCTATTTCCACACTGAGCACAATACATAACAAACACCGAGTTCAGCGCGGTAGGCCAACTGTTAGCTTCTCATGTAATAACATTCACCAGTATTCCTCTCCCTAATGGTTACTACGCCTCTGCAATTTCAGCTGTAATTCCTTCTATACAATAAGATAGGTGTCACAGTACTATTTGGCAATTCCATGCAGTTATACTTTTCTCCGACAAGTTTTGTTCAGGTTGGAGCAATATCTAGGCTTTGCCTCATGTTTGCTACTGAACCACACACATATACAGACATAAATTATCAATTCACATTCAATTTTCATCAAAAAGATATCAAATATGTCAATCTTACCACAATTCATGGAAATAATAAACAAAATACGTTGACTGGCAATGAGTTATGGCACAATTCCGATCTGCCTCTGTCCCAGGCTTTCATAAGAAAAATATGAGCTGGATCTCAACGCACTTGCTTCTCAGTAAGTTTATTTTAAAAATGTGGCACTGAACAGACGCTCCTAATTGACTATATCAAATGGTCTAACCAATAAGACCATGTTTACAAGAGTATTTGAAAAAAATACCCTTCCTACCGTTTCCCGTAACAACCAAAATTAGTATCTGCAATCGACTAATCATGTTTAGGCTTACATATTCTTCTAGCCAATAAAATCGGATTTAACTTGCTGGCCTATTTCCCGTAAAATAGTGGTTTCAAAACATGCCACTGAGCAATTATGATTTGGTGCTGTCAGACAACCTCACTATTTTATTTTGGCTATAATTTGTTAATTCCTAGACTATTTGCGTAACACTTAACATATTCTTTGTCAGCAAGTCCTAAGGAACCCAAATATATAAATTTAATGAGGCTAAGTGGCTCCGTTCAAAATATGTATTCTAGGATAGTCGTGTATTTGTTTTTTTATTTTTTTTATCGATTTAGAACCGCCACCTGTCCTGCCTTTTCGACTGTTCTGTCAGTATAAAGTCAGGATTTCAGACGTAAAACAGTAGAGTGTCATGTTTCCTAATAAGCATTAAGCATGTTTTCAAAACCTAACCGTGTATTGGTAGTGTTTTTTGTCCCTGTTTATTTGAAAAAAAGTTAGTGCTTCATGCCTTACGCGTGGGGTGGCATTAATTTATATCGCGAGACTGTGGTAGTATTGCATGTGTTCCACCGTACAGCTCTCTCTCTCTCTAAGGCCGTCTGTCTTTTCATTACGCAGTGTATAAAATGAAATTAATGGAATATTAATCTAGGTCATTACGCAGTGTGTATATCTCAAGGTTTTCTAAGAAATACAGTACACGTTTTATTGTTTTTTTGAAACGCGTGTAGTTGATGCATTAGGCTTTACTAGTAAACGTGAAAGCGTTACAATTATGCAGACGAAGTAGAAAAAGGGGATTTTTGTACGCCATTGTGACAGCACTGGTCTTTTACCATTCTTCTTTCCTTTTATTGAATTAATTCGTTGTGCTTTACATTTACTTTTTAATTTAGATATGTGGATTTAGGATGTTTCACGACAAATTCTCCCCACTTAAAACAGACGTTATATGTCAGTCTATAATTCTATATACACATAGAGAAATTTATTATTATTCCTGGGGCTTACGGTGATTTTCATCACACGGATGGCGGCTTAGAAAATCCGCTCCCAGGTTGGTTTTTCCAGAAATATACTCTATGCTGAACTCAAATGGATGCAACAGTAAGGACCATCTGAGTAACCTCGAATTTTCATGCCTAGCCTGCGCTAGAAACGACAAGGGTTTGTGATCCGTTTGCAACTTGAATGCCTTCCCATACAGATAAATATTGAATTTCTTTATCGCCCATATTACTGCAAGACACTCTTTTTCGCTAGTTGAGTAATTTGTTTCAGCTTTATTCAACTTTCTGCTAGCATATGCCACTGGGTTTAATTCCCCATTCAGTGCATCTGATTTCTGTAACAGGGTCGCGCCCAACCCGATATTACTGGCATCCGTTCTCACAATGAATTCTTGACTTAAGTCAGGTAATTTCAAAATAGGTTTGCTTGTGAGCTTTTCCTTCAATTCCTGGTAGGCCAATTCATATTGTGCTGTCCATGTAATTCGATCTGGATTTCCTTTACGTGTCAAATCAGTTAACGGTGCACATATGGAATTAAAGTTTTTGATATACTTTTGGTAGAAACCACATAATGAGACAAAGGATCTCACGTCTTTCTTGGTTTGTGGTCTCGGGGGCTTTCTTTAGTTTCTCTAAATTCTTGGGGTCAGGGGTCATGTTTCCCTGATGGACTGTGTGTCCCAAGAATTCTAATTCTTTACATCCAACGCAACATTTGGTTGGTCGGGCTGTTAAATTCGCTTCCCTAAGTCGATTAAACAGCATGTTCAGAGAGTCAATGTGTTCCTCAAATGTTTCTGTTGCTATAAGGATATCATTAATGAAATTTGTGATGCATGGATTACTCAGAGGATCCAACAATTTTCTCATCATTCTAGAGAAGATACTAGGCGCATTCTTCAATCCAAATGGCAATCTGTTAAACTCATAGTGTCCCTCTGAGGTACTAAAAGCTAGGTATGGTCTAACCTCAGGCTTTACTGGAATCTGATAGTATCCTTTACTCAGATCCACTTTTGAGAAATATTTAGCTTTATTTAGCCTGGCAAACAACTGATTTGTATTCGGCAATGGATCCACCTGACCTTCTGTGATAGCATTTAGTCTCCTGTAATCTATACAGAGTCTATGTTCTCCAGAGGGTTTCCTTAAGAGCACCACACTGGAACTATACGAAGATTCACTGTGTGAAATTATTCCTTCCTTCAACAAATAGTCTATCTCTTCCTTCAAGGCTTTCTCCTTAGCAAAAGGAATCGAATAGGCTTTCATACAGACAGGTGTGGGGTCTATCAGCTTCATATCATATTCCAATAAGTTTGTATGCCCCGGTCGGTCTGTTAACACCTCTGTATGATCATCTAAAACCTGTTGCACTCTCTTCTTCTGATCTTTCGTTAAATGTGTACTGATTTTCACCTGTGCCGCTGTCTCACAGGGGTGTAATGGATATTCAAATGATGAAAGTGGTTCCTTTTTCATCTCCATGGCAATGGACAAGGTCAACAAGTGTGTCTCTTCCTGATTTTCTCTTTCCAAATATTTCTTCAGGAGATTCACATGATAGATTTTTTCTTTCCCCTTCTTATCTATCTTATAATTTGTTCTAGACACCTTCTCTAGAACTGTATATGGACCTTGCCATCCAATTTGTAACTTATTCTGACTACCGGGTAGAAGAAGCAGTACCTTCTCTCCCACAGCCAAATATCTGTCTTTAGCTTTCCTGTTGTAATAGGCAGCATGTTTTTTCCTCGCTTGTCTCAAATTTTAATTGGCAAGATTCCAGCCAGTTTTTAAACGAGTGGTCAGTGTGGCGTTAAAAGTTTATATTCTTCAGTTGATTGTTTGTGCTCGTTTTCACACTGTGTCTAGGTTTATATATCATAGGTCCACAAGATTCAGGACAGCCACAATAGTTCATTAACGATACTTTCTATATCTCGAAGATTCCACACAACGATCAATATAACAGCTGGATATTTTGGTAACATTCCATTATTTATTCACGTAGACAATACATCATTACACAGCATGCATAATTCGGTAGATTCAGCAACTTCTCTAATCCGTAGGTCCATATAAACATTACCTCATTCCTCTTCCTACCTTTCGTTGTATTTAATAAACATTAATATGTTTCAAGACACTTCTCTTTTAACATTTCCCATATTTCTACCATTGGGCAGAACACACACACACAAGCCGCCCATTCAGGGTCAACACACGGTCTGTCCATTTTTCCTCCACACTGCTCACGTCATGTGCGCAATACACATATCGACAAATTACTATCGTGCAGCGCTCATCAGCACCAAAATCCTATATATTTTCTAGCGTGTGGCGTGCAATAGCCGGCGCCACATTACCCCCCCCCCCCCCCTCGAACAACTGAAAACTTAGTTTTCAGTCAGGCAATTATAATGTGAAGCGAGATTAAATGATATCTATCTAGATTTTAAAGGAAAAAAAATAATGTCAGTAATAACAATATGAATAAATAAGTAATTATTGTCCACTTCCGTATTCGAGTTATTACATAACTCTAGAGAGGGTGTCAGCTAGGACATTGTCCTTTCCTGCTATTGGTAAAACGTCAAAATCATACCCTTGCATTTGTAGCGCCCATCGGGTGAGACGTGCATTAGTCGATTTAGAGGTCTGTAAATATGTGAGGGCTTTTTGATCAGTGTATAATTTAAAATGTGTACCCACCAAGAACTTCTGTAGTTTATGTAATGTCCATACCAATGACAAAAGTTCCCTTTCCACAATTGGATATCTGGATTCTGTCTCTGAAAGTTTTTTTCTGCTGAGGTAGAATATATATCGGGTGGCACTCGCCATCAAAGGTCTGCATTAAACATCCCCCGATTCCTTTCAGAGATGCGTCTGTAACCACGAGAAAAGGTCGTCGTAAGTCTGGTAGTCTTAGTATTGGACTTTTTGAAAATTGTGTTTTGATGTTCTGTAAGGCATGGTCACACTCTTTGTTCCATGCTATTTTGTCAGGCATACCCTTTTTTGTCAGAGCAGATAAAACAGAAGTTAAAAGGGAAAATCGTGGTATAAACCTGTGGTAAAAGTTTATGAGTCCCAGCAAACTACGAACTCGTTTCTTAGTAGTTGGTATGGCAAGATCCAGTACCCTTTTTAGTGTAGACTCATCAGGTTGTATTGTATGTCGGCCAATCTTATGACCCAGAAATGAAATCTCAGTAAACCCAATTTCGACTTTGGAAGGTCGAGCTGTGAGGTTATGTACTCTGAGAGTTTGGAGCAACGACTGTATCCCAGCGATATGCTGTTCCCAAGTATCATGAAAAATGCAAATATCGTCCATATACGAAATGAGATCGGTGCGATTACCTAAAACGCGACGCATCATGCGTACAAATGTCGCTGGAGCATTCCGTAAACCAAAACACATGACATTGTAATGAAACAATCCACGAGAAGTGGCAAAAGCAGTCAAAGGTTTTGATACATCTGCCAGAGGAATCTGCCAGTAACCTTTAGATAGGTCAAACTTGCTGAAGAAAGTGGCGGATGATAGGCGTGACCGCAACAAATATCCTCCAGCAAAGGCATTGGTTCAGAAATCGGATATGGTCACCTTGTTAAGGCGACGAACAGGGGGAGTCAATACAAATGCGAATTGACTTGTCTTTCTTTCGTACTGCCACCATAGGAAAACAGAAAGGTGAATCAGACGTAGTGAAATAAATACCCAGTTTTAACATACCATCTACTTCACACTTCCACCTGATCTCTAACATGTAGAGGAACGGGTCGTATGGTCGTAATGAAATCGGGGTGTAATCTGACAATTTGATTTCGTGTGTGATAATGTTAGTAGTTACGTCCCGGAAGATCAGACAAAACATCCTGAAAGGATACCAACATAGAACGAATTTGATCCCCCTATGATCTGCAGGTAAATCAGTACAAATTATAACATCATTCCATGTTTCCGAAGACTTAATAGGTGCTACCGGAAACGTGGAAGGTACATCAGCGAAATTGGTTTGCACCTCATCCACCAACGCGATAGATGCATGATGGGTAGGTTGGTTCATGATAGCATCACAAATGAATTGTAACTGAGGAGGACGAGTGATGTATGGTAGGAGCATGTTAACATGGAATGTTTTTTGTTTACCCCGCATATTGATGACGTAGTCCACGTCCGTTCTCTTTGCAACCACTTTAAACGGACCTTGCCATGTTACTAACAAGGGATCTACTTTGAGTGGCAGGAGAACAAAAACATCGTCATTGATTGAAAAAGACGTTAGTTGTCTATCTCGGTTAATGCGAGATCTGGTCTTATATTTTGCCATCTCAGATGCTTCAGTCGCCACCTGACATGCATCCACAAGATATTGGCGTAAATCTGTAACGTATTGATAAGTGGATTTCTTCTTATTATTATTATTCACATCAGATTCCATTAAGAAATCATGTAAGAGAGACATTGGTCCTCTTGCGTTCGCACCAAATACCAACTGAAAAGGCGAAAAACCAGTATGATTAGGAACCTCTCTGTACGCAAACAGTACAGCAGGAATAAAACGATCCCATTCTTGAGGAAATGATGTAGTCACCTTCCCCAACAATTGTTTTTAATGTCCCAATTCCAACGTTCCACGACCCCCGTTAGAGCTAGGGTGAAATATAGCACTAAGAGAGTGACGGATACGAAGTGTGTTGAAAACATCTGACATCATACCTGACACGAACTGAGATCCATGATCAGAGAGGATTTCTTCCGGAAACCCGATGCGTGAAAATATAGACAGCAACGCATCTGTTACCGACACTGTGGTAATATTTTTTAAAGGAATGGCTTCTGGCCATCTCGTACACAGGTCAATACATGTTAATATGTATTGAAAACCTCTGGTAGACCTTACAGACAGTGGTCCTATGATATCAATAGCCAATTTGAAAAAGGGCGTACAGCAATATCCGTGACCTGTAACGGTGCTGATTGATGTGCACCCTTACGTGCAACACTTCGGCATTCAGCGCAAGATTTACAATAAGTTGAAATGTCTTTATTTACCCCAGGCCAATAAAAGTGTTTTAGTAATCTATAAGCCGTACAAGAAATTCCCATATGTCCAGCAAATGGTACGTCATGCGCATTTGACAAGACTAGTGCGCGAAATGACGTAGGTACTATGACTTGTTTGAGAATGAAAGAGTAATTATCAAAACATCGTATCATAATATTATCCTGCATTTGAAACCAATGTCTTGAATTCTTAGAATGTTTAATAGTTCGAGCAATAGCTAATGGGAAAAAATGTGCCAAAGAAGGATCCATTTGTTGTTTAGCTATAAATATATTTTTGTCATTGTAATGACAAGTTGTAATGTGTTGAGTGTTTATAGAAGAATTTAATTCAATTGTCTCTGCAGCTTGTTGTGCTCTGGTTGTGATCGCGTTAGCAAAGGAGGGATGATTTCTCTCCCAATCAATAATATCCTGTTGCAAAGAAAAACTCTTAGCTTTAGAGTTGGAGAAATTGAAATTGACGAGCATGAGTAATGGTAATGATTCAAACAAGGGTTCATCTTCTGGGAAGGCTAATAATGATACTTTTAAGATTAAGTTACCAACATTTAGTCCTTCCAGTGATGACATAATGTTCTATCTGGACAGATTTGAACAAGCATGTACAGCTCATAACATAGACAAAGCAAAATATGTTTATCAGTTATCAGGGATACTGACAGGTAAAGCTCTAAGTGTATTAAATATGGTGGATGAACCTGACAAGAACAATTATGAGGTTGTCAGGGCCGCTTTGTTAAAGAAATATCAGCTTAACGAAGACGGCTATCGTCTACAATTTAAAAACATGTTACCTGAAAATGGAGTTGAATTCTCCGAGTTTATTGCAAGAATACGCATTACTTTCTCACGATGGGTTGAACTATCTAAGACGGAAAAAACTTATGAAGGACTTATGGACTTAATACTTAGAGACAAAGTCATGTCGTCTGTCAATGAGTCTTTCCTTGCTTTCCTTCATGAACGTAAACCTAAAACAATAAAAGAAATGGAAGATTTCTGTTGCCAATACGTAACTGCGCACCCACACATAACCATGGGTAACTCTAAGGTGAAAGAAGGTTTACCAGTTGCTTCGGCAGCTCCGTATGGTCAAAACTTTGCTCGTAGATCCCAACAAAATTTTGATAGAAAGGGCAGCGGTAATTTCTGTCAAAATCATGGAAATCAATTTCATGGTGATTCTTCTTCGAAGAATTGGAGACAACCTGATAGTGGTCGTTACTATCACCCTAATAATTATAAGCATTTCAAAAGAGGATATGGTAATAGAGGTTATTCCTGCCGAAGACCTCAGAACCAAACAAATAGATGTTCGCATCAATGTGAACATGATAGTAATCGTGGAAACTGGAATTCGAACCAGTATAACAATTACAATAGAGACAATAATAACTGCAGAGATAATAATAACTCTGATAACTTCAGAGTTAATAATAGTCGGGGTAGATCTCAACACAAAAAAAAAGAGATATCAGCAGGCTAATGCTGTACAACAGGAAACTGAGGCAGCCTGTAATCATGTTGTTGATAGTAAAAACTTTGACGCTGTCACTAGTTCTGCTTTTGACTTTGAGAGAGCAAACAAATGCCCCCAATGCAGTACTTTATTCGAACCGGGTACCATAACTACTTTGAGTTGTGGTCACCCACTTCCCGCTCTTCCTGCTGCTGTTGCGCATGACGGGAGGGGTTCTTTAATTCTACATAAGGGTCTTGTTAATGATACTCCGGTCTCACTACTTTTCGATTCCGGATGCACCACTATTGGTGTTAGACAATCGCTTGTAGATCCATCTTGTGCTACAGGAAGGGTTATTAAATGTGTCACATTTGGCGGCACTCTAGAAAAATATCCTACTGCTGTAATTCGCATTGCCACTCCTTTCTTTACTGGAGATGTGCATGCTTGTCTCTTACCTAATCCTATTGCGGACCTTATTATTGGTCGTATTCACGGAGTTAGGGAGTGTACCCCACAGCAGATTGCTGCTTGGGAAGATAATAACATGCAAGCTACAAATGCAGTAGTTACAAGAGCACAAGCTCTACAAACACCCGAAACTTCACTGAATAGTGATAATGAAGTTGATAGCCAAGATAGTCACTTAGTGATCACTCGTGACTCTTTCATAAAATTGCAAGAAGAAGATTCTTCTTTAAAAAAATTCTTCGTTCTTGCGAAGAAAGGTGATCCGAATCAGGATACAAATAGAAAATCTTGGATTGCAATGAGAAACGGCGTACTTGTACGTATGGTACAAGATTCGGCTACGTCGGCACATTCGCAAATTCTTGTTCCCAAGAGCATGAGAGTCCAAATATTACAACATGCTCATGACTCGCAATGTGCTGGACATATGGGTTTTGCCCGTACGAAGTCGAGAGTCCTTGCGGCTTTCTTTTGGCCTTTTGTCAATAAGGACATTCGTATTTACTGCCGATCATGCAAGGTATGTCAGGAGGTCAAATCTAGAGGACCACGACATGCTGCGCCTATCCAGGCTGCTGACATTCCTATTCGGCCGTTTCAGAAAATGGTCATAGATATTATTGGCCCTTTTAAGGTCAAGTCGGCCAGAGGACATCAGTTTATCCTTACATGTGTCGATATGTGCACACGTTGGCCAGAGGCTATTCCTCTTAAGAGCATATCTACTACAGATATCGCAGATGCTCTTTGGTTGATATTTTCTCGCTTGGGGTTCCCCAGAGAAATATTGTCAGACCATGGCACTCAACTCATATCTGACACTATGTCACAGGTGATGTCTACCTTACATATTGAACGATCTCTCAGTAGTATCTACCATCCTATGTCTAATGGGTTAGTTGAGCGTCTGAATAGAACGCTCAAGACTTTGCTTGGTAAGATAACTGAAGATCATCCTCAAGATTGGGACAGGGTTTTACCCGCGGCTCTCTTTGCCTATAGAGAAGTCCCTAATGAACACACAGGATTTTCTCCCTTCGAACTTGTCTTTGGCGCGCGTCCACGCGGCCCTATGTCTTTATTACACGATCTCATCACTGCCGATGATATTAGCGATGAAACTCAATCCTCATATGAGTATGTCATTGCTCTTAGACAAAAGATCATTGAGGCATGTAAGCTAGCAACTGCTTCATCAGAAATTGCTAAAGAGAAGGCAAGGCAGTTTGCTAACAAGAATAGATGTCTACGACAACTTTGTCCAGGTGACAAAGCATTCGTCCTACTCCCCAGTAGGGAAAATAGACTTCTTATTGCATGGAAAGGTCCGTATGCAATAGTCTCTCGGATTTCCGATGTTGACTATGTGGTCGATATTGATGGAAAGCATAAAACTTTCCACATAAACATGCTTTCGGAATTTCACGAACGTCCGGACTATTTGCTGCCTATTTTCCAGGCAACGGATGATGCTCCTGCACCTCACGGTCATTATTCATCCCTGTCTGTCATTCAGGATGAGGAAGCTACCTTCTCTGATGTCAACCTTCCCCTTCCAGTGGTTCCATTACATTCCACGGAATCTTGGAAAAACGTTTCTGTTTCTCCTAATCTTTCTGGTGACGAACATCGACGAGACTTGTCGATGTTACAAACATTTCAGGATGTTCTCACTGACATTCCTGGACACACAGATGTCATAGAACATGACATAATTCTTACCGACAATAATCCAATTAGGGTTAGGCCGTATCCTATTCCTATACACTTTCAGTCGCAAGTGGAAAAGGAATTGGATGAAATGATTCAATTAAATATAATTGAACCATCGACTTCACCATATTCTTCTTCCATGGTTATTGTCCGGAAGAAGGATAAGAACATACGAATTTGCGTTGATTATCGCAAATTGAATCAGGTCACAAAGTTCGACGCTGAACCGATGCCTTTGTTAGAAGATCTACTGATTAGACTTTCTAATTCTAGATTCTTCACTAAACTTGACTTGTCTAAAGGTTATTGGCAAGTGCCTTTAGCAGAGCATGCCAAACCTCTTACTGCTTTTTCTACACCTAGGGGTCTATTTCAATGGAATGTTATGCCTTTTGGTCTCATGAACGCCCCTGCCACTTTCGTTCGCATGATGCGTCGAATTCTGTCACATCGTTCGGATGTCATCGCATACTTAGATGACATCTGTCTCTTCAGTGATACCTGGGAAGATCACTATTTAGGGTTATATGACTTACTGTCCACTCTACGTGAGAATAATTTGACAGCAAAACCTTCTAAAGCTTTTGTTGGTTTTGGTGAAATCTCTTTCCTGGGTCATCGTGTTGGTCATGGTCTCTTGAAGACAGAAGACCACAATACTTCCAAAATACTGAACATCTCTGTTCCTAAAACGAAGAAACAAGTTAGGAGTCTCTTAGGTTTAATTCAATTTTATGGGAGATTTATTCCAAATTTATCTTCGATCATGGCACCTCTCTCAACATTGTTGAAGAAAGGTTCGCCTAATCTGGTCCGTTGGTCTGAAGAATGCCAATCTTCACTAGACCAAATCAAGAATATATTTTCTTCTCCTCCCATCTTAAGATTACCTACTCTTGATAGGACTTTTGTTCTTCGGAGTGATGCTTCATCCACTGGGATTGGAGCAGCACTGATGCAAGAATATGCAAATACTCTGCATCCTGTTATGTACATTTCTAGAAAACTAAACGCGGCAGAGAGGAACTACTCGGTTTTAGACCGTGAGTTGTTAGCGATGGTTTGGTCAATTCTAAAGCTACAAAGATTCCTCCTGGGCGCACATTTCATTCTAGAGACTGATCAGAAAGCTCTTACAGCTATTCAGACTAAGAATTTGAAGAGTTCGAGATCCACTCGATATGCTATAGCTCTTCAACCTTTTCACTTCACGGTACGAGCTATCCGTGGTGCTGATAATGTGATGGCTGACATTTTGTCTAGATGCCCACATGACTCCAACTAATACTTCTGTCCTATATTCCTATATATTACAGAGTCATAACACACCTATATTACTACAATAGATTAGCACATCTGTACTTACTTTATATGTACACACTATCGTGCTTTGTTGTCATCTTCTTCTGTTCGTTTTTTAAAATGATAGAGGAGGACTGAGTAGTTAATATAAGGGCCGTTAGTTTACTAAACAGCCACAATTATTAATAATGTATTGTACCTTATGAAGCATATTAGTTATTAATTAGCATTATATTGCTTGTACTTTCTCAGAATGTCATTGTTGAGCTGAGGACTTACCTTACGAGTTCTAGATTGTGTACTTACCCTCGGAATACCAGAGCATATGTCCTGGATCGTCATGTAGTTTAACTTTACTATGTACTTATGTCATTACATGTCAAAGAATGTACTATTTAAATTTTCCTATCAGATTTGTACATCCATTTTTAAAGACAATATTAGAGTATGCTGTTTAATGATGATTATAGTAACTTGCATACGTATATTGTGTTTACATGCTAACGTGATGTGTGTTGGTGACACCTCCCCGATGTGAATATTTTTTGAGACATATTTATTTTTCTGTTGAGGTATATCCTCACCAGACACTCTATAATTAGCCTATTGTTTGGCAATTTAGTTAATTATCAGCGCATAATTCGTGCGTTTTGAGCCGCTTATCGCATGCTCTTTGATATTTAAAAAAAAAAATATGTTCCACATTTTTTTTTTATCGGGAGGAGGTGGTGATATGTTGCGTGATAAATTCTCGCAACATCGTTTTATTTCAATATCTGTTTTATAACGCAAGGGCAACAACTGCTTGTAATTTATAGTCACTTTTCTCGGTAAGCATTTGTCTTCTCGCGTTGGTATCGAATGCAGTTAACTTTTGAGCTGTGGTCATTTTTGCGCTGGACTGCGCATGACTTGTCTTGTTGTTTGTCGATCGGTTTCCGCCCACCACTAGTGGGAGTGAGCGATTTGGAATGGCGAAAGAGATGCCTCGTTGAAGAGGGGATCTCCGCTTTCTTTTGTTCTGTCAGGGATGTGTAGTCCTCTTATGGATATTTCGTTTAGTCGAGATAATACCTCTAGTGTTTTCCCACATGTCGGGAGGCGTGATATTTCTGTGTATTTCATGAAAGCAAGGTAAATTGACTTTTTCATTAACTCTATCGATTTTGGGTCGTGAGCGATTTCGATTCATAGCCTGTCTCCGAAAGTCGTCGTCACGAGATGTTTTTTCCCAGCTCACATGTCGCTGCATTGTACTGCATCGGTTGATGCATGTACCAAGGACCATTACTTGCTACTTTGTTAAATGAACTAGGTTTAGAAAACCTTTATTATCTAGAGGATATTTTTGAGGACATTATTTATACTTCGGCAGACGTGTCTGTCTTGCTGAAGTCAAACTAAGGAGAGTGAACTGATCTCATACATCTGGTTATCTCCTGGCTGTTATAGAAAAGGATGGAGTTGTTCACCTGACTACATTTACAGCACTTTGAAATATAACATGCATCTGACTCATCATTGTAATGCTGTCTACCGTTTATTGCTGTATTGAATGTTGCTGTGATAATGACTGTTTGATGTGCCTACACATTTGCGTAACCATTTTGTCACTGTGGCGTCCACAATAAATAATGAAGAAAAACGTCAACGGCTGTTTCAAGACTCATTGACTTTATACGTCGTGAGTTTACTGACGTCCTATGTGGATTGCCCTGTTATTGTTGCATGAACATTGTTTTGACTGAACACATCTACACACTACACAAAACCAGACATGCGGATGCCATCCATCATCATATGGCATCACGCATCAGCCCTTGAGTATAAGAGTGAGATCCATCTTTGTTTCATAGATCTGGAAAAGGCGTTTGACAGGGTCCCCTGGAGCAAACTTTGGGACTGTTTGGCAAGGAAGAATATTCCAGCACCTCTGATTCATGCTATACAGAGCTTCTACAAGTCTTGCAGAAATTATGTGAGGACAGCAAACCATAAGTCAGAAGAGTTCAGGACCACCACTGGTGTAAGACAAGGTGATATCCTATCACCTTACCTCTTCATACTCCTTATGGACGATGTCATCAAGGCATGTAAGGAGAGAACAAAAAGTATTCAGTGGGGTACTGGAAGATGAGACAGGTCTATATTTCGGAGCTGGCATTTGCTGATGATGTTGCCCTGATTGCTAAATCAGAGGCACATCTCCAATCCAACCTGCAAGTCTGGAAGGAAGAGCTGGAGAAGAGAGGGATGGTCATAAGCAGCTCTAAAACAAAATCCATGGTGATATCACGAGAAGAAAGAAAACATCAGATTAAGTTGGGAGAACAGGTCCTGGAGCAGGTCGACCACTTTAAATATCTCGGAGCTATTATAGACCGAAAGGGAGGCATCAAAGAAGAGTTGGCCACTCGAAAAGCAGCGGCTGGGAGACTTTTTCAGGCCAGAAATCGTGGATTCCTCAGCAAGAAAGAGGTTGGTAAGAAAACGAAGATGGCTGTATACCGCTCCACCTATGTCCCAGTCTTGACATATGGATGCGAGTCGTGGGCAATGACTACAACCCACAAAAGCCAGATCCAAACCTTAGAAATGAGGTATCTGAGGAAAGTGGTTGAAGTAACAAGAAGAGACATGGTCCGCAACCAGACGATCCGTCAAGGCCTAAAATCCCATCCGCTGCAGACCCAAATAGAACAGTCCCAACTAAGATGGTTTGGCCATGTCTGCAGAATGGGAAAAGATCGGCTACCACGACAAGCATGGGAAACAAAGAGCCAGGGATCCAGACCTCCAGGACGACCCAGAGTCCGCTGGGAGGACAACATTAGGCAATCGTTGAAGGACCGAGGACTAGAATGGAACCAGGCCAGGAAGAAGACAGCTGATAGAATGGTCTGGCGCTCTCTCTTCCAAACCTCTACACCTCACGGTAGAAGGGGAACGACTAAGTAAGTAAGTAAGACAAGCGAAACGAAAGAAGCAAGACCTTACATGGTTATACAGTTTGAAAATCAAATCTTATGTTGTCATGCAGTAATGTTCTACAAAAGAGATGAGGGTAGTGGGGGAATATACCGCTACCAAAATCAGACACTTATTTGCAATTAGTTTGGCGTTTGAGATGCTAAGATAGACTGCTCCTGATTGCACCTCTCCTCTGAGTATCAACCTAGGAGCGTCGGCGGAAATTTCGCTTATATGCTACAGCGATGTAAGACTACTTCAATGACTTCCCGTTGCCTCAAGAAGGAATATAGACAGCTAAGACCAAAATACAGGACAGGCCATAAGACTAGACGGGAATTCTAAGATTAGAAAAGAGTACCCAGAGACACCACTTTGCGCCTTTAGTTCTAGGATCCAACTTCAAGTGTTCTAAGTTAGACACCTAACTCTCCTGAAAGACACAGCACTTTAAATCAGTTGCCGGATAATATTCGAACGTTTCATGTGCAGAAAAGGCTGTGTTCGTCCGAAAAACCGGGGTAGGTTGTAATATGTACCTTTTATCACTTTATATTTGCATTTTGACATGTATAATTGCCTGTGGATGTACAGTGGCATATGAAGCTGGAAACCTCATCACTGCAAATAACTTGACACGTGAACCACCACTGCAATCGCTGGTGACTGCTTCGAGCAGGGTTCCTTACAAGCAACCAAAAGCAGAGGTAGCCCCAGGCTCCATAGAAAGCAGGCAGTGGATGATGATATCACGGTGTACACATTTATTACATAATCAATTTAGTAAACTTCATATGAATATGTATATATTTATATAATTTCAATTGTTGATTTCCGCTGTCCAAGAATAATTTCATCCGACTCACTGGGATTTAAAAATTAGCGCTCAAGGAGGGTAAAAAATCTGAGGAGGATGAAGTGGTGGATGGAAGCGGAGGACGCCTGATGCTCAGATCAGGAGACCCAATACGCAGACGATGCGTTTGTTTTCCTCTTAGTTTGTGGTACAAGTTTCAAACAATCGACGTTAAGCTGAAGCAGACGCCAATTGATCTACACTGAAAGCTAAGTAGCATAACAGCGCAACCAATGGACATTTCAAAATTTTTCATAAGTTCCACCGCAATTTAAAACATCCGATGATGATAAATATCATCGCTTCATTTTTATAAACAACTTCTTTTATTTCACTCTGTTAACCCATAAGTGATTATTCAACCTGTTTATCTGTAACTGTAAAGCTATAGTTGATTTAATTACTATTGAGTAAAGTGTATGTCTGCACCCGTATGAATCGTATCGTTCTAAATACATAACCAGATAGAGCTATCAGATTAATAATTGCTGAATTACCTTCAGCTGGAGTCTCAGAAAATACAAGTTAACGTATATTAACTCACACGAGGGACGGGAGAATAATAAGTTCATAACAGCTTAGACGATCTCAATTGTTGTACTTCCTTTCCTTTAAATTCCTGTGAGACTTCCTAAAGTAGAAGCATGACTTCAATTTTTATCTCTGCCAAGAATAATCTTGAGCGAATATTGATACCTTTGAATACCCTCATCACTATACTCTACGTTTGGCCATTGTTTGACCACTGCTGCGGAGCAGGGGAGACAAGACCGTCACAATCATCTAAACATACTCCATGACCATATAAGGTCTTGCCGCTTCTGTGTCGCCTGTAATGTTTACCACATTCACGACTTCACTGATAATCTCCTCTAAGATGTTACTTTCTCGTAGTTGTTTACCACCACAAAGTCAGGGCCGAAGCGATTACGCTGCTTCTCGTGCTCACATATCACGACAATTATCTCTCGATAGCCTTGTTTACCACCAGCCTGGCTTTTCAATATGGCAAAGTTAACACACTATCTTAAAATACCATCTGGTGTCCATGTTAGAAAACATGAGGCACCATTCTTTTGTGATAATAATCTACGATTCCTGTCAACAAATCAAACATTTGCTATCAACATTCTCCGATACAAGTCTGGGTTTGTGTCCAGATTGCCACCTTGGGTAAAGAAGATAACACTGTTATCTCCCAATAGTGCGTCTTGTGTTGACGATTGATCAAGCAAGTCGCTATAGTTAGACTTTTAATCAGTTTGGTTAACTATGTCTTCCTCGCAAAAAGGGTAACATGTTTTGGGGTCGAGTCCACCGTGTTGTGAAAGGACGAAGTTAAGAAAACCTTGGTCGATGAGCGAGAAAAATGTTATAAGGAGCGGGTGAGAAAAAAGAAAAAGAAAGGCGGAGGAGAAGGTTCAAGAATGTCACAGGAAAATGTAACGATCGAATACTTGTATATGACCTGTCACAGGGTAAATACTTAGGTTTTCAAGTCACGCGTCTTCAAGAGCCGCATGATTTAGCATCGACTACTGGCAATTTGTTCCACAAACTAAGAGGACACAAATGATTCTTTTTAAGTATCGCGTCTTTTCTGACATGAACATCAGGCGACCTCCGCTTCCTTCCATTTCATCTTTCTCAGAATTTAGCCCCTATCCCTGAGCATAAAATTTTCACCCATTGAGTCGAGTGAAAGTACTTTTGGACAACGGAAGATGACAATTGAAGCATTCTATACATACATAAATATACATATAAAACTTACTAAAATGTTGGTATAATAAATATATACACCATGATATCATCATTCACTCCTTGCTACATATGGAGCCTGGGGCTACCTCTGATATTAGTTTCTTGTGAGGAAACCCGCACGAGGCAGTCATGCGCTCCTGCAGTGGTGGTTCATGAGGCAAGTTATTTTACATTATGAGGTTTCAAGCTCCACGTGCAAATGTACATCCACAAACCATTTACATATGTCAATTACAAAATATCAAATGATGAAATATGCACATATTACAACTTACCACAATATCGGGCGAATAACAGACTTCTGCACAGAAAACGGCCGTAATATGTCGGGCAACTGTTTAAGATGCCGTAGACCTTCAGGTGGATTAGGTTTCTAACTGTGCACACTTGGAGTAGGATCATAGAACTTGGGGCGCAAAGTGATGACTCTGGAGTTACTACTTTCTAATTTTAGAATTCACTTCCAGTCCTCTGGCATGTCTTATACTGAGGTTCTAATTATTACGTGTTCCAGGCTGTCTATGATTTCTCCTTGACGAAAGTGGAAGCAGTCTTACAAGGCTCTAGGTAATAAGCGAAATTTATGCTCCAACGCGCATGTGACTCCTTTAAGATCCGTTGGGTAAAGACTGCAATCAGACGTAGTTTAGTTTAGCCTTCCAATGCCACATCAACCACGATTAGGCGTCTGATTTTGGTTGGTGTCCCCCCTACCCTCATGTTGAACATTATTACATGTTAGTTAGTTGCTTATCCTTTACAGGACGTGGCAATCAACCCCAGCTTTTATTGGCTCTTTGTGATTTTTCTAGGCAATTTTTTTCATTCAGTAGTTTGCCATTGCTTTCTGAACGGTACGGCGCTTATACCATTGTTAAAAATCCACACAAAGTGATCTGCTACCAAACCGCCTGCAGCAGGTTTCGAACCTGGTATAACTGGATTATGAAACTGCGTTCATATCCATTAGGCCACAGACGCCGACATTATTACATGACACATACAATATTGCTCCATTTATTATTTTTTGAAAATTAAAATTTTTATTATAATTTAAAATTTTTTGAAGAAACTCCATGACCATATAAGGTCTTGCCACTTCCGTGTTACATATCATGTATACCCAAATCACTACATCACCGATCTATCCTAATTATTACGTCTGGTGAATCTCTACCAAGGTGTTACTTTCTCATAGTTGTTTATTACAACAAGGTCTGGGCAGAAACAATTATGTCGCTCATCATGCTCCAATATTACGATTTTTATCATCTGACATCCCTGATACCAACAGCCTGGCTTTGCAATATGGCAAAATTAACAAATTTTCCAAAATGCCATCTTGTCCAATTATTAAACTCATCCAACAGGTTTCTGTCACCATTGCCGGCTGTTTCAAACTATCAGACACATACCACAGGTGTTTGGTCAAACAACCCGTCTGTCCGAAAGTCTTATGCAATCTAGTTCATGGACGAACAGCAAAATCCGTCGAGCTACACAATGAGTCATGACGATTTTACCAAACAAGTCAACAGGCCACAAATACAGGTCAAAAGGTCAGGGCAGCCGGGTGGGGGTGACAAAATAACTTCAACTGATGAAAGTGGAAACAATAGAAAATGAAAAGGTGCACTTAGAATGGATGGTGGGGTAAGTACGGCCGGAGAGGATTGGGATAGACAAAGAGAACGAAAGAATTTAGACGAGAATTTCGTCACAGCAGTGTTAATATTTTTTGACCTTCAATATCTCTTTGTCGCATTCATTGTAGAGAGTAGAAACTTTGCATGCCGCTCCCTGTCTTGGTAGATATTGATATTTTAAATTTTAAACCGGCATTGATCTATGACCCATCCCATTTTATTTAAAAATTAAAATAAAGTAGAATAAAGTGACTATAATGAATAATAATTAATAATAATATCAGCCCCTTCAGTCATAACTGACTATGAGAATGCGCCCCTGAGGTGATAGCCCTCAGCTGCTTATTTTCTTGGTGTACCTTACGACGTTTTGTCCTCTCTTCTGCTTGTTATGTGAGCTTCTTTGTGGCCGTCTGACCGACCACTTTAGCATTTATTCATGCTAGAGTCTAGTCATAAATAACTAAAAATATAATATACCATTTCCCTATAAATAACAAGCTGAATTCTTAACTAAAATAAAAAATCAACCCTAAGTACTAGAGGAAGGAAATGAACGGTGGTCTTTGACTAGGTCAGCGTTTTGACATTAGGCACGCTGACTTACCCAGCAGTCGTCATAGTAATATTAAGAATGCAGTTTATAGATAGCGACATCACGCGATGTTTAACCAATGGGAAAACACAGCCAGCTTCAGATCAGTGTGTTTTTGCAGGCAGGAAATATTCCGAACGGCAGTCCTGAAAAGAAGAACGATGTAGTAAGACGTCGTCACTGCCAGACTTCCTTAGTTGAAGTTTTCGACATTTTGTGCCCAAATATTTCATATGTGTAATTGTACACATTAGGACAGGTATATTATTGTGCTTAAGATCACGTAAGTACTATGACGATTTGAAATGTTACATTTCATATCGTCACTACAAGTCGCCCATATACAAAATGGAGAACAATGAAGAATTTATGGAGACTATGGTTAAAAGAAATATTACAGGACATATTTGGATAGTATGGAACTGAATACCTTGACATATGAGAAAAGAACGTTAGGCTTCATATATTGTAGACATATTCTGTAAGGAGGATTTTATTGAGACAATGGTTAAAAGAAATATTACAGGACATATTTGGATAGTATGGAACTGAATAATTTGACTCATGAGAAAAGAAACGTCAGGTTTTCGCATATTTGTAAACTGATGTACAAAGATTTATTGATGAATTATTTGTTATAAACTCCTTGAGCCAGTTGGCAATTGAATAAAACTTTCTTTGGAAATAACCTTGCTGTTGAAGAATTCAAACTTGTCGAAAATGTATGGATGCATTGTTCTATTCTCAATTAAAACCTAACCACTAAGGCTCTCCATAAACACCACCTATAGAAGGAAGACTGGAACGAACCACAGTAACTAGATAAGGTGTGAGCAATAACCACCTCTAGCGAGCTCAAAGCCAGTTAAACAATCACTCACATAGAAATAACTATATAAAACTGAAACACTGATTGACCCGGCTGCATGTAACTGATAATTGATGCCTTGGGATTAGTCTTACAATACAGCCACATAATAAGCACCACGGTTACATACTTATAATTGGATACCGTGCCCAGTCTTAACAATTTGAGATACTGCAGCCTGTCACATGTATACTTATAATTGGTACCGAGCCCAGTCCCACAACGAATCACACTAGGTGGGACGGCTACATCTTTTCGCACAATCTTCTTCTTCTTCCTCATTCGTCCTGAAAAAGACGTTGGTTGCGTTGTGTCTGTTACAGCGGAGCTGCGATATCTGCGCCTTTCGGCCGGCACATCCGACTTCAGCACGGCATATTTTGGGACCGGGTTTGCCTTCCCTCTTCGATCCCTACTGTCTCAGCCAGACTGTAGTGATGCAGCCTGTTTCTAGGACCACCACGTGGAGGTGGAGTAGGGTCTTGGTCAGCTCTGGTTCGCTGACCCTGACGCAAGCAGTCAAGCTATGACTCGCTGACTGCATTCTCTATTGTTGCGTCTTTGGGTCCCTCGCACAGTCTGAGGTGGCGCTGTAGATAGTATCGCTACTTGGTGCGATCGGCAGCTTCATCCTCCCAGGTTGCTGGATTTATGTCCAGTGCCCTCATGTCTCTCTTGCACACATCTTTGAACCTCAGCTGCGGTCGACCAGCTGTCCTTTTGCCATCTTCCAGTTGTCCATACCGTACAAGATATCTTTCGGGATGCGATCATCTTCCATGCGGCGGTCATGGCCAAGCCAGCGTAGTCTGCGCTGTCTAATCAGCGCATATATACTTTGAAGGCAATTGGTAACAAAGAGTAAGGTCATGTAACAACTGAACTTAGCAAGAATTCCTGCAAAATGCATAACAAATCCACGCGAGGTCGGCGGAAGGGTTGCACCAATAGAGCTTTAAAACTATGGCATTCATTTTTCAGTTTCGTGACAAAAAATATTTCACGTTTGTTCCAAGAGAGTGAAGTGACTGAATGTATTTTAATTCCTAGGACTAAAAAACTCTTAGAAATTGTTATTGCTGTGGTAAAGTGGGATGATATAAATATTTATAGGGGACTTAGTGTACTGACTGAGGTCAGCTGTGAAGGTATCTGTATCTAATAGGTGTAGTGTTTTACAGATAACCTTACTTGCTACCACATTATACCTCAGTCAGAATTATTCTGGAATATTGTGATGACTACGTTAAATGTCTAGGGTTATGTAAATAATGCAGTGTAAGTCACAACAACAACAGACAGATAAACACTTTAATTTATTCCACCACACTTGACAACACTGTGACACTCACACACATTTAACATTCTATAAGACTATCTTAAATGAGTCACTGGTAAATTTTCAAATATTTATGTATTAATTACTTTCATTAATATATATCCTGATTCAACTACAAAGTGAACCAGGAATCACAATCAGTTGTAATCACAATTTATATATACATAATTTATAGATATGAACCTTGTAGTGACATATTTTATTAATCGTATCCTATGTGAACTCCGCCTATGCCGGTCCCAAGCCCGGATGAAAAAGGAGGAGGGCGGCCTGCATGGAGGCCGTAAGGAGGCAGCCCCTCCACCATGCAAAGGCACAACAGGCCAATCATCTGTTTGCTTTAAACCACGATTACAAGTAACACAAGAGAGAAAACCGGACTGATTCTAAAGGCGACGAACTGGAACGGACTACGGCTTATGGAACATGGAACACAAGAACTATAAATGGGAAGGAAGAGGAGCTGGTGGAGGAGATGAGGAAAGCAAAACTAGAAATCCTGGCTATAACGGAAACAAAGAAAAACGGACAAGGAGTCATGGATCTCAATGGCAACACGCTGCTCTACAGTGGTGTACCCATATCTGAAAGAGCTAAAGGGGGTGTGGGTTGCATTGTGGCCCAAAATCAAAAAGATAGTATCAAGGTGTGGAACTTTGTCTCAGAGCGCATTATGGTTGTGAAACTAAAAGAAGGAGAAACCATAGTCAACCTGGTCACAGTGTATGGGCCAAATGAGGATGAGAGAGCAGAGGTCAAGGATGAATTCTTCGAGCTGCTTCAAAGGACAGTGGATGACTGCCTAGATGAAGTTATCATGCTCGGAGATTTTAATGCCAGAGTTGGAAATGACCATGCTAGATGGGGTGGAGTTATCGGAAGATATGGAGAAGATACTCTCAATGACAATGGAAAGCGACTCCTTAGATTCTGCAGTGAGCAGAATCTGATCATTACAAACACAAAGTTCCCCCATAAGCGCATACATGCATACACTAGATGTGAACCAACCAAGAATGAGAAGTCAGTGATCGACTATGCCATTGTTCGGAGAAGCTCATTCAAATATGTCCGAGATGCAAGAGTCTGGAGGGGGCCAGAGATTGGAAGTGATCACTACCTGCTAACAATCAAACGAACAACTGAAAGAGTTGCTCAGCCTAGGAACTGCTCAACATCACGCAAGAAACCAAGTAAACGAGCAGGAGAAATGAGCATTAGGACCTACAAGCTGAGAGAGCCATAAATTAAGACCAGATATCAGGGGCTTATTGCTGCAGCGGTGAGCAACACAGAAGAACAACCTGATGACTTGGAAACCCTCTGGATTAAATTCAAGGATATCATAAAGACAGCTGCTGCAGAAGCATGTGGTGAAGTCCGACTTGGGAACCAGAGAAAGAGGACACCTTGGTGGACAGAGGAAGTCAAAGAGAAAATAAGAGAGAAGAAAATGGCATGGAAACAATACTTAGGAGCTAAAAACACAACAGGACAAATGGAAAAATATAGAGAATATGTGACACTCAGAACAGAAGTAAAGAACAAAGTGCTAGCAGCAAAACAGAAGTCCTGGGAAGAATTTGGAGAAAAGCTAGAAAAAGATGCACAAGAAAACCAGAAATTGTTCTATAAGACCCTAAAGAACATGAGGAAAGAAAAACAATGCCCTCTCAAATTTATAAAGGACAAGCAAGGCAAATTGCTTACTGCCCCGAAGGAAGTAATGGAAAGATGGAAAGAATATTTCTCAGAACTCCTTGATGGTGAGCAAGGTCAAACATCAGAAATGATAACCACTAGCACAGAAGAGGAAACCAATGGTGATGAAGATGACATAAAGATGGAAGAACTGAAGGCAGCACTGGAGAAAATCAAGATGGGCAAAGCAGCAGGGCATGATGGTATAACACCAGAAATGGTTAAGTACATGGGAGCATCAGGCGACCTGTTACTCTTAAGGGTCCTACAGGCAGCATGGTGCAACAAGACCATACCAAAGGATTGGGAGATCGCCATCATAACACCAATTTTCAAAAAGGGTGACAATCGACAGTGTGGAAACCATAGAGGCATATCTCTTCTCAGTGTCCCTGGAAAAATCTACTCTAGAATCCTAGAGCAGAGACTCCGACGCCTAGCTGAGCCACAGTTGGATGAGGTCCAGTGCGGATTCTGAGCAAACCGAAGTACTCAAGACCTAATCTTCACACTCAGACAGCTGAGTGAAAAGGCCCTTGAGTATAAGAGTGAGATCCATCTTTGTTTCATAGATCTGGAAAAGGCGTTTGACAGGGTCCCTTGGAGCAAACTTTGGGACTGTTTGGCAAGGAAGAATATTCCAGCACCTCTGATTCATGCTATACAGAGCTTCTACAAGTCTTGCAGAAATTATGTGAGGACAGCAAACCATAAGTCAGAAGAGTTCAGGACCACCACTGGTGTAAGACAAGGTGATATCCTATCACCTTACCTCTTCATACTCCTTATGGACGATGTCATCAAGGCATGTAAGGAGAGAACAAGAAAGTATTCAGTGGGGTACTGGAAGATGAGACAGGTCTATATTTCAGAGCTGGCATTTGCTGATGATGTTGCCCTGATTGCTAAATCAGAGGCACATCTCCAATCCAACCTGCAAGTCTGGAAGGAAGAGCTGGAGAACAGAGGGATGGTCATAAGCAGCTCTAAAACAAAATCCATGGTGATATCACGAGAAGAAAGAAGACATCAGATTAAGCTGGGAGAACAGGTCCTGGAGCAGGTCGACCACTTTAAATACCTCGGAGCTATTATAGACCGAAAGGGAGGCATCAAAGAAGAGTTGGCCACTCGAAAAGCAGCAGCTGGGAGACTTTTTCAGGCCATAAATCGAAGATTCCTCAGAAAGAGAGAGGTTGGTAAGAAAACGAAGATGGCTGTATACCGCTCCACCTATGTCCCAGTCTTGACATATGGATGCGAGTCATGGGCAATGACTACAACCCATAAAAGCCAGATCCAAACCTCAGAAATGAGGTATCTGAGGAAGGTGGTTGAAGTAACAAGAAGAGACATGGTACGCAACCAGACGATACGTCAAGGCCTAAAATGCCACCCCCTACAGACCCAAGTAGAACAGTCCCAACTAAGATGGTTTGGCCATGTCTGCAGAATGGGAGAAGATCGGCTACCACGACAAGCATGGGAAACAAAGAGCCAAGGATCCAGACCCCGAGGACGACCCAGAGTACGCTGGGAGGACAACATTAGACAATCTTTGAAGGACCGAGGACTAGAATGGAACCAGGCCAGGAGGAAGACAGCTGATAGAATAGTCTGGCGCTCTCTCTTCCAAACCTCTACACCTCACGGTAGAAGGGGAACGACTAAGTAAGTAAGTAAGTATCCTTTGTGTGTCAGTTGTGTAGTAGTACTATGAGGTAATACTGGTTTTGTTTTTCAAACTATGTTGTTATTTGTCATCATGACTTCAAGTGTTTGTTTATCTGGGACATAGTATGGGGGAAAAGTTCACAGTTCCTGTCAATTTAAACAAGGTATTGTCCCTCCTTTTTACTAAAATGTCAATTTTTGAGGGGACATAATGTTGAGCTCCACTGGCCACATAGGCTTAACTTTCGTGATGGTGGCAGGAAAAGACTCCTCTGCTCGATTGCTCCCCTGTGTTCTGGAGACACCTCACTAGTCGCTATCTGGACCCAGGAGTATGCTGTCAGCCTCCAGTTTCAGCAAAGCTCAGACCAGGTGCTGCTCAATAACTTTAGGACCACAGTCCCTGAAACAAGAAGGTTGTACCTCCTATTTCAGAACTAATCTATAATCTATGTCCAGACAGAACACAATACATAACAAACACTGAGTTCAGAGCGGTAGGCCAATTGCTATCTTCATCTGAAACAATTGACATCAGTATACTCCTCCCTAATGGTTATTACGCCTCTGCAATTCCAGCATTAGTTCTTTATAGTCAATAAGATAGGTGTCAGTGTACTGTTTGGCAATTCCATGTAGTTTTACTTTCCTCCGACACCTTCTGTTCAAGTTGGAGCATTATATAGGCTTTGCCTCATGTTCGCTACTGAACCACACACATATACAGACATAAATTATCAATTTACATTCAATTTTCATTAAAAAGATATTGAATATATCAAGCTTACCACAATTCATGGAATAATGCACAGTTACGTTGACTGGCAATGAATATAGCACAATTTCGATCTGCCGATGTCCCAGGCTTTTATTTAGAAAAATATGCACTGGCGCTCAACGCACTGGTTCTTTAGTAAGTTTATTTGAAAATGTGGTGGTGACCTGACGCCTCTGATTGACTATATTGGCGGGTCTAACCAATCGTGCCATGTTTACACAGCTTTTAAAAAAAAAGTACCCTTCCTTCCGTCTCCCCTAACAACAAAAGATAGTATTTATAGCCCGACTAATCGTGTTTAGCCTTACATTTATTGCGCTCCAATCAAATCGGATTTAACATGGAGACCCATTTCCCGTACAATGGTGGTGTCAAAATCTGCCACTGAGCGATTCTGATTTTGGGGTTGTCTGACACCCTCACTATTTCTTTTGGCTATAATTTGCTAATTCCTAGACTATTTGCGTAACGTTTAACATATTCTTTGTCAGCAAGTCCTAAGGAACCCAAATATACAAATTTAAAGGAGCTAAGTGGCTGCGTTCAAAATATGCATTTTCTTCTACCTCCTGTTCACTTCGAATACGATGTGGTGTCTGGGTACTGTCATGTTTTCAGACATAAAACAGTATAATGTCATATTTCCTAATAAGCATTTTGTAAGTTTTTAAAACCTAACTCTCGTATGGGTAGTGTTTTTTATCACTGTCGATTTGAAAAAAGTTAGTGCTAGTGGCCTTACACGCGTGATGGTAGTAATTGTATAGCGAGACACGTGTTTAGTGTTGCATGCGTTCCTGCTTTCAGCCCTCCCTTCTCTCTATCCTAAGTTCATCTGTCTTTTCATCACGCCGTGTATAAAATGAAATGAATGGAATTTTAAATATAGGTCAGCTTGCGTATCTCAAGGTTTTTCTTAGAAATGCAGTACACGTTTCATTGAAGAAAGCGTGTAGTGATGCAGTAGGCTTTTACTATCAACGTGAAACGTTACAATTTGCAGACGAAGTAGAAAACAAGGGGGATTTCGAGTACAGTCATTGTGACAGCACTGTTCTTTACCATTCTTCTTTCCTTTTATTGAAGTTATTTGTTAGGCTTTACTTTTACTTTTTAATTTATATATGTGGATTAGAATTTCACACGACAATTGCCAGAAAATGAAATTTAATTTATAAACTGTAACACGGTAAACACTGATAAAACATAAGAAATCAGACAGTTTACAACATTTTCCTGTATGCTTTTGTAAACGAAAAGTCGTGCAAGACGTCCTCAAAAGAAATACAAAAGAATGTAGTTAGGCTATTTCTTTGAAATAAATCATACTTACCTTTAAAAAAATTCATTTAGGCATATCATGTTTGATGTAAGTCAGTATTATGATTAAAAGTGGAAATCAATTATAGACTTACCCCTATCATAACTATTTCTAAAACTTATTGTGCCGCTAAGCCCTCACCTCGTTACACCACTGTTAGAGAGGCTCCTTCAGACTGTGAGTCCCTACGCTGAAGCTTGTTTAGTTAAGCCTAAATCCGGCCCTTTATATATATATATATATACATACATCTGTGTGTGCGTGTGTGTGTGTGTGTGTGTGTGAGAGTGTGTGCGTGTGAACAATGTGACGAATTACTGATTAATGAAAACTGACCATTCACTTTTGTATTAAGCAATAGAACGCGTGGAACATTATATTTTCTGTTTGTTAGTGCATTTGATAATAATAACAAAAGTGGTCTCTAAAAACTTTCCTTTCCGTTTCTTTCCGTTTGATTCTAGTTTTTTTTCCCGTTCGTGTTCAAAACTAAGCTGAATTATTGCATGGCATAATTGTTAAAAAAAAAAAAGAAACAAACAATCAAAAGGATAATAAACTAGCAACGTCAAAATAAATATTTCATTACTTAGTTCGTCCTCTTCCCCACGTGTTTTGGATCATCCTCTTGTCTTCTACCTTGGGATTCTAGAACAAAGAATTCCTTATAAAGATACCAGCTGCTTTAATCTATGTGTAAATAAATAATGCACATAAAGGTATGTTTCATGCACTCGTGAGAAATAAAGAATTAGTAAACTAGAGTTCCTAGACAACAGAAGAACAACAGAAGTGATAGGCTTATTGGAGACACACATTCACGACTTTTCGAACATAACACTGCCTAGCTACTGGGGCGAATCGCGACTATCCTCCCTGCCAACTAGGCACTACAAAAATAATGCTTCGTGGAATTGGGTCATTAGCACGAATTCCCCATGTAACACCGGATATGTGCCTAAGAACGATCCAGCCTAATTATTATTGCAACCACTACTGCTACATTCCCCCGCCACCATTATTCAGTACAGTATAGGCCAGATTACACAAGACAAAGACCCTAATACTGTGTCTAGTAAATGATAAAAGAATGAGAGGTTTTATTTATTTAATCAATGTGTGCGTATCTACAGCCAGTGTCATCCCCACACTTCTTGCTCCACTGGAGTCTCATCACTACGTATGGTTAACTAGAGCGTTTGTACTCATATTTTCAGTACATCGCATTAGAGAACCGCAGACTGCAAACAGCTGCGACGTGCATTTTCGTAGGATTGAATCATTTAAGCTAAAGTTTCTTAACCCTCACGGTGTCCATGAATTGATTCTAGGGAATCATGATTTTAAATGGAATTAATACTTCATTTTTTAGTTTATACGATTTTTCAATATTTAATTTTACTATGGAATTATGATAGATTTTTGCAATTAAAGACATATTCTTTTTTAAAATGTTTTAATATTCCAGTATGACTATATGGGAGTATAACGATTTTTCTTTGCGGTACAATGTATTATTTGTATGTAAAATTGTTTATTTTGTGTGTATGTACATTGTTTCTATGACGGGTCCTTAGCCTTCATCTGACAATTAAAGTGGTCCATGTTACAAAAAAGGATTAAGAACCCCTGATTTGAACGATCAGTGAGACCCAGTTAACTATGGATGCAGCAATATCGATCCACAAACAACACTGCTGTCGCGAGCTCCCGTGAAAACGAGTCACCAGATGAGAGTGACAGTGAATGTCTCTCTTGTTGGGCACGCAGCAGTATATTTCAGTTTCGCACTCACAAGCCGTCAGGTGACACGTTGGGCGGATACTGCACGTGAGTCATATCTTGGTTGTATCCAGAGCACTCAGCAATACCTCCGGCAGCCTAAGGTTTTAACAAGTATGTGGACTAGCCAGTTTTGTGAGGATATTCATTGACACTGTGAGTAAATGTCTTTTCAGCTTCCTACTAAAGTTAAATGCGTCGGTATTTAGTTTCCACCGTATCAGGCGTTAATGAAAATTTGCAATTTTTTAAGTGAATTGGTTAAATAATTATCTTTTGCACGCTAAGTATAATATACAGACGTAGATAAGAACTAACAGTGTAACCGCTGAATTGTATGTGGGGCAATCAATGCATGGCGGTGCACATCCATCTGCAGATGGTCACAATACAGGTAGCCTGGCACCTCATAACCCCAGTTCCCAATCTCCACCTCATGGAGGTGGGATGATTGCATGGCCGACATTTGTAGGCTACTAGTTTTCGTCTCTCTCTCTCTCTCTCTCTCTCTCTCTCTCTCTCTCTCTCTCTCTCTCCCCCTCTCTCTCTATCTATCTTTCTCTCTCTGTCACCTACACACAGTTAAGTGAGCTTACCACAGTCCAGTGGGCACATGCCAGATGTGATCTCACCTGGCGCAACAGAAAAGGCTGGAGACAAACTTTCCGAGGAACGTGGTGCCACAACGGTCACCTAGGTTACTGGACGAAAGATCAAAGGTGAGAATGCTGAAATTCTGGAGTTAAAGGATAATAAAATAACATATTATTGAGAGGGTTTTAGTTGTTGAAATAGTCTCGTGTGACTTCCGGGAATCTCTGAGAGGGGGGGGGGGGGGCGGGGAAAAAATATGCCCACCACCACCACCCCCTAACATGTCTTTAGAGGCAATTAATGCGGGATGTAGGATAAAGAGAGAGGGATAGTACCTCACGGTGAGAGACAGCCATGTCCTTTTTAGGATCCTATTTGGTTCTCCTCTCTTTATCTAGCTCATGTATGGCTCCACGAATACCGCTTGTGTACGGCGGTGGCCACATCCCGGGCAACAGTCTTGGCTGATTGGCTAAACTACATGAGTGGAGTAGGAGTAATCTTACTCAAGGGAATGTCCATCCCTAGTACACAAAGACTGAGACGGTGAGTGAGGCGGAGGAATCTGAGAAGATCAACGGCTCGCAAAGCGAAACAGCAAGGTGTGTGGCGCACTAGAGGCATGTCGGACATAGAAAAAGACAACGGCTAGCCACCGTAGAAGAGATTGGGGCCTTACCACGTACTTCCCACAGAACGTAATGGGATCACAACAACAAGATAAGAACCGATATGTAGAGAACTCTCTGTCCCCTGGGGAAGAATCTACTGTACAAATTAACAGGGAAGAGGCAACTCCTCTAATGAGTAAGGAAGTACATAATGACGAGCGTTCCTTACATTCTGTTGAAAGGGAGCATTCTGAGAAAGACTACCTAAAAACTAGTAGGAGAAGCCTAAAAATAGGAACATGGAATGTTAGAACTCTAAACGGAGAAGGAAAGCTTGACAATCTTATATTAGAGGCAACAGACATAAAACTCGATATACTGGGAGTTGCAGAGGCAAGACTTTTGGATACAGGCTACATAACAAGAGACCAGTACACGCTTATACACTCAGAAGGAGAAAAACATGAAAGAGGGGTAGGAATGTTGATAAAGAAGGAGTTAGAAAAATACGTATGTGGATACTGGACACACAATGACAGAATGATGTTACTAAAGATGAGAGCAAAGCCATTCGACATATCAATCTTACAAACTTAAGCACCAACTAAAGATCACAGCGAGGAAGAAATAGAAGAATACTATGAAGAGCTACAATACACACTTAAACCAGTCAAATCTACAGATGTGTTGATAGTAATGGGTGATATGAATGCAAAAGTAGGAAAAGGAAAATACAAGAAAATAGTGGGACAGTATGGATTAGGGACAAGAAATGATAGAGGAGACAGACTTATCCAGTTCTGTGAAGAAAACCAGCTGGTCATATGTAACACATTTTTTGAACACCACCCAAGGAAATTATACACATGGAAAAGCCCAGGAGATGTAACACGAAATCAAATCGACTATATCATGATAAAACATAGATTTAAGAACAGTGTCACAAGTGCAAAGACACATCCTGGCGCCGACATAAATTCAGATCACAATCCAGTCGTCTTCAAAGTAAATATAAAGCTGAAAAGAGCAGGAAACAGAAGACAGGAGGAACCCCAGATAGAAATATCAGCGCTGAAACAACCAGATATAAAACAGAAATATTTAATCGATGTCAAAAATAAATATCAACAGTTATTGACAGAAAGCATGGAGCAGTATAGAAGAGAAAACCCAGAAGAAAAAGCAACCGCAAAATGGGAATGCTTAAAAACAAGCATACAATCAGCAAAATCAAATTTACCTAAAAAGGAGTCTAAGAAAAATCAAATTTGGATGACAGATGACATCTTGAATAAAATGGCAGAAAGAAAGAAAACAAAAAACACTCCAGAATATAAAACAATAGACAATGACATACGTACTATGTGTAGAGAAGCAAAAGAACGGTGGATAGAAACAAAATGCAAGGAAATAGAAGACTTGGAAGCAAAGCACATGACAAGAGATATGCATGAAGAAATAAAGAAATTATCAAATCGGTCACGGTTTGCACAAGGAGGAAGCTGTATCAAGAACAAAAATGATGTAATATTACTTGATGAGAAAGACATATCAAACAGATAGGCAGAATACGTAAAAGAACTATTCGAGGACAACAGAGGTAAAAAACCATCACCAGATTCTAATGAAGGCCCAAACATTCTCAGATCAGAAGTAGAGAATGCCATTCATATGATTCAAAAAGGAAAATAAGCAGGCATGAATAACATAAAAATTGAAATGATAGAAGCTCTGGAGAGCTTTGGTATAGATACAATCACAGAAATATGCAACGATATATACAATACAGGATATATACCACACGACATGAAGACATCAGTTTTCATAACATTGCCCAAAAAACCAAATGCAACAGAATGTTCAGACTTCAGAACAATCGGCCTGATGAGTCATGCAATTAAGATACTGCTCAAAATCATACAGTTAAGAATAAAAAGTAAAGTAGACAGCGAAATCCAAGAATAACAGTTTGGTTTTAGACGGAACAGTGGAACAAGAGAGGCAATATTTTGCCTAAGAATATTAGCAGAAAAATATACAGAGGTCTAAAAAAGTATGTATATGTGCTTCATTGACTATAAGAAGGCTTTTGACAGAGTCCATCATGAGAAAATAATTGAATGCCTCAAAGACGTAGGTATTGATGGAAAAGATATAAGAATACTCAGTAACCTTTATTTGGAGCAAACTGCCACAGTAAGATCGGGAAGGAATTATTCACCATACATAGACATAAAAAGAGGTGTCAGATAAGGTTGTGTGCTGTCCCCCTGCCTATTTAATTTATACACCGAAAAATTTTTCGAACAGATACAGGAAATACCAGGACTGAACATCAGTGGAAGGTCAATAAACAACCTTAGATATGCAGATGATACCGTGTTGTTAGCTGAAAGCGAACAGGAGTTACAAGAACTAGTGAAGCAAGTGAACAGTATAAGTCATGAATATGGACTCGACATTAATATTGAGAAAACAAAAACTATGATAATTAGCAAAACAGACGATAAACCCACATTAAAGATAAGCGTAAATGGGAGAATCCTGGAACAAGTCAAGAGCTACGTATATCTCGGTCATATAATAACAGAAGATGGCAGATGTGAAACAGAAATCAAGAAGAGAATAGGAATGGCCAAAGCTACATTCAACAACATGAAACATATACTGACATCCAAACAGTTATCTCACAAATTAAAACTGAGAATCATAAAGTGTTATATATATTCTGCATTTCTGTATGGTGCAGAAACATGGACGATGAATAAGCATTTGGAAGAAAGAATTGAGGCTCTTGAAATGTGGACATATAGAAGAATGGGGCGTATCTCATGGAAAGAGATGAAAACAAATAAGGAGGTCCTAGAAAATCTAGGTATGAAAAGAGAACTAATGAGGGAGGTCAAAGTTCGGCAGCTAAAATACTTTGGCCACATAAAAAGGCATAACACCTTGCAGAAGACCATAACAGAATGGAGAGTTGAAGGCAAACGTGCAAGGGGAAGACAGCGCTATAAATGGGAAGATAACATCAAGAGATGGACAGGAAAGAGTCTATCAGAGTGCACCACCAAGACAAGAGACAGAAGACGTTGGAGATCCATTACAGCCAATCTTCGTTGTGGATATGGCAACTGATGATGATGAATGCGAGTCTTGGATGGGGCTGCTGACGTCTTCATATAAAACAAATTGCTATATAAATCAGAATTACAAGAGCACAGATATGCGTCAGCTTGTGCCTCCTGTATGGGGGCCAAAGGCAGTTGTTCTCTCATACGTCTTAATGAGCGTAAAATATCAACGGGACAAAAAAGAGTTAAAATAGAAAAGCAAAATCACAGCAAATAGCCCACCGTTATCAACGTCATTCCCTGTTCGCTTATTTATGGATTATTGAGCCACCACCGCAGCAGGCCCTTGTGCAAGAAGCCTTACACCAAAACATGTATATGCTTTTGTAGCAGTGGTTTTTGTAGGAATTTGTTTTACATGATAAGGTTGCCAGCCCATGCACAACCTCATTTGCCTGATGGAGTCGGTAGAAAAGTATGATTTATAGAAATTAACCCAAAAAAGGAGGATTGTAAACTCAGACAGGAAGAATGAGAAAGATATTATTTGGCAAGAAAAAAGAATTATGTGCAGGGAAAAGTTATGCACATTATTCTAAACAACTTAAAAGGAAAAGACAATGGGACTCCTGGTTGGGGAAATCCAGAGAAAAAAAAAGAATTTTCATGCCTGTTTATTGTTGACAAAATTTCTGGAGTTTTTTTCACAAATACTTCGGATATATTCACATCCACATGTTATATTTATATTCAGCCAGGAAAACATCCTTGCTAATTATAGATGAAGCTTCTGGGCTTTCGTGCCACTTTGTTGAGAGGCATTTCAAAAATATTCAGTTTAAAATGAAACGGAAATTCCACCCAACTCAGTATGTATGGTTTTTAGCGAGGCAGACTTTGAGATAGCTCAGTGTTTCCAAAGCCATAGCACCTAGGCTGCCTACCGCTGGATTTGCCTACCGTCATTGTATGCGCGCGCTGCTGTTCGTACTTAGACCTACACGTCATGCCGACATTGTCTGCTGTACGGGATAGACAAAGGAAGTTAAAAAAAAAAACCAAACAAAAACCTTCGAAATGTATTTACAATTGAACGATGCACCAAAAAGACGGAACGTTTCGGGGTTTACCCTTTGTAAGCCACAGGCAGAGTTACCTGGTGTCGTAGATTAGTGATAGGGGAATTAAGACTTGGGTTGGTCCCTTCTGAATAGAAATAGAACAGGTGATTGCTCAGTGGGAGATAATAATAGAAATAGATTTTCACGAGTGAGATGGTGGAACCTAGGTAATTCTGTCCCTGAGACTCGAGAAGATCCTCTCGCTCAGCCTATCTCTACAACAGAAAGTATTTGTCAGACAGATAACTCAGTTATATAGATGTACTATATCACCCTCTCACAGAAACACACACATAAGTGACGACAGTTTGACGTACAAACGGGAAAACTATAACAATGGAATATGAATATTTTTGGACGAGCTGACCGACACACTTGAATAAGTTTATGTACATTTTATTTATCATAAAGAATTTCATAACACAGTAAATAAATTTAGACTATCAAATCAATACACAAATAAACATAGGTTAAGGAATCAATAACAGAGTTGACCCATAGGTGTAATTCTTTCCCCCTCTGTTGAACCAAGATCCCGTTATAAGAGAAGTTATTCGCCCCAAAGAGTCACAGATTTATACACTATGGTCTAGGATTTCTCTATACAGTAAATAACAGAGGTTTTTCCTGTAATCTACTCTGAAATAGATAGCATATGTAATCTTTAAGAAGAAAAACAATAAATGGATATATGGATTATAAAATCAAAGAATTATATCATCCCTGCATTTTCTCGCTCTGACACACTTGTGATCACAAGGACATGCGTTCTTACCTAATAGGCACTTTCACCACATCTGGAACAATTGTTTAAATTAAGGAACATACAGCCCATCCAAGGGTGTGTTTTGGCGAAACAAGCCCCAGCTTCTCCAAGGCTAATAAATTCAAATCTTGGGAAACGCTCGCTTCACTGTGGTACGTAGGATTCTGATATATGTCACTTCAATTTTTGTTCAGGTAGTAAAATAATTAAGATGTCTAATGTTCACAAGGGTACATTAGCTTGAAATAATCGATCGTTACCTCGAGTTGCAGGTAAATAACTCTGTTCAGGATTTATCTTCTTCTCAACACAGTGGTTATTATAAAAGTAATGTCACAGGTTTGATTATGTTAAATGTTTGATTTAGTCGCCACATCGGGCCGACTGTAAAACTTTGATTATTGGAAAAGAACTCTGGAACTCAATACCAGTTACAATATAAATTTCAGAAAAATAGTTCTTTTCGTCTAGTAATTCTCTGCTATACATAAACAGAAACCGCTGGTAGGTTTTGGGCTTGACCCAGATACTGTATAAGGAAGAGAAAAGTACAAAATATTTAACCATAACAGTATTCACAATCCTATCCTACCTCACGTAAAATTATAATATACACTTCGGTTATTTAACTTAAATTATTAACCGCAAACTTAGAGCTTGTCTTATCGTTTAAAACTCCCGTGAAATAAATTCTAGTCATTAAAAAAAATCAATCATCATGAATTAGAAATAAATATATATCTCGTCAACACTCATGATGAATCAAAGCATTTACTTAGATGGTTAAATATATTCTCTGACTGGTTACTAGCAATTTAATTAAATTTATTTATAGCTGAATGAGTTTTTAGCTAGAAATTATAATTTATTCTGCTATCCACTGTAACACGTAAACTTAGAGAAATTAGAATGACTGGCCTAACTGGCAAAACACTCTGCACAAAACCTAGTGAGGATAATATTCGAACTAACAATTAATCACTCGACAATACTAGTCAATATATATTTACCTCGCACAGACTACTTAAGACTATTCTCCAACCCAAACTGAGATTTTACTTAATAAAGTAATCTAGAAACGCAGCTAGATATGTCAAGAGAAACTGCGGAGTCTGAATGAATTTGAGTTTGAATACTCTGGTATATATATACGAAACTGACAAAGAATCAAAGGGAAAGTTGTAACTAGCAGACTCTTGCCAGTGTTACGGTGTTATTTTAAATGATGGTGCTCATTTTCTGGCTGTTGACTACAACAGCGCACGTATATAGCCACGATGTTCATCTGACATATTGTTTTGACACGGACGGATACTTACTGATATTATTTGGAATTCAATTGTTACGCTGAATTGTACATGAAACCTTTGTGAATGTCGATTAGCGTTTTTGTATGAATCTCAAAACATGTGGACTCAAAGCAGAAGGCTTGATCCTTTATTTACGTTTCGGGTTCGGTTCTACAGCTGTTGGTGTTTACCTTTGTGCAGCACGAAGATAACTCTCCCACAAGGGAACCATCAAATACTATATACTATTGCAAATCAGAACGTCGAAGGGATGTTCTGATGTGCCCAGAGCTAACCATTTATAAATAAATCCAACAGTGATAACGTCAAAAGAGTGACTTTACTATTCAATAAATAATACCATAACAATGGAAATCGCAACACCAACACCACCACACACACCACCGACCCCGCCACAACTGGTGGCCATTAGTGGTTTTGAAATTTTTCAAAAGAAACGAACCACAAAAAAATAAGACATTTTTCCTTTCGAGCCAAAATGGACATTATTTGCAAAAAACACCGGTGACGTCATGCCCTTGACGACAGTATGAACGGTTGGAAAAGCCAGCAGCTGACAATGTCCAAAGTCAAACTAAATTTATTTGCAGCTTTTCAAACATCAAATGAAACCTATTGCTGACTTTCTCAATGATACAAAACAAGCTCTCGAGTCTGTCGGCGAAGCCAAGCTCATATAATGTACGATATTACCGCCCAAAACAGATAAGTCACTAATTTTAAAAGTTAAAATATTTTGTCCTGTTTGTCCAAATAATGCCATGTTCTTTTTTCGTTGTATCCATGTTAAATATTGTTTCTGTTCTTTTTATGTGGCGGGTATGGTTGGGCGGAGGTTAGGAATGAATCAAATGGCTCTCAGGATGCCGATATTCATTCTGAATGTTCCTACGGCTGTGAATTAATAGCACCTCGCGAAGAAAGCGTTGAATTATCATTATCGGTGATCGGTTCGTTCGGACTTGCATTAATTCACTTTGCATGTTAGGTGTATACTCATGTTATAACTGGTGTTTTCTGGTGTAATTGGTTCTTATTTTTATTCATTTACAGTCTTATGTTCGTAATCTATCTTGTTTATTCTGATCTAGCTATCTTTAATTTTAATTAAATGTATTGTATTAACGTCAAATGAGTCCTGTGACGTCACTATTTGTTACGTACACAGCTTAACTTTCTATTCAGTTCATTCTTCATCTCTCACTTCCGTTTTATACCACTTAGTTATTAATGCAATTTTTTTAATGTGAAAATGTCTTGTCGTATGGTAATACTGTTTTCGTAATCCTTGGTTAACCCATTGTATTGTTTGTCTTCATTTCATCCTTTTATAAATTAAATATTAATGCTATAATTTCTTCATTAATAATAGTGTAGATGAATATGATTAAATTTTTATCAGCTTTGATGAGGAATTAGGGACTTTGCACATATTTGCAGTAGTGGTCCTAGAAATGGGCAATGCACTTTATGCCTCATGATTATGGCATAATATATAATGATTAATTATTAAAACTTTATAACATATTAATACATATTTAATATAAATTAGTACACTTTCTCAGTACTATATTGTGAACTTAGTGACAATTAAGACTAATTATTTGGGGATAATACACATAATTATTAAATATTAATATATTAAGTGCTTGATATAATTTCAGCATCTTATATAACTAATTATCATAACTATTTATGATAGATATCAGTGAGTATATATATAATATTTTTACAAAATATTATAGATTGTGGAACTTATACATAACAATACAGGAATATTACAATTTCTTGTATTAATTATTCATTCGTTGAGTAATTATAATTATCGACATAGATTATATTGTTGATTACAATACATAAGTAATTGAATACTTAAATAATTAAACTCCAAGAATGCTGACCTTGGACCATTTCATTAAAATTGGAAAAGATTGTAATAAAAAGGGAGAGGCACTCCTTGAATTTGCTGAACAACAACTGGCAAGATATAAGGCAGAGATGGAAGAACTTGACAGAAAGGAGGCTGAAAGGAAAGCTATTGATAAAGCAGAGATGGAAGAACTTGAAAGAAAACAGGCGGAAAAGAAGACAGAATTAAGACAAGAAGAAGAAAGAAAGGTGGCAAGAGATGAAATCCTACGGATTGAAGAAGAGAATAAATTGAAACGACAAGAAATCATACTACAGCAAGAAATGGAATTGCAACGGCTTAAATTGGAAACAGCAAAACTTAATTCGCAGAGTGCTGCAGCAAGCCAAAATGATAATGCTCAATCTGGATCTTCATCCACCCGAATTAAGGGCAATTATTACTTTAAATTACCACCATTCAAATTACACGTGGACGACCTTTCATCGTGGCTGGCGCGCTTTGAGGATATATGTAAGGTCAATAGCCTTGACAAAACTGCATGGGCACTTAAACTTAAGGAATTTCTGGATGGCGAACCTGCAAGTGCAGCACAAAACATTGATCCTACATTAGCCACAGATTATGAGGCCATTAAGACGTTGTTATTACGTCGTTTCCACTTGAACGAAGAAGCATGTAGATTACGATTCAAAAGTTTATTGCCAGATAATGATAAAGGTTTTATTGCTAACATACGCAATACTTTTAACCGATGGGTTGAACTGGCAGGTGTCAACAAATCGTACGACAAGTTAGTCGATTTGTTATTGAGGGATATAAAGTGTTATCTTCTGTCAGCCCACCATTCTTTGCTTATCTGCAAGAAAGAAAACCAGAATCTATTGATGAGTTAGAAAAAATTTCTTTAAATTACTGCACAGCTCATCCGAATGCTAATATTTCTGGCTCGTTGATAAGAGAACCACTTCCTGTAGCCTCCAATATGGCATATCATAATCATAACAAACCTAGAACACACAGTGTGGACAGAGGTAGGTTCAAAGGAAACTATGACATTAATTTTCATAAGGGACAGAATAACTTTAACAATAACTTTAATAGAGGAAGACAACAAACCAGAAATTATTCACTTCAGTCAAGATACAACAGTAATCCACGTAACTCAAGTTATAATCGTTCATATCAATATAATAATGGTAACAATTGGAAGAATAGCGATAATTATAACTCGAGACATCGAGATATACACATTACATTACTTAAATAGACGACAACGAGATAATTCAACTAATTATTCTCGTAATCGTTCTCATTCTCGTGGATCTTCACATTATAACCATAATACCGGGGCAGCAGTGACCCAAATGATATCACCCCTAAGGTTCAGGGTTCCACCTAACGATAATACAATGAATTCTTCTGCTGCATGCTTTGCTAATAAATTATAACGTGGCAAATAGTATTGCCCACAATGCAATCTTATTTTTCAGAAGGCAAAGGAGACAGTGCTAAACTGCGGACACATTAACACCAGAAGTAGGTCCCTTGCAGCCAATGATGGAACAGGCTCTCTGATTTTTTAACAGAGGGATAGTAAACGGTTCGCTGTAGTTTCTGTATTGAGAGACTCGGGGTCCACAACTATTGGAGTGCGACAGTCGCTAGTACATCCTAGCTGTGCAACGGGGGAATATGTCCGTTGCATGAACTTTTGGGGAACTATTGAGTTTTACCCCACAGCTATTATCCATGTTAACGACACCTTTTTTCACAGGTAAACGTGAAGGTATGCATGCTGAAAAAAGCCATAGCAGGACCTTATGGTGGGTCGCATACACGGCAGCAAGGATTGTTCACCAGAAGATATTATTGAATGGGAGAGACACAATCTAGGCACTGGAAACGCCGCGGCAACGAGTGCTCAGACGATGCGCATGGAGAGTGTCAAGGATAATAAGATAGACGCAGAGAAACAGGAGGATATTGACGTCAATCCACTTAGTGACAGGGAATCATTTGCTAACAAACAAAAAAAAAAATGACAAATCTCTAAATAAATTTTTTTAACCTAGTTTACATAAGGTTGATAATTTAACTTCAGGTAATAAGAACAAACATTGGTTTAATTATGAAAAATGAAGTATATACTAATTAGATGTTTTTAGTGATGATAAATCACTGGGTAAAAACAACAAAGTGATGGTACCGGCTGCTTTTAGAGGGTACATTCTTCAACACGCGCATGCACTCGCAGTGTGCAGGACATTATGGGATATACTCGAACACGATCTCGAGTATTATCTTCATTCTTTTGGCCAGGAGTGTCACGTGATTATTTCGCAGTATGTTACGTTTTCTTGTAAACTACGTGCCAGGAAGTGAAAGCACGTGGGGCTTTTCACAACAACGGCGCCTATTCAGGCTTGCGATATCTCAGTACGAACCCTTTTGAACAAGATGGCCATAGATATAATTGGTCCACTTCATACCATCTGCGAGAGGACATCATAGATTTGTTCTCGACGTGGCATTGATTTATGCACACGATGGCCAGAAGCCATTCCATTGAAGACAACCACTACCACAGATGTACCTGATGCATTTACATCTAATTTTCTCTAGAATAGGGTTTTCCTAGAAAATTATTATCTGATTCATGGGTCGCAGTTTATATCCGATACCATGAAGGAGGTAATGAAAACCTGGAACATTGATAGGAATTTGAGTAGTAAGTTTATCATCCCATGAGTAACCGGTTGCAGTTGAAAGACTTAACCGTACGCTTAAGCAACTTTTTACATAAGGTTACTGTTAAACACCCTCAGGTGACTGGGACAGAGCACTCCCAGCTGTCCTATATGTAATTGCTTACCGAGAGGTGTGCACATGAACAAACTGGCCTTCTCTCCCCTTTGAGTTAGTTTTTTGGTGCCCCTCCGAGAGGTCCTATGGGACTGATAAAAGATTTCTAATTATTGAATGCAGAGATGATACTCAGGACACTCAGTCATCTTATGAGTATGTGATTAATCTTCGAAATAAATATTATTGAGGTCTTGCCAATTGGCAACAGCTTCTTCTGGGGCTGCAAAAGCTAAGGCTCGATCTATACAAAATCGATCTAGACGATTAACGTCAATACATTCCCAGGAGATGAGGCTTATGTATTACTCCCATCACAATAACAATAAGTTTATTGATCTCTATGGACTGGTCCTTATAAGGTTACTGATTAAAATTTCAGACGTTTGATCTACGTCTCTAGATATCAAGGGGGACACAGAAAGATATTCCATATTAAATATGCTCAAGCAATTTCATACACTTCCTATACACTTACAGTCAATTTTTCATGAAAATTAGATGACAATACTGTATCTACTTGTCATTTATTCTAATCTATCTGTAATACAGGAGGAAGAATCTTCTTTTCCTGAAGTGCAGATGCCTTTACCTGTACCTACTGTCCAATCTACTGAATCTTGGCGTGATGTGACCATTTCTTCTACGGTTACACCGCAACAGCATCAACGCGTTTGCTGATCTTCTACAATCTTTCCAAGATGTGTTAACTGACTATAGTACCGGGTTGGCAACATCAGTAATTAGTCACGATATTATTTTAAACGATGATAACAACCAATTCGTGTTTCATCCTTATTCTGTACCTAACTACATTTTTCTTGAGTAAGACATCTCAGGAACTCGAACAGATGATATCATTATGGTATTTTATTGAGACTAGTACATCTCCATTTTCTTCGTCCTTTAGTCATTGTCGGAAAAAAGGACAAACAACATACGTTTTATGTGTTGACTATAGGAAAACTTAATGCGCAGACAGTACCGGATAGCGAACCACATCCTATTCCTTGACGATTTACTTCCTTGTCTATCCAATGCTAACACTTTTTTCACTAACAAATTGACTTAACTAAAGGTTATTGGCAGATTCCACTAACCGAAAGAGCTAAAAACTTACATAGCATTCTCAACTCCACAAGGTTTACCAGTGGAACTGTGATGCCTTTTGGGCTAATGAATGCTCCAGCTACCTTTATTCGCATGATGCGAAAAATTTTTAGCAGGTAGATCAGATATAAATTACCTATATTGACGACATATGTTTGTTTAGTTCATCATTTGAGGAACATTTTTTGGGTCTTAAAAATCACGTTTTGGAAAATATTTGCGGGATAACCATTTAACCGCTAAACCAACTAAAATTCAAATAGCATGTAATGAGATAACATTCCTGGGGCACATTATTGGATCGGGACGTAAAACATTCCAAACAGTTCCAGTACAGTTTCTAAAAATATTAAATTTATCTGTTCCTCAAACGCGAAGAAACAGGTTAGGAAGTCTGTTAGGTTTAATCCAATACTATAGCAGATTTGTACCTCACTTGTCATCCATCACGGCTGTCCTGTCTTCGTTTACTAAAGAAAGAACATTAGCCTTAAAAGGATAAATTGGACCGACAGAATTGTGACAAAAAACTTTTCGCACTATCTTAAAATTATTTTCATGCCCACCTGTTTTAAGATTACCAGATGCTTCTAAGAAGTTTGTTCTACGTAAAGATTCGAGGAATTCCGGACTCGGGGCATGTTTACTGCAATATCATAATGATGTCCTTAACCCTATAAAGTATATCACACGCAAACTGAAACTCCGGAGACGAAATATTCCACTGTGGACCGAGAATTGCTCTCCCGTAATCTTCTGGCCAATTACCAAGTTGGAAAAGTTTTTGCTGGGATCTCCATTCCTGATCCAGACTGATCAGAATGGATCAGGTGGCAGCATTACGTCGTGCAAACCATAAAAGTGTAAAACTTGCACGATTTGCTATTACGTTTGCAACCCTTTGACACGAGTTCGAGATACAGTCGATACCTGTAGTGAACTGAAAACGCGTCATAGCCGACACGTTGTCTCTCCAGAAGTCATCCTACGGATTCTGAGAGAATACTACAATTTCAAAAAAATTTACTGACTAGTCAAGCATTACATTGCAAATAAAACGTTATATTGATAAACAAGTCAGAATATACAACAATTCAGTTGGACTTCCTACCTAAATAAGGACATTTCGAAATAAACTATTTTGATCACAATATCAAGTTTTACGGATCGTTTGAACATTTGAACTTCCATATCTTCCACTTTGAGTATTGTGTCACCACATTTCGGATTGAAAACTGTGTTAAGAAAGTTGAACAATCATTCTTGATGTAGAAAGGACAGATATACGCTGATAACTTAGTCAATTTACTTTCAAAACTTTAATAAAGGAACTAACAAAATGATATGGATAATACAAACATCTGGCGATCGGGTGATTTGTGATAATATGAACCTTGTGTTTTTCTTAATGAACTTTCAGACCTTACAATTCAACAGGATGCGCTAACCGTGGACTACTGATTGTGGATCTTTACATGTCCCAATTTTAATTAATTTTTCTAGTAGTTAAATTAGTATATAATATTTAATAAATCAAAGTTCAGTGTATGAAATAAATAAATTAAGATATACTAAGTTAAGATGAAACGCAAAAACGAATTATCACACCAATTTAAATACCTTTTTTATTATTAGTGTAATTTTGTAAGGTAATTATGTTACATTATGACATTTTAAATATTATTTAGAGAAAAAAATGTAATAAAATTATTAAATTTTTTTTGGTCTCTAAAAGTGCATCTTTTCATTCTGTTTTGCGTTTAATCTAATCTAATCGGTTACTATCTATCCTTACACTTCAATTTTCACACGCATGCTAATTGAATTACAAATACTTTTAATTTGGATTCTTTTTATTTTAAGAATTTGTTTAGCGTTTTCAATTTGTCAATATTTGCCTTTATCATACAACAGCCTTTAAACGATCATTTATTAACAAAGGTTAAGCCACCCACCCCACATTTCGACATTATAATTTCTAACCCGTTCAGATAATGAATAATGAATAAAACCAACTTTATTAGGCTAGTTCTATACTATACAACAAATCGAATTGAATCCTATCCCATATTTGTTGATGACAATTATATGGTTTGATTATTGGTTAGTTCACGAGTATTTTTCCACATGATTGTTAACATTACAGATGGACCAGTGGAAAGGATGCGGTGTGAATTTGTTAAATTTTATTATGGGTGTTTATTTTGTACGTTAAATTTACTGTTAGGGGGTGATGTGTTAGGAGACTGGTTTTTTGTTTTTTTGTTTGGTGGGGTGACTTTGTTATAATAACTACCTCACATTAATTAGTGTTCACTGGTCTTCCTTGGTAGTTGTAGGTACAACAATGGAGTGTGGGTGGTGGGTTGGTGGTGGTTGGGCGAAAAGGATTTGATGGTGTGTGTGGATGGTAATGAGGTTTATATGAATCAGTTGACATTAAACCGTTCCATGTTTATAATATAATGGAGTATATGAGTTCTTGATATTTGGGCCGGGATTTATACAATACTGTATATTAATAATATATTAATTATGTAACGCGATTTAATATTACAAATAAATACCAAACTAATTTACCTTATTTTGAAATGCAACATTATCTAGATTCAAGACATCATTAAAAATAGCATTTTTTTAACTCCGGGTTCATTTTTTTATGGTTTTGATTAACTTTTAACGGTGCTATAATTGATTTAATATATGTACATCAAAAAAAAAACGAAACCATAAATATATTTAATACCCCCCCCCCCCCCCCCCATTTGTCCACACTTTCCCCCCCCGTCTGACCCTACCAAGCTTAAATCTGTTACGGTGTTTATTTTTAAACATGATTAAAATATGCGTCCTGCTGGTAGTTTAACCCATGCGCAACAGATTAGGGGTCATGATAATATTTATAAAAATAATGTACGATATTTTTAATTACTGGTATAAGTTGAACGCGAATCAGATATTATGCGGAGATTATGACGCATTCGCGTTGGGAAGGTCACAGCCGGGTGACTTGGTTACAGGGCCTTTGTTACGCTATCCGTCAATCAAGAAGACGTGTCGTTGTTATTTGAGTTCTTCCAAGGAAATAAGCTGAGTATATAGCCTATTATTATATAGATGAATTTCGATGTAAAGACTTCAAGGGTCCAAAATGTTCGGGAAATTAATCTAACCCCACATCATGAGATTAATTAAATATAAACTAATAAATGGAAGAGAATCGTAATTATGATTCAAAAATGACATATGTAGATTGTCAAGAACTCATGTGCTCATTTCTGGCTGTTGACTACAACAGCGCACGTATATAGCCACGATGTTCATCTGACATATTGTTTTGACACGGACGGATACTTACTGATAATATTTATTATTGAAATTCAATTGTATTAAAGCTGAAATTGTACATGAAAACATTGTGAATGTCGATTATCGTTTTTGTATGAATCTCAATACATGTGGAATCAAAGCAGAAGGCTTGATCCTTTATTTTACGTTTCGGGTTCGGTTCTACAGCTGTTGTGGTGTTTACCTTTGTCAGCACGATAAAAGATCTCCCACAAGGGAAATCAAAATACTATAAGACTATGCAAATCAGAAACGTCGAAGGATGTTCAGTGATGCCCAGACGCTAACCATTATATAACGCAACATGATACGTCTAAAGAACATGACTTTACTATTCAATAAATAATACCATAACCAAATGGAATCGCAACACACAACACCACCACCACCACCCGACCCGCCACAACTGGTGGCCATTAGTGGTTTTGAAAAATTTTTCAAAGAACGAACCACAAAAAAATAAGACCATTTTTCCTTTCGAGCCAAAATGGACATTATTTGCAAAAACACTGGTGACGTCATGCCCTTGAGGACAGGATGAACAGTTGGAAAAGGCAGCTGCTGGCAATGTCCTTCAATCAAATTTATTTGCAGCTTTTCTCAAACATCAAATGGAAACCTATTGTGCTGACTTTCTCAATGATACAAACAAGCTCTCGAGTCTGTCGGCGAAGCATATAATGTACGATATTACCGCCAAAACAAGATAAGTCACTAATTTTAAAAGGTTAAAATATTTCGTCTGTAGTTGTTTGTCCAAATAATGCCATGTTCTTTTTTTCGTTGTATCCATGTTTAAATATTGTTCCTGTCCTTTTCATGTAGCGGGTATGGTTGGTCTGGCGGTACGGAATGAATAAAATGGCTCTCAGGATGCCGATATTCATTCTGAATGTTCCTAAGGCTGTGAATTAATAGCACCTCGCGAAGAAAGCGTTTCGAATTATCATTATCGGTGATCGGTTCGTTCGGGACTGCATTAATTCCACTTTGCATGTTAGGTGTATAGTCATGTTATAAACTGGTGTTTTCTGGTGTAATTGGTTCTTATTTATATTCATTTTACAGTCTATGTTCGTAATCTATCTTGTTTTATTCTGATCTAGCTATCTTTAGGAAAATTTTAATTAAATATATTGTATTAACGTCAAATGAGTCCTGTGACGTCACTATTTGTTACGTACAAAGCTTAACTTTCTATTCAGTTCATTCTTCAATCTCACACCCACATCCGTTTTATACCACTTAGTTTTTAATAAAGCATTTTTTATTGTGAAAATGTCTTGTGTACGTATGGTAATACTGTTTCGTAATCCTTGGTTAACCCATTGTATTGTTTGTCTTCATTTCATCCTTTTATAATTTTAATATATAATTGCTATAATTTCTTCATTAATAATAGTGTAGATGAATATGATTAAATTTTTATCAGCTTTATGAGGAATTAGGGACTTTGCACATATTTGCAGTAGTGGTCCTAGAAAATGGGCAATGCACTTTTATGCCTCATGATTATGGCATAATTATAATGATTAATTATTAAAACTTTATAACATATTAATACATATCTAATATAAATTAGTACACTTTCTCAGTACTATATTGTGAACTTAGTGACAATTAAGACTAATTATTTGGGGATAATACACATAATTATTAAATATTAATATTAAGTGCTTGATATAATTTCAGCATCTTATATAACTAATTATCATAACTATTTATGATAGATATCAGTGAGTATATATATAATATTTTTACAAAATATTATAGATTGTGGAACTTATACATAACAATACAGGAATATTACAATTTCTTGTATTAATTATTCATTCGTTGAGTAATTATAATTATCGACATAGATTATATTGTTGATTACAATACATAAGTAATTGAATACTTAAATAATTAAACTCCAAGAATGCTGACCTTGGACCATTTCATTAAAATTGGAAAAGATTGTAATAAAAAGGGAGAGGCACTCCTTGAATTTGCTGAACAACAACTGGCAAGATATAAGGCAGAGATGGAAAAACTTGACAGAAAGGAGGCTGAAGGGAAAGCTATTGATAAAGCAGAGATGGAAGAACTTGAAAGAAAACAGGCGGAAAAGAAGACAGAATTAAGACAAGAAGAAGAAAGAAAGGTGGCAAGAGATGAAATCCTACGGATTGAAGAAGAGAATAAATTGAAACGACAAGAAATCATACTACAGCAAGAAATGGAATTGCAACGGTTTAAATTGGAAACAGCAAAACTTAATTCGCAGAGTGCTGCAGCAAGCCAAAATGATAATGCTCAATCTGGATCTTCATCCACCCGAATTAAGGGCAATTATTACTTTAAATTACCACCATTCAAATTACACGTGGACGACCTTTCATCGTGGCTGGCGCGCTTTGAGGATATATGTAAGGTCAATAACCTTGACAAAACTGCATGGGCACTTAAACTTAAGGAATTTCTGGATGGCGAACCTGCAAGTGCAGCACAAAACATTGATCCTACATTAGCCACAGATTATGAGGCCATTAAGACGTTGTTATTACGTCGTTTCCACTTGAACGAAGAGGCATGTAGATTACGTTTTAAAAGTTTGTTGCCAGATAACAATAAAGATTTCACAGGTTTTATTGCTAACATACGCAATACTTTTAACAGATGGGTTGAACTGGCAGGTGTCAACAAATCTTACGACAAGTTAGTCGATTTGTTATTGAGGGATAAAGTGTTATCTTCTGTCAGCCCACCATTATTTGCTTATCTGCAAGAAAGAAAACCAGAATCTATTGATGAGTTAGAAAAAATTTCTTTAAATTACTGCACAGCTCATCCGAATGCTAATATTTCTGGCTCGTTGATAAGAGAACCACTTCCTGTAGCCTCCAATATGGCATATCATAATCATAACAAACCTAGAACACACAGTGTGGACAGAGGTAGGTTCAAAGGAAACTATGACATTAATTTTCATAAGGGACAGAATAACTTTAACAATAACTTTAATAGAGGAAGACAACAAACCAGAAATTATTCACTTCAGTCAAGATACAACAGTAATCCACGTAACTCAAGTTATAATCGGTCATATCAATATAATAATGGTAACAATTGGAAGAATAGCGATAATTATAACTCGAGACATCGAGATAACAATTATAATAGACGACAACGAGATAATTCAACTAATTATTCTCGTAATCGTTCTCATTCTCGTGGATCTTCACATTATAACCATAATACCGGGGCAGCAGTGACAAATGATATCACCCCTAAGGTTCAGGTTCCACCTAACGATAATACAATGAATTCTTCTGCTGCATGCTTTGCTATAAATTATAACGTGGCAAATAGTTGCCCACAATGCAATCTTATTTTTTCAGAAGGCAAAGGAGACAGTGCTAAAAAAACTGCGGACACATTACACCAGAAGTAGGTCTTGCAGCCAATGATGGAACAGGCTCTCTGATTTTTAACAGAGGGATAGTAAACGGTTCTGTAGTTTCTGTATTGAGAGACTCGGGGTCCACAACTATTGGAGTGCGACAGTCGCTAGTACATCCTAGCTGTGCAACGGGGGAATATGTCCGTTGCATGACTTTTGGGGGAACTATTGAGTTTTACCCCACAGCTATTATCCATGTTAACACACCTTTTTTTCACAGTAACGTGAAGGTATGCATGCTGAAAAAGCCAATAGCAGTCCTTATGTGGGGTCGCATACACGGCAGCAAGGATTGTTCACCAGAAGATATTATTGAATGGGAGAGACACAATCTATGCACTGGAAACGCCGTGACAACTAGAGCTCAGACTATGCTCATGGAGAGTGTCAATGATAATAAGATGGATGCAAGAAAACAGGAGGATATTGAGGTCAATTCACCTATTGACAGGGAATCATTTGCTAACAAACAAAAAAATGACAAATCTCTAAATAAATTTTTTAACCTAGTTAATAAGGTTGATAATTTAACTTCATGTAATAAGAACAAACATTGGTTTATTATGAAAAATGATATACTAATTAGATGTTTTAGTGATAAATCACTGGTAAAACAACCAAGTGATGGTACCGGTACCGGCTGCTTTTAGACGGTACATTCTTCAACACGCGCATGACTCGCAGTGTGCAGGACATATGGGATATACTCGAACACGATCTCGAGTATTATCTTCATTCTTTTGGCCAGGAGTGTCACGTGATATTTCGCAGTATGTACGTTCTTGTACTACGTGCCAGGAAGTGAAAGCACGTGGGGCTTTTCACACGGCGCCTATTCAGGCTTGCGATATCTCAGTACGACCTTTTGACAAGATGGCCATAGATATAATTGGTCCACTTCTACCCATCTGCGAGAGGACATAGATTTGTTCTCACGTGCATTGATTTATGCACATGATGGTAGAAGCCATTCCATTGAAGACAACCACTACCACAGATGTAGCTGATGCATTACATCTAATTTTCTCTAGAATAGGGTTTCCTAGAAAATTATTATCTGATCATGGGTCGCAGTTTATATCCGATACCATGAAGGAGGTAATGAAAACCTGGAACATTGATAGGAATTTGAGTAGTATTTATCATCCCATGAGTAACGGTGCAGTTGAAAGACTTAACCGTTACGCTTAAGCAACTTTTACATAAGGTTACTGTTAAACACCCTCAGGACTGGGACAGAGCACTCCCAGCTGTCCTATTTGCTTACCGAGAGGTGCCACATGAACAAACTGGCTTCTCTCCCTTTGAGTTAGTTTTTGGTGCCCCTCCGAGAGGTCCTATGGGACTGATAAAAGATTTATTAATTGATGCAGAGATGACTCAGGACACTCAGTCATCTTATGAGTATGTGATTAATCTTCGAAATAATATTATTGAGTCTTGCCAATTGGCAACAGCTTCTTCTGAGGCTGCAAAAGCTAAGGCTCGATCTATACAAAATCGATCTAGACGATTACGTCAATTATTCCCAGGCGATGAGGCTTATGTATTACTCCCTCACAATAACAATAAGTTATTGATCTCATGGACTGGTCCTTATAAGGTTACTGATAAAATTTCAGACGTTGATTACGTCTTAGATATCAAGGGACACAGAAAGATATTCCATATTAATATGCTCAAGCAATTTCATACACGTCCTATACACTTACAGTCAATTTTTCATGAATTAGATGACAATACTGTATCTACTTGTCATTATTCTAATCTATCTGTTATACAGGAGGAAGAATCTTCTTTTCCTGAAGTGCAGATGCCTTTACCTGTACTTACTGTCCAATCTACTGAATCTTGGCGTGATGTGACCATTTCTTCTACGGTTACACCGCAACAGCATCAACGCGTTGCTGATCTTCTACAATCTTTCCCAGATGTGTTAACTGATGTACCGGGTTGCACATCTGTAATTAGTCACGATATTATTCTTAACGATGATACACCAATTCGTGTTCATCCTTATTCTGTACCTCTACATTTTCTGAGTAAGACATCTCAGGAACTCGAACAGATGATATCATTAGGTATTATTGAGACTAGTACATCTCCATTTTCTTCTCCTTTAGTCATTGTCCGGAAAAAGGACAACAACATACGTTTATGTGTTGACTATAGGAAACTTAATGCGCAGACAGTACCGGATAGCGAACCACATCCTATCCTTGACGATTTACTTCCTTGTCTATCCAATGCTACACTTTTCACTAAAATTGACTTAACTAAAGGTTATTGGCAGATTCCACTAACCGAAAGAGCCAAATACTACATAGCATTCTCAACTCCACAAGGTCTTTACCAGTGGAACGTGATGCCTTTTGGGCTAATGAATGCTCCAGCTACCTTTATTCGCATGATGCGAAAAATTTTAGCAGGTAGATCAGATATAATTACCTATATTGACGACATATGTTTGTTTAGTTCATCATTTGAGGAACATTTTTGGGGTCTTAAATCAGTTTTGGAAATATTGCGGGATAACCATTTAACCGCTAAACCAACTAAAATTCAAATAGCATGTAATGAGATAACATTCCTGGGGCACATTATTGGATCGGGACGTATCCAAACAATTCCCAGTACAGTTTCTAAAATATTAAATTTATCTGTTCCTCAAACGAAGAAACAGGTTAGGAGTCTGTTAGGTTTAATCCAATACTATAGCAGATTTGTACCTCACCTATCATCCATCACGGCTGTCCTGTCTTCGTTACTAAAGAAGAACATGCCTTTAAGGATAAATTGGACCGACGAATGTGACAAAACTTTTCGCACTATCTTAAAAATATTTTCATGCCCACCTGTTTTAAGATTACCAGATGCTTCTAAAAAGTTTGTTCTACGTACAGATGCGAGTAATTACGGACTCGGGGCATGTCTACTGCAATATCATGATGATGTCATTCACCCTGTAATGTATATCTCACGCAAACTGAAACCTCCGGAGACGAAATATTCCACTGTGGACCGAGAATTGCTCTCCGTAATCTGGGCAATTACCAAGTTGGAAAAGTTTTTGCTGGGATTTCCATTCCTGATCCAGACTGATCAGAAATCAGTGGCAGCATTACGTCGCTCAAACCATAAAAGTGCTAAACTTGCACGATTTGCTATTACGTTGCAACCCTACGAGTTCGAGATACAGTCGATACCTGGAACTGAAAACGTCATAGCCGACACGTTGTCCAGACATCCTACGGATTCTGAATGAATATTACAATTTCAAGAAAATTTTCTGACTAGTCAAGCATTACATTTGCAATAAACGTTATTGATATCAAGTCAGAATATACAACAATTCAGTTGGACTTCCTACCTAAATAAGGACATTTCGAAATAAACTATTGTGATCAAAATATCAAGTTTTACGGATCGTTTGAAAATTTGAACTTCAATTCCACTTTGAGTATCACTCATTTCGATTGAAAACTGTTAAAAAGGAACAATCTCTGATGTAGAAAGGACAGATACGCTGATAACTTAGTCAATTTACTTTCAAAGTTTAATAAAGGAACTAACAATGAATGGATAATCAAATCATAATTTGATAATATGAACCTTGTGTCTTAATGAACTTTCATACAATTCAACAGGAGGTAACTACGATTGGATCTTCATGTCCAATATTATTAAATTTTCTAGTTATTAAATTAGTATATAATATATAATAAAGTCAAAGTGTGATGAAATAAAAAAATAAGATATACTAAGAAAAGATGAAACAAAAGAATATCACACCAATTAAACCTTTTAATTAGTGTAATTATTAAGGTAATGGATATTACATTATGACATTTCATATATATATAGTTAAAATGTATGAATTTTTTTTCCTCTGCTCTTTTCTTCTGATTGCGTTAATTTAATTAGGTATCTATCCTTACACTTCATTTTCACACGCATGCTAATTTAATGTATACTTTAATATTTGGTTTCAATTGTCCGTACTTCTCAATTTTTATTTCTTTTACTCTCTTATACTATTTCTCATTTTCCTCTATTAGATATTAATTAGCTAGTACCATACGTACATATTATAATTAATTATTTTAATTTTAGTTAGTTAGAATAATTTTAATAACACCTCACATTATTATTTTTTTTCTTTTTTTTTTTTTTTTTTTTTTTTTTTTTTTTTGCGTTCGCCCGCTAATACTCGAGGCGAAATCTCAGGTTATTACTATGTCTAACCTGACATTGATTTTACGTGAGTATCCCTTTTTACTTGTACAGAGACAGGTGTCCCTCGCCATTCAGGCAAATACTCTCTGATTTCGGAGGTACCCATTGCAGCTGGGTCGGCTCAGGAGCCGCCAATCCCTGGTCGACGACACTCCTTCAAATGTCCTCGCCAGGTCTCGAGTTAATCCAGGCCAATTCCCGGTCGACGAAAAATCCTCAAATGCCGTCGCCCGGGTTTGATCCTGAATCACCCGGTCGCCAGAGCGGTGTTGTAACCACTACGCTAGCGCGGCTCCACTCCTCACATTATTAGTTAGTCTATACATACAACAAATTAATTGGTTAATTAGTTAGTGACAGTGACATTTCCTTGTTTAATATAAGGTATATGTATGATATGACGTTGATTTTATTATAATATATTACTGACATGACCGCGACACTGTTCTAGATAGAACATCGTAGGTCATACGTCGGGTTTTGTTAAATTTTTGATAATTTGATTAATATTGTTCAAAAAAAAAAAACTATTTAATAGATTTTTTTTGCCCCCGTCTGACAGGAAATCTGTTACGGTGTTATTTTAAATGATGGCGTCTGCTGGGGTTTACCCATGCGCAACGTTTAGGGGTCATTAATATTTATAGAATATGTCGATATTTTACGGTATAGTGAACGCGAAATATATGCGGAGATTATGACGCATTCGCGTTGGGAAGGTCACGCCGGGTGACTTGGTTACAGGGCCTTTGTTACGCTATCCGTCAAGCAAGAAGGTCGTGTCTTGTATTTCTTCCAAGGAAATAAGGCTGAGTATATAGCCTATATTATATAGATGAATCGATGTAGACTTCAAGGGTCAGTTCGGAAATTAATCTAAGCATGAGATTAATTAAATTAAACTAATAATGGAAGGAGAATCGTATTATGATTCAAATTGTAGATGTCAAGAACTCATGTGCTCATTTCTGGCTGTTGACTACAACAGCGCACGTATATAGCCACGATGTTCATCTGACATATTGTTTTGACACGGACGGATACTTACTGATATTATTTGGAATTCAATTGTTACGCTGAATTGTACATGAAACCTTTGTGAATGTCGATTATCGTTTTTGTATGAATCTCAATACATGTGGACTCAAAGCAGAAGGCTTGATCCTTTATTTACGTTTCGGGTTCGGTTCTACAGCTGTTGGTGTTTACCTTTGTCAGCACGATAACTCTCCCACAAGGGAAATCAAATACTATATACTATGCAAATCAGAACGTCGAAGGGATGTTCTGATGCCCAGAGCTAACCATTTATAACCAACAGTGATACGTCTAAAGAGTGACTTTACTATTCAATAAATAATACCTTAACCAAGGAATCGCAACACCAACACCACCACCACCACCGACCCGCCACAGCCAGATGTTGGCACCTTTAGAAAATCTACATAAATTCTATCTCATTCGGCGAATCAAACAACTTTTATCGCACCAATGTCGAAGCCAGGTCTATATTAAGATCTAGATGAAATAGAATCTACATATATTATCGCCTCACTCTCGCCATCTGCAGAAGTGGTCGTAAATGAATTATAGCGATAGTCTTTGATATGGCGGTTCGCATCTTGTAAATTAACTTACAACGAACGAAACCAGGCAAACGTACTAGACTAAATTGTCTCCCCTTTCCATCACTGACTGATCTCATTACGGCGATTTTTATGATCGCTGCCGAGATAATTACAGGTGAGCGGGACCAGGTCTGCTCGTAAACCTGCATCAAAGAGAATGAAATTAAATGCTAACGCCATAAACTGCTTGCTAAATTATAAGAAAGACAGAGGTTCGAATATGGGAGGGTTAAATTCCTACAGGCGTAGGTGACAGAGAAGGTAGAAGAAAACAATGAAGATAAAGAAAAAGATATGAAATCACTTTATCATAATCTACCACACCTGGTTCCGGGATGAAAACCTGAAAGCATCATGCTCTACCCAGCTGTGAATGGGTACTTGTCTGCTCTTAAGTTAAGGAAGGTAAAGGCATATAGAAAAGGGAAATGGTCGTTCTGCCTCATTAAAAAAAGCTGGACATATCGTAGTGAAGTCTCTAGCTCTTCATTCCCGTTGGCAGCATCCGATGTGGGACCATCCTTATCTTTACCTTAAAGGCACAGTTACATATAACAGACAAAAAGATAAAATAATTTATGGAAAGGTTAAGGTAAAAAGATAAGAAACAACGTAAAACACGTCAGAAATAGAAATAAGGTTGAGCATTAAGTACAAATACATGTTAACACTGAATGGTGTTTTTCTTTATCTTCTTTTTGCCTGTTTTGAATGTTTCTGTTAAAATTCATTGCTTCCCATTCTATGAGCGTTTTATGTGCTTTCTTGGCAGTCCTTGCTCTAGAACCCCCCCAGGGCAAGGGGGGTACAGGGAGATCAAGGAGCATGGAGAAAAAAAATTGGAGACAGACATAAAGAGCATGAAGTAGACATGGAAAGATCTGAGCTGATGGCACAGGACAGGAAAACTTGAAGGCCTATGCTCCTTCGGGTGCTGAATGGTGATGATGATAAAGTACAAATAAAGGATAAGCCGTGGTAGCAGTAATAGATGTACCGTAATACAATATGTGTAAACAATAAAGGGAGAACTACATACGGTGAGAACGGGAATTCCCACAATAAAACAAACAAACGCGTCATTTAACCCAAACAAAAATTACACTAACAAAGCTAGTGAAAGCACATGCCGTGGTTTTCCTTGTTTTCTGCTGTTTATTCTCTGGTTGTCTCCTGTAGGCTTTGATACCACAGTGAAATTAAGATCTTCGCTACCGCGCTTAGGGAAGGTGAGAGATAGAGAAGCGTCAAACAAGGCCACTGCTCTAGATAGACAAAAGAACAAAAAAAAAACATGTGTTTTCGAAATAATGAGATAATAAGTGCGACAGGTTGAGAAGTGAAGAAGACAACTGCCTAATCAATCAATCAATCAATCAATCAATACCTTTTAGCTCCCCAAGGAGCATAGGCCTCCAACAAACACATGCCAAGTCTTCCTGTCACGTGCCATCCGCTCAAGTTCTTTCCATATTTTCCTCATCGTGTTCCCCTCTGTATCCAGCTCTCTTCTCCATGTGTTTTTTGGGTCTACCTCTGCCTCTTTTCCCTGAGGATTCCAGAACAAAGACCGCCTTGTAATGCTATCAACAGGTTTCCTCAATGTGTGTCCTATCCATCGCCAGCGTCTTCTTCTCAACTCTTGTTCCACTGGCACTTGTCTGGTTCTTGTCATCAGTTCCACATTTGTCAGGATGATTAAGCGCCATATAAAGACTACCAGTTGTGTTGGTCTCTCGCGCGATCTAATTTACAACAACACATACAATTCGTACACAACAATCTAACAGTCAAGAGGACAATAGGTTATATATATATATGTGTGTGTGTGCGTGTGAGTGTGTGTGTTTGAGTATGTGTGGTTCTTTGTTAACGCGTTTTATGCGTTCTCGAGACGATCGCGTAAATAGAAAAGAATTTTCTCACTCAAACACAAGTAAAGTAAGGGGGATGCGTTCCACCACATGTCTGGAAATTTATCTGCAGCTTTCTTGTCAGCAGACGCAGCGTCTCCTGTTAGCGTAATTTTCCTGAAGCCATATCGAACGAACCAGAACTAGCGTCAACGTGTGATGTATAGTTTGTCAACACAATACAAATACACACACCACCAATGCACGTCTGAATTTCATGCAGGACAGGAACAATAAGACTCGTACACGCTAAGGGCTTTACGAACAGTGGTGACACTAATAAAGGCAAGCTCAAATAGCAATTATCCCTTTATTCGCTGAACAATAACTTGGCCAAATGTTGCCAGAATTAGATACAAAACATACACGTGCTACTAATTCAAATGTGGGAGCCGCGCTGGTGTAATGGTTAAGACGTTGCGCTGGCGACCAGGTTTTCAAGGTTCAAGCCCGGGCGCCGGCATTTGTAGGAGTGTCATCGACCGGGAATTTGACTGAATAACCTGAACGGATCCTGCAGATAAACCCTCTGTGGATGGGAAGGAGCGAAGCTCCTGGCCTGGTTGGAAGGAAAGTCCACTGTCTCCCCAGCCTCGCAATGACGCAAGGGCTGGAAAGCTCGAGTGCCGCTGGTTAGAGAAAAAAAACTAAACTAATTCAAATAGTACGGTAGATATAAACTACCCAATCAGTCTCGCAGTCAAGTCTGACCATCACTCAGCATAATGAGCGACGAGGCGAACTACAGTATAACATTCTCATATAAATATCAAACACAATGCGAGAATGACAATAACAGCAAATATAGCTGACAACTCCGTAGAGCAAAATAGTTCCGAACCAGAACAAATACACGAGGACTAAATTAACAATGGCAACTACTCACTGTCCCGCTATAGGCCGAAAAATACGGTATCACAACCGGCTTTCCACAACACGTCTATATCAGACGGCTGCCAAGACTCCAATAATCTATGGCTTCTTTTGCGCCAAAATTCAACCTCGTCACGTGACATCACATGACGGGTTGTTTGCACAGGAACTCAAACATCTCGAGTTTCGTTTACGGCCCAGGAAAACATAGCTTGGCTTACAACCAAGCATACAAGTCAAAACGGCAGTAAAACGTGCTGTGACATCCACTCCCTCCTTAAGAAAGAAAACAGTGTTTTATTCCATCCGGAGGATGATGGGCCTTGATCTCCTCCAAAAAGACGGAGAACCAGACTACCGCGCAGAAGCGCTCTCTTTGCCCACGTCTGGGACTCCATACCGCTAGAACATGAACATCCTAGTATGCTACACAGTGTTTCCATAGTATATAAACAAAAAAGAACATGGGTGGTGCAGCGCAAAAAATAACACGTGCTGTCCTCCACTCTTTAATAATCTGTGGGGCTGACATGTACATAGAATCTCCAGCCCTCATTCATAGATACATTCAGTGAGCAATTACATGATACAATTTTTCAATGCAACACATCTACATCCTATGAATTCAAAAAAGTGTCTAAAGTGCATTTATGGCCAAACACACCTTGAAAATATTACATGTCAGGTAAAGAAAATTATGTCACCCATATATATGGTCTATGGTTACTCATTCAGACTCATTACAAATGACGCTAGCTCTCCATACATCATCTATACATACTGCTTCTCCAGAGGAACAAAAAAAAAAAAAAAAGAGACCTCTACCCTTCTACAAAAATCACAATCGGAATATGGCGTCTGCAACAACATTACGGACTCCTTCGATTGGAAGGATCGTAAAATGAAATTGCTGCATTAATAGAGACCATCTGGTTAACTTAGAACTAGTAGACTTTTTTTATTGTAAAAATAATAAGGGTTTGTGATCTGTTTGAAGGAAAAAGTGAGCTTGTTTCTTGCTAATTTAGACACAGCCCACACGATCGCCAGGCATTCCCTTTTGATCGTGGAGTACCGTGTCTCAGCCAGTAACAACTTCCGACTGACGTACAACACCGGATGAAGAGATCCTTTGTGGTCCTGCATTAGACAGGCGCCGATGCCCACTGAGGAAGCATCAGTGTGTACGTCAAATGATTTGCGCAGGTTAGGCAAAAGCAAGATAGGTTTCCCCGAAAATACATTTTAAATCTTAATAAGGGCATTTTCGCACTCTGTCGACCATATTACCCTGTTAGGCTTCCCTTTATTGGTAAGGGAGGTGAGTGCTTCCGCAATGGATGAGAAACGAGGTATGAACTTATTGTAGAAATTAATAAGTCCTAATATACTTTTCACTTGTCTCTTTGTTTTCGGCGCCTACTAATCCAAGATTCTGGTCACAGTGTTATCCTCTAGTTTAAGTAAATTATGGCCAACAATATGACCGAGGAAGCTGAGCTCTGTATAGCCTACCGACACTTTGCTCGGACGAGTAGTGAGGCCATGTGTCCTCAGACACCCCAACAGAGAAGACAAACCCTCCATGTGTTTGGCCCCACGTATCATGGAACAAGCATATGTCATCGATGTAAGTGATTACATCATTCTGTGGCCTACCAGTTTCCTCATCATTCTTACAAATGTAGCGGGCGCATTGACTAACCCAAAACACATATAGTTGAACTGAAACAGACCTCTTGGAGTTGCAAACGCCGTGAGGGGTTTTGCTGCCTCAGCTAAGGGAACTTGCCTATATCCCCTTGACAAATCCAACTTACTAAAAACTGTTGCGTGTGAGAGATGAGTCAGAAGCTCATCCTGTTTAGGCATAGGCTTTGCGTCGATTACCGTGATGCTGCTGAGCTTGCGAAAATCAATACATACGCGTAGAGAGCCATTCTTTTTCTTAAGCACTATCACAGGAAAAGAATAAAACGATTCAGAGGGGGAAATAATGTTGAGGCGCACCATGTCGTCGATTTCTTTCTCGATAGCCAACTTATAGTGCAAAGGCAATGGATAAGTGTGACGTACGTCTAGTTTGACAAGTGAATTCTCCCTGATATGATGGATGATTTAAAGGGACTTTTAGCTTTTCATAACATTAGAACCCCTGAACATTTGTTGTAACTTTTCGTTTGCCAGAACTCATTCCACCGGGACTCATTTAGTAGGCGGCACGAGATCAAAGAGACAGACTGAGGGATTTCAGGGGAGACTATCGGCGTTATCAAAGACAGTAGTGGTCCCTGATACGAGACGCAGTTGCTTGCCGCTAATTTCGCGTCTAGGTGTCAATCGCAACCGAGCGAACGGGGGAAAGCCGAAACGGGCAGCAGCGAGCGGATACGAAGACCAGGGGGCGGCTTCTTCCCTTGATTTGGCGGTCAGATCCCCAAATCGTTCGTGAGATCAAATAAGCTGTCAAGTTTATCATGTCCCACTCAACTTACATTCCATTTTAGCTAAATAGACCATCAAGACTAGACACGTTATCATTCGCTGGCCAGAACTTGATAGTAGCACTAGCGATATTTGAAATCTTGCTAGATTATCCCATGGATTTTCATTTTATTTGCAGTGAATTCTATTTTCTGTGCAAAGCGGTAATATATATATTGTGTAAAGTGATCAGTGGTCTATTTCATTCATTATATTTCATTGGATTTTGTGTTAATTTAAACCTATTAAATTAAACCGTCTCAATAGTTCCAGTTGTAAATATAATGATCTATCTATTATATTATTTCAAAAGATAATAGATGCTTAAATTAACTTTTAAAGTCGCGAAGGAATTTATAATTAATAAATTTAGTTAAGTCCTATATTTATAGATGTGTGATTTAACCACTAGAACTCGCGCAGTGTTTATTAAATACATAATTAAATACTCGAGTGTATTATAGGCTTAACGGGAAATTTATCGCGCGCTTAGAAGATTATTTGTTTTAAAGTATGATTATGTTGTTATGGGTTTTCTATCTTTTTCTCTAGATTGATCACCTTTTGCAATCCCAGCAATAACGAAATCTTTCAGAGTTTCCATACTCGGTTCTTAAACTTCCAGACAGTTTGATGAGACATTTTTTTAAAGTAAATCTTGTGGTGGTCCGGTACGGCCTAGCTAACATAATTACATGAAAGAAAGCCTACCCAAGATAATTTGATTAGTATCATCAAATTAAATCTGTAAGATAAACTGGAAGATGAACAGTGCCAGTAGCGATAGTTTATATACTGCTCTATTGTGAGAGATTACCGATTTACCTGACTGTGACCGAGCAGAGTTTTTTCCTCACTGGATTAAAAAAACTTTCCCGGTCAGTGGCTATCATCACGCAGTGAAGGATTATACCATCACCTCATTTTTCACCCCTATGTCGAACTGCGTCAGTGCCATCCCATAGACTCGTTTCTTTATAATAAAACACAAGAACTCTTAGAACTTCAAGTCCGGCGATAAGCGGGAATATTTGCTCTCAGTGAATCCTCGCATTATCTGGGGCGGGACATAGAAGGACTAGACAGTTGTCATACGTCAAGAGTTAATTATTGTGTTTATCATTCTAAGGGATTGTCTGATGCTGCAACTCGGTAAGTGTGTGGTGTATATGATTGTGGATCCGCACAGTGTGTATGAATGACAGGAGATTTAATTTTTTTGCAACAAACCATTTGTTAACTTGCCTACCGGGTAATACGTTTTCTGTATACCCGGCATTGTTCCTTTAGTGGGATAATTTGTTAACTCTGTTTCATCCCCCCCCCCCTTTTTTTTTCTTTGCTTAGTAAAGGGAAGACACCAGTTGGGATAACAGTATTTTTTGTCTACCACCATAACTAATTTGGTAACACCTCTTTTCAGAGTAATTAACTTCACTGTTAGGTTAACGTACCCGTGTTCCTGATATTATCTATCTCTGGACTGGGTTTATCTTTGTCTAATAAGCGGGAAGGGCTTAGTCGATACCAATCTTCTTCACCCCTCCCAAACTTGTTATTTGTATTTGTGTACTTAAGATAATTTATGTAATACCTGATATTTGTTAGTGATTGATGTTTTAAAGTGAATAAAATCACATAAACTCATTTAGTTCTGTGTTGGATGTACCCAAAGCCCAACTTTTCCCCTATTCGTTTAATATAGTTTGTATCTACATCGTCTCTGTGTGTGAAAAACACCAAATCGGTGTGCGCGCAGATGCGAGTCTGGAAAACTGGCAAATAAGTGTTTGACCAGGAGAGCGGAAGAGAAGATTGAGAGAAGCGATTTGTCATAAATAAGTCTGTCTTTACTCTCCTCCAGCATGCTGTGAAGCAACTATTTAATATCTACATTTTCTATCACTGAGCTTTCCATCATCATTTTCCACTCTAAACCGGACCACTATTTCTACGACTCTTTTCTCTCAAAATAAATTTACGACAATATTTGGCTGGCTCGCCGGGATTATTTTGAGATACATTTGATGCACACATATTTGTGGGCTGGTTCTGGGATCTTGAGCTACATGTGAGGCAATTGCATAGCCGGGTTAAAGATATTTTGAGTCTGATTTAGTCTGGGTCTAACTAGGTAGAGTGTGAATGATTTGTCTTGTGAATTAGGGAAATAAATAAATAATTACACCCCTAGACAAACGTTCTTTAAGTATTTGGGTTGTCCACACAGCATATTTACAGGTTGTTTTCTCTCCACAGCAGTAGAAAATACAGATAAACAAAAATATTTGCTATTTTAATTATCCTCTGGCGGAGATAATTCAATTTCTTTCTTTATAAGAGTTGCTGGGATTGCGTGATTGTTTTACAGTCACTAAGGTTTTTGAAGTTAAAAAGAGTTGAGCTTAGCTAAAGACGGATTGTTCTGATTTTTAAAAATTAAGTTAACAACGTCTCATCTCAATAATTGACTTTAGGGACGGAGTTTGTTGTCAGAGATTTGAAATTTTAAAAAAAAAAAAAATTTTTTTTTTTTACTTTTAATTTGGTTTAATTTAAATTTTTCTCTACTGTTAGTAAAAGTAGATTCTTTTCCAGTGTAACTTACCATTTAGTGGCATAGTCGCTTGCGTTTAGAGCCTTAATTGCCAGATAATAGCAGCGATAAGTTTGCACAGTACAGGTAGGAGGTAACTCAAGTAAATTTTTTTTTACTTTGGTTTTTTTCGTAGCGGCTTTGAGTTTTTCCCTTCTTGTTCCATCTTACTATTCTCTAGTCTTAGAAGCATCCAGTTCTTTGACAATGGCAGAGAGAATTAGGATAAGATCCCTTTTAAGGCAAGAGGCCAAGGACTCAGGACTAGACACAGAAGCTGCGAATCTGTTTATCAACCAGGAACTTCAAAGGTATGACGCGGAGGAAGAGAGGGCAGAAGCTAGGAAGAAAGAAGCGGACGATCGTCAATTGGAGCAGAAGAAAATTGAGGCAGAGATGGACGCCCGCAGGGAAAGAGAGAAGGAGAGACAACGCGAAGAGAGAGACAAGGAAAGACAGCATGAATTAGCGCTCAAGGCTTTAGAGAGTCGGAGTGCCTCTACTTCAAATAATGGAGAGCCGTCTTCGCCCCAGTCTCAAACAATGGATCTCTCCAGCACTCAGTCTGCCCAATTAACTGCTATGTCGTTTTCTTTAGAATCTTTTCCTAGCCCTAACGAAAAAAATTGACAGTTACCTAGAAAAATTCGAGAGACTCGCGAATCTTTATGGGTTAGAGAGTACCCGCTGGGCGCTCAAACTTTCAACGTCACTGAAAGGCAATGCTTATGACGTGTACACAAAGCTGGGACCGAATCAACATGATTATGACCTGTTGAAGAAGGCCTTACTACAGCAGTTTGAGATGACTGCCCGAAAGTTTCTGCAGTTGTTCAGAAACAGCCGAAAAGAGAGCACGGAAACATTTCCCCAGTTCTCTTCACGTCTCACGGGTTATCTGACAAAGTGCATTGAATTATCTGACCTACCTCTTTCATATGAGGGACTCCTCGAACTTGTTCTTGTGGAGCAGATAAAATCCACTTTGTCGAATGAAACTCGTAGATTTTTGGCTGAACAGGGGGCAGTCAGGCTTGAAGACATACTCAATAAAGCCGAACGCTATAGCAATGCAATGGCCGAACTTCCCAGCACTAAACGTAAACCCACAGATGAGCCATCTCGAAAACAGAATCTAGAGCAGGCATCCTATTCTTCCACTTCCTCTCAACATTATAACCAACGAGATAACAATACCCAGAAACCTCCCCAGGAAAAATCGAAATTCTACAAAACCCGATACCCCCCCAACAACAATTCTGATCAACCCAACAAGCCTACGTGGCAGCGCGGCCACCAAGGTCAAGGAAAAGGGAAGACTCCTACACCAGGAACGTCTGATCAGGGCAAACAAACCGGTGCAAACCGCATTGGATGTTTGCATACAGCCTCGAAAGGTAGAGTCAATGTCAGTGATTCTCAACCTGAGGGGGACCGACCCTCAACTCGAGGAACTGTAATTTTGAATGGTACCTCAACTAATTGTCTCTTTGACACTGGATTAAGTTTTAGTTGTATTGTTGCTAGACACCTAGTCAAACCAGGTCAGGAGACAGAGGAAACCGTCAAACTTAGTGGAGTTTTCAGGAGTGACGCACCCAGGACGCTTCCTATCGTACTGGTAGAAATACACTCTGACTTTGTCAGAGGAGTTATTAAAGCGGCCATAATGGATGATCCGATCTACCCAGTTATCATGGGATGTAGATATGTGTTCATTGGGAGACCTAAGGAGCCGATTGTGGCAGCGGTAACCACAAGAGGGTAAGCCAAGAAGGAGAGGGAGCCTGCGCCAAACTTGCTGCCAAATGAACTGAAGGAGGCGCAACAAAAGGACCCTACTCTGGCGCTCTGCTTAAAAAAACTGCCCATGGCTAAGGACCCCAGACACAACGGAGACATCTTTTCTAAGGATGGTGTATTGTATCGTAGAACGGGCAACCCGGACACGGGGAATAACCAGCTCCTAGTACCGACGCAGTACAGAAACCAGATCTTAGAAATGGGGCACTCTCTTCCCTTTAGTGGACATATGGGGCAAAACGCCACTATTCAGCGAATAAAAAACCACTATTGGTGGCCAGGAATGAACTCTGACATTGTCAGGTATGTGAAATCCTGCGCCCAGTGCCAACGGGTAGCACCCAAGCACTTGACACCCCCAGTACCTATGGGGCAAATGCCAATAGTAGGGACTCCATTTGAACGGGTTGCTGTCGACATTATTGGTCCCCTGGAAAAGACCAAAAGAAGGAACAGGTTCATCCTGACCTTAGTTGACACTTGCACTATGTGGGCCGAAGCCGTACCGCTACCATGCACAAATTCCAAGCATGTCGCAGAAGCCCTTGTGCAAATTTTTACAAGGTTGGGATTCCCTCAACAAGTTTTGACGGACAATGGATCCCAATTCCGTAGCCTGTTAATGGAGGAGATCTTTAAGATCTTGAGGGCCAAACATATCCACACAAGTCCCTACCATCCGGCCGGAAATGGGCTCGTGGAACGTTTTAACGGTACCCTCACCATGATGTTATGTAAGCTGGGTCAGGAGAAACCGGAAGACTGGGACCAATATATATCGGCTGCCTTATTCGCCTACCGAGAGGTACCCCAAGCGTCTACGGGTTTTGCGCCAGCTACACTTTTATTTGGCAGACCTATTAAGGGGCCACTAGAAGCCTTACTTCGGTCCCTGACTGACCAGAAGGCTGACGAGACAGTCTCTCTGCAAGCAAGTACGTATCTGAGCTTAAGGAAAGGCTAAAGCTAGGATGGGATCTAGCTACTACCAACCTTAAGAAAGCCCGCGCTAAAATTACTAAAAGATACAACAAAGCTGCAAAAGAGAGAGAACTACAACCAGGGGAGAAAGTCCTATTGCTACTTCCAACCGGAAGCAATAAACTTCGCATCGGATGGCAAGGATCGTTTACCGTCCTTAAAAAGATCTCACGTACCAACTACAAGATCTCCATCAAAGGAAAGGAGAAGGTCTTCCACATAAATCTGCTAAAGAAATATTTGGAAAGACCGGTGCCATCCTCCGAGCATCTCCTGGCTGTCGCCATAGCAACGGAAGACGAGGAAGATGATGATGGTTGCATGGAGTATCCATTGCAACCCACAGAATCCTTTAAAGATGTCAAGTTCGGCGACAATCTCTCACCAGAACAACAAACAGAAACCAGGGCTCTACTAAAACAGTACAGTGCAGTCTTAACGGATGTACCTGGTCGAACAAATCTCATTGAATTTGATATGAAATTAACAAACGAGACCCCTGTTCAAACCAGAGTTTACCCCATCCCGTACGCTAAAGCTGATGCACTTCGCGGAGAAATAGACAAGCTGCGTCAGGCAGGAATTATCAGTGAGTCTACATCTCCTTACAGCTCGAGTGTAGTGCTGTTGCAGAAGCCCAATAAGGAAGTTCGGCTGTGCATTGATTACAGGTTGCTAAACGCGGTAACGGAATTCCAGCCCGAACCTCTCCAAACTGTTTCTGAGTTGTTCACCAAGCTCAGCAAAGCAAAGATCTTCTCCAAGATTGACCTCAGCAAAGGTTATTAGCAAATACCAGTCAAGGAGGAAATTAAACCTTTGTTAGCTTTCAGCACTAGTGAAGGACATTACACATTTAACGTGATGCCGTTCGGTTTGCATAATGCACCAGGAGTGTTCACCAGGATGATGAGGAAGCTTCTACAACCTTTGCAAAGTCCCCATATCCATAATTTCATGGATGACATCTTAATTGCATCGGAAACCTATGAAGAACATATTGCTACGGTTGCTATGCTCCTCAGGAGACTACAGGAAACGGGTCTCACAGCCAGACCTAGCAAATGTCTCATCGGGTTTGAACAGTTAGACTTCCTGGGGCACACTATTTCTCACGGATGCAGTTGGCCTATTCAGAAGAACGTGGAGAAAATAGCTGCAGCCAAAAGACCCCGAACGAAGAAAGACGTACGTTCCTTCATATCGCTATGTGCATACTATCAGAAGTACATCCAGAACTTCAACGGACTGACGGCACCTCTGACTGACCTCACAAAGAAAGGTTGTCCTGATAAGGTCATATGGGATCAAAAGTGCGAACACGCGTATAGCACTTTGAAAGGACAGTTGTCTGCATACCCCATTTTGAGGTTGCCTGACCTCAAGAAACCTTTTGTACTGAGAGTCGACGCGTCAGGTCAGGGCATCGGGTCAACACTGCTTCAAGCCGATGACAGTGACCTGAACATGCTATTTCCAGTTGCCTATGGCAGTCGGAAATTAAATAAAGCGGAACGGAACTACAGCGTAGTTGAAAGGGAATGTCTTGCTCTGATTGACGGTATCAGACGCCATCATGAGTTTCTTTATGGTACATCTTTCACGGTGCAAACAGACCACGCTCCGTTAGCATTTCTTGGTGCCAATAAAGAATTTAACGCAAGGATCATGCGTTGGGCGCTTCATTTAAGCGTTTATTCTTTCAAAGTGGAATATATTCCGGGAAGACAGAATGTCGGGGCTGATTTCCTGAGTAGAAACTGGTCTACAGAGGAAGAAGATCAAACTGAAGATACCACTCATCCTAAAATCACCAATCAGGTCACCTCCATTGTCAAAAAATGAAACATGAAAAATGGTTTCATGTCTAAAAGTGGGGACGATTGTGACGTACGTCTAGTTTGACAAGTGAATTCTCCCTGATATGATGGATGATTTAAAGGGACTTTTAGCTTTTCATAACATTAGAACCCCTGAACATTTGTTGTAACTTTTCGTTTGCCAGAACTCATTCCACCGGGACTCATTTAGTAGGCGGCACGAGATCAAAGAGACAGACTGAGGGATTTCAGGGGAGACTATCGGCGTTATCAAAGACAGTAGTGGTCCCTGATACGAGACGCAGTTGCTTGCCGCTAATTTCGCGTCTAGGTGTCAATCGCAACCGAGCGAACGGGGGAAAGCCGAAACGGGCAGCAGCGAGCGGATACGAAGACCAGGGGGCGGCTTCTTCCCTTGATTTGGCGGTCAGATCCCCAAATCGTTCGTGAGATCAAATAAGCTGTCAAGTTTATCATGTCCCACTCAACTTACATTCCATTTTAGCTAAATAGACCATCAAGACTAGACACGTTATCATTCGCTGGCCAGAACTTGATAGTAGCACTAGCGATATTTGAAATCTTGCTAGATTATCCCATGGATTTTCATTTTATTTGCAGTGAATTCTATTTTCTGTGCAAAGCGGTAATATATATATTGTGTAAAGTGATCAGTGGTCTAGTTCATTCATTATATTTCATTGGATTTTGTGTTAATTTAAACCTATTAAATTAAACCGTCTCAATAGTTCCAGTTGTAAATATAATGATCTATCTATTATATTATTTCAAAAGATAATAGATGCTTAAATTAACTTTTAAAGTCGCGAAGGAATTTATAATTAATAAATTTAGTTAAGTCCTATATATTTATAGATGTGTGATATAACCACTAGAACTTGCGCAGTGTTTATTAAATACATAATTAAATACTCGAGTGTATTATAGGCTTAACGGGAAATTTATCGCGCGCTTAGAAGATTATTTGTTTTTTAAAGTATGATTATGTTGTTATGGGTTTTCTATCTTTTTCTCTAGATTGATCACCTTTTGCAATCCCAGCAATAACGAAATCTTTCAGAGTTTCCATACTCGGTTCTTAAACTTCCAGACAGTTTGATGAGACATTTTTTTAAAGTAAATCTTGTGGTGGTCCGGTACGGCCTAGCTAACATAATTACATGAAAGAAAGCCTACCCAAGATCATTTGATTAGTATCATCAAATTAAATCTGTAAGATAAACTGGAAGATGAACAGTGCCAGTAGCGATAGTTTATATACTGCTCTATTGTGAGAGATTACCGATTTACCTGACTGTGACCGAGCAGAGTTTTTCCTCACTGGATTAAAAAAAAACTTTCCCGGTCAGTGGCTATCATCACGCAGTGAAGGATTATACCATCACCTCATTTTTCACCCCTATGTCGAACTGCGTCAGTGCCATCCCATAGACTCGTTTCTTTATAATAAAACACAAGAACTCTTAGAACTTCAAGTCCGGCGATAAGCGGGAATATTTGCTCTCAGTGAATCCTCGCATTATCTGGGGCGGGACATAGAAGAACTAGACAGTTGTCATACGTCAAGAGTTAATTATTGTGTTTATCATTCTAAGGGATTGTCTAATGCTGCAACTCGGTAAGTGTGTGGTGTATATGAGTGTGGATCCGCACAGTGTGTATGAATGACAGGAGATTTAATTTTTTTTGCAACAAACCATTTGTTAACTTGCCTACCGGGTAATACGTTTTCTGTATACCCGGCATTGTTCCTTTAGTGGGATAATTTGTTAACTCTGTTTCATCCCCCCCCCCTTTTTTTTTTTCTTTGCTTAGTAAAGGGAAGACACCAGTTGGGATAACAGTATTTTTTTGTCTACCACCATAACTAATTTGGTAACACCTCTTTTCAGAGTAATTAACTTCACTGTTAGGTTAACGTACCCGTGTTCCTGATATTATCTATCTCTGGACTGGGTTTATCTTTGTCTAATAAGCGGGAAGGGCTTAGTCGATACCAATCTTCTTCACCCCTCCCAAACTTGTTATTTGCATTTGTGTACTTATGATAATTTATGTAATACCTGATATTTGTTAGTGATTGATGTTTTAAAGTGAATAAAATCACATAAACTCATTTAGTTCTGTGTTGGATGTACCCAAAGCCCAACTTTTCCCCTATTCGTTTAATATAGTTTGTATCTACATCGTCTGTGTGTGTGAAAAACACCAAATCGGTGTGCGCGCAGATGCGAGTCTGGAAAACTGGCAAATAAGTGTTTGACCAGGAGAGCGGAAGAGAAGATTGAGAGAAGCGATTTGTCGTAAATAAGTCTGTCTTTACTCTCCTCCAGCACGCTGTGAAGCAACTATTTAATATCTACATTTTCTATCACTGAGCTTTCCATCATCATTTTCCACTCTAAACCGGACCACTATTTCTACGACTCTTTTCTCTCAAAATAAATTTACGACAATAAGGTTTCACTCTGATTGGCTTGTCATCAATCAGGGTTATATCATGCACTATCAATTCCGTGCGTCGTGCAGATCTCTGAGAACATCACTGAAATCTCTCAGGATGGCACGCACTTGAGATTTCTGCCCCTGGGTTAGATCTTCACAGATCAAAACATTTTCCCAGGACTCTGATGGAGTCAGAGGGACGAGAGACAGGTGCAGATTAACATCATTATCACTATCTCCACAGTCGTCGACAACAACTGCCGCTGCTAACTCCGACTCGTTCCCGACTACAGCATCAACTATCGATGTCAACTCTTCTGGGTGTTCCACATATGGTTTCAGCATGTTGACGTGAAACACTTTTTCCTTATTTCTAACCGCGATCAGATAATCCAATGATCAGATAATCACCACTATTCGTAAAGCCCTTAGCGTGTACGAGTCTTATTGTTCCTGTCCTGCATGAAGTTCAGACGTGCAGTGGTAGTATGATGAATAATATGTCAACGCAATACAAATACACACACCACCACTGCACGTCTGAACTTCATGCAGGACAGGAACAATAAGACTCGTACACGCTAAGGGCTTTACGAACAGTGGTGACACTGATAAAAGCAAGTTCAAATAGCAATTATCCCTTTATTTACTGAACAATAACTTGGCCAAATGTTGCCAGAATGAGATACAAAATATACATGTGCTACTAATGCAAATAGTAAGGTAGATAAAAATTACCCGATCAGCCTCGCAGTCAGGTCTGACCATCACTCAGCATAATGAGCGACGAGGCGAACTACAGTACATTCTCATATAAATATTAAACACAATTCGAGAATGGCAATAGGAGCGAATATAGCTGACAACTCCGTAGAGCAAAATAGTTCTCAACCAGAACAAATACACCCGGACTAAATTAATAATGGCAACTACTCACTGTCCCGCCATAGGCCGAAAAATACGGTATCACAACCGGCTTTCCACAACACGTCTGTATCAGACGGCTGCCAAGACTCCAATAATCTATGGCTTCTTTTGCGCCAAAATTCAACCTCGTCACGTGACATCACATGACGGGTTGTTTGCACAGGAACTCAAACATCTCGAGTTTCGTTTACGGCCCAGGAAAACATAGCTTGGCTTACAACCAAGCTTACAAGTTAAAACGGCAGTAAAACGTGCCGTGACAACTATCAGTAACTTCTTTTATTTCACCCTCTTCTGTTCTCAAATTTTCATAGAGACTTTTGACCTTAGCCGACACCAACCTGACTCTAATATGAACATTTTATCTGTTCTGGTGTTGCAGCCATGTTGCCAGCATGTAGGTGGAAGTAGCAGCATATAACGATATACATGATTTAATACTATGCTTGATTTTTTTTCCTTTGTTGTCTATAATGGTGCATAAAGTGTTTTCACTTAAATTCAATACACTTCTTATCATTGGCAGATGACTGACTACTGTCACAGCGCTTTATCACGTCCAGTTTTTGACCCAGTTTTATGAACCTTCAGGCACGTTTTCCCGCACTGTTAGTTGCAGTACTAATTGCTGCACGCTCAGAGGCCATAGTTAATTTATTAATTTAGCTAATAATATTAAGTGACAATTAAAACTACACACTTTATTCGTTAATTCAATCTATACGAAAAACATTCGCATATTAGCACACGGACGAAACACTTGAGCACTTAGTTCAAGGTCTGTACAGTAAGACTGAAAACATGGGAATCGACGTCACTTGATGTCATCATATTTCTCTTGCAACTTACTCCATCCTGTAAAAAATTGTTACCACAAAAGTTCAACAAGCAATATGAAAAAGTCAAATGTAGAACTTAAGTTGATTCGGCCGTTTAAGGCAAGGGAAAGTCCTCTGGAAGGGAGGCTCACGAAGCAACCAGGAGATAGCCGAACGGGAGGCAGAGGTGGGCCAGAGGACGCGTGGAGAGGAGGGCTGGAGACAAGGGTGAGGTGACGGAGAAGACGTAGGAGAGCTTGAGCTCATGGCACGTGACGGGAGGGTTTGGTGTGTGTCTGTTGAAGGCATATGCTCCTTGGGGAGCTAAAAGGTATTGATTTGAGTTTTTGATTCACCACAAAAAAAAAGCATAACTTTTTAGACACTGGGGTTGTCCACATATGACGCCACGCATATTGGGCCATCTATCAAACCCCTCCGCCCTTTGTCACACTTCGTCGCAAAAATTCATACTATATTTTATGTGGCGTCACGAACAGTAGCGGACCTACATTTGGGGGGGGGGGGGGGGAAAGGGGGGGCTCTGTAGCTTGAACTCTTGGAGGGGCCCCTTTTATTTAAAAAAAGAGTGTTAGTTGATGGGAAATAAACGTATTATAGAGAAAACTAGACTTGGGGGCCCTGAAGCTCAAGATTCAATAGCTTCATAGTAGATCCATCTCTGGTCACGAATATCTAAACCCCTCACCTTCATTTTTTTTGTTCTACTGAAGAGAAAGAATATAATCGAATGTAAACTACTTATCTAGTGCCGACACAACAATAATCTTTTAGTAAAATTGTGTTTAATCAAGCTTTTAAAATAACTACTTTCATACTTAGTCGTTCCCCTTCTACCGTGAAGTGTAGAGGTTTGGAAGAGAGAGCGCCAAACTATCCTATCGGCTGTCTTCCTCCTGGCCTGGTTCCATTCTAGTCCTCGGTCCTTCAAAGATTGTCTAATGTTGTCCTCCCAGCGGACTCTGGGTTATCCTGGGGTCTGGATCCCTGGCTCTTTGTTTCCCATGCTTGTCGTGGTAGCCGATCTTCTCCCATTCTGCAGACATGGCCAAACCATCTTAGTTGGGACTGTTCTACTTGGGTTTGCAGGGGGTGGGATTTAAGGCCTTGACGTATCGTCTGGTTGCGGACCACGCCTCTTCTTGTTACTTCAACCACCTTCCTCAGATACCTCATTTCTGAGGTTTGGATCTGGCTTTTATGGGTTGTAGTCATTGCCCATGACTCGCATCCATATGTCAAGACTGGGACATAGGTGGAGCGGTATACAGCCATCTTCGTTTTCTTACCAACCTCTCTCTTGCTGAGGAATCCACGATTTATGGCCTGAAAAAGTCTCCCAGCTGCTGCTTTTCGAGTGGCCAACTCTTCTTTGATGCCCCCCTTTCGGTCTATAATAGCTCCGAGATATTTAAAGTGTGTTTAATCAAGCTTTTAAAATAACTACTTTGCTGGTCAAATGTTGCTAAATTTATGAAAATATCGCTTATTTTGGCCCATTTTAATTTTAAACAAGAAAAAATATATTAAATTTAAAGTAAAAACATCCATAATTTCACTTCCTACTTATGTTAAAGTTTCATAAAACAATGTTAAAACTGATTCCCTACGTAATTATTTTCAGCTCTGGACGGAATTATTTTTAAGCCCCGAAAATGTACATATACATAATTTACTTTTACTAACAATGTGTGTCTAATCATGAGTTAAGTATAATATATTATATATCAAATTAAAGTACATTGGATGGACAATATGAATATATATACTTTTCTAGCTAATTTTATATTATGTTTATATTATGACAGATAATATGTACACAGAACAATAGATAACTTCAAATTTTGAACATAAATTTTCCACTTACCAAAGGCTTGTAACATAAATTATTATCACAATACAGTTTCACTGCTCTCTTTGTGAAAGTAATCCATTTAGAAACACAGAAAAAGTAAGAAAGTTGTGCTTGATCACACAGTTTGTTCACTGTTCACATATTAGTAACATATCCTGCGTGTTTTCGGCCATTATAGTGAAACGGCAAAACACGACGAAAAATGAAGATAAATGTGAATAAATTCCATTCAAACTCAAACAAAGGAAGTTGAAGCTTGTTGAAATTTGCGCAGTTTTGTGTTTACTTCCGTTCGAGATAAATTCCGGTCAGTATAAAATATCAGAGTGGAAAGAAACAACGAAATAAATCAGTCTTTTAAAAGATCTTGCGGACACAACGGTCGGCCATTGCGTCTTTTAAAAGATCTTGCGTAGGGAATCAGTGTTAAACGTGAAAGAAAATTCGCACCAAAAATAAAAATTAAAAAAATTGAAGTTGTTTTCAGTAAATAATTTCTCTTCCTTATCATTATCCAACGGCAACGCAAGGTGCTCCTCCGTTGAAAGAACTAGAAATCCATTATCTTCTAGATCAACACTGTTTACTGGAATGGTGCGTGTTACATTGTATTAAAAATGTATAATTAAAAGCAATTTAAAACATTTAAAGGTTATAACAATTATCCGACATTTCAGCTGAGATAATAATATTAATATAAGTCATCCATGAAGGAGTTATACAGTGTCGGATTTAGGCATAAGCTAAACAAGCTACAGCTTAGGGCCTCACAGTCTGAAAGGGCCTTTCTAAAAGTGGTGTAGCGAGGTGGGAGACTTCGCTGCACAAAAAGTTATAGAAATAGTAGAAAAAGTAGGAGTAAGTCTAATGTTATTTCTCTGGAACAAATCTGAAGTATTTTTGCCATAATAAATGTCTTGAAACAAAAAAAAAATTAAAGGCATATTTTAAAATCTATAGTGGAGCAACCCTTCCGCCCACCTCGCATGGATTTATTATTAATCTTTGCGGCATTCTTGTCAAGTTAAGTTAATAACACGGCCTTATTCTGTTACCAATTGCCAGATAGGATCTCCACTACTTCCTATATCTTAGGACCTCACCATATCTAAATTTGGCCGGCATTACATATGTAAATGTAGACTATGAGGATTTAAGTTGCAAAACCTATTTATCAATACCCATTAGCTCCCCAAGGAGCATATGCCTTCAACAAACACATGCCAAGTCTTCCTGTCTTGTGCCATCCGCTCAAGTTCTTTCCATGTTTTCCTCGTCATTTTCACCTCTGTATCTAGCTCTCTTCTCCATGTGTTTTTTGGTCTACCTCTGCCTCTCTTTCCCTGTGGATTCCAGAACAAGGACTGTGTTACCGGAGCCCGAAAGGGGAGCAAAGAATAGTAACACTGTACCCTAACCTTTGAAGTGAAGAAAGGAGTACGACAGGGATGCCCCTTATCAACCACTCTATTTTTAACAGTCATAGACTGGGTGATGCGCCAGACAACAGAGGGCAATCCAAGAGGAATAAGATGGACTACATTTTCTACACTGGAAGATCTGGAATATGCAGATGACATTGCACTGCTAGCATATTCACATCAACACATCCAGGAAAAAACGGATAGACTTAATAAGTATAGCCAGCAGGTGGGCTTGAACATCAACCTAAAGAAGACAGAGGTCATGACGCTCAATGTGAGCAACCCTGAGCCCATATCAGTAAGGAATCAGCAACTGGAACAGACAGATGCCTTCACATACCTAGGATGCATAGTAACACCAGACGGCGGAGCAAGCAAAGACATCAACAACAGAATGAACATAGCAAGAACAGCTTTTTTAAGCCTTAACAACATCTGGAAGTCCTCTCAGTACAGCACAAGCACAAAATTAGGATTATATCAGAGCTGTGTGCTTTCTGTGCTTCTCTATGGCGCGGAGAGCTGGAGAGTTACAGAGAAGGAAATGTCGAAATTGTCCTCTTTTCACACAACATGCCTAAGGAAAATTCTCCGAATCTTTTGGCCGAATTTCATCACCAACCAATATCTGCTTACTCGGAGCAAGCAAGAGGACATGCACACCATCATAGCTGGCAGACGCTGGAGCTGGGTTGGCCATGTCCTCAGAAGAGACCCCGATGCCATCACAAGAACAGCTATGCTATGGACCCCAGAAGTAAAACGAAAGAGAGGCCGACCAAAAACAACTTGGCGGAGGACTGTGGAGGCCGAGATGCAAAGAATGAACCAGAGTTGGGGCACTGTACGAAGGATGGCCGCCGACCGAGCAAAGTGGAATCAATTTGTTGTTGCCCTACAAGACGCCACCAGGCGTAATGGCCACTGACTGCATTGACGGTCGGCGGCTAAGGATCAAAGAAGAAGAAGAACCCTACCATGCATATCGTAAAAAGCGACTATGGAGGGTTGGGCATAGGGTTGGTTACCCCATCCCGTAAAAAAACTTGTGACCACAAAAACTTCAACAAACCTGGAAAAAACATATTTAGTTCCGACATAATTTATGACAGAAGTGATCCACGCTCGTATTTGTTTGCGTGACGTCCTATTTTTTCCAACAACCCCTTCCTTTTTTTTCCTTTCGTCACACTTCGTGACAAAATTTTAGACCCCCCCCCCCCCCCCCTTTTGCGCGATGTCATATGTGGACGACACCTTCCGTATAAATGCATTTGCATATTGTTACGTCACTTGCAGACAGAGCAACTTTAAATGATTGCTACACGCTGTGGCCAATATTTGTGCACTTAAACGTTTTCCGTTGGATCCTTGTACCATAGCTTTCCCGGTAATTAACAACAAGGAAGTGCAGAAATCCCCAAAGACGTTCACTGTTTGAATCAACAAGGTTCGACACGCAAGAGAAAAAACTTGGCCTAGTTTTCGCTGCATTCAACCTCGACACAGCGCAAATAAATATATTGGCAGAATCCGTATCATGTACGGTAATCAGAAATGCTTTCATGCGTGTCGAAGTATTTTTGTCCCCCTCAAACATCACATTTTATTCGGCGACAGCAGTAGGCTGAGTTTTAAGTTTCTCAGCAAAATGGTGAAAATCGTGGATTAGCTTATGTAGTTTCAGCACACGGAAAACTGAATCAACGACATGGAATGTGTTGTTAGATGTTACAGGACAAGGCAAGATGTTTTTCATATGCTTTTGAATTACATAGGAAAAGTGCTAACCAAACTGGCAGGTCGATTAATTGTGACTTTCTCAACAATGAGCCAGGCTGCATCGGTAACTGTATAGTGTTATTAATGGTCGTCGATCATTCTCATTCTTCACAGGAGCATGTAATTCGTGCAGTCCGGCAAAATGGAGTCCAGGTGGACTTCAGGATGTGTTCGGAATCAGGCTCACAATATTTCTCCTCATTGCTTGGCTTCAAGTACAAATATCTTCACGGAGAATTTCATACGTAGCCTAAGTAATGACCTCGAGTTCAACAGGGAACAACTGGCCAGCGAGCTTGGGTTTTCATCGGTAAGTTAAATGTTGTAAGAATTATTTAAAATATCTGGGTGATGTGTGTATCCCAAGTGCGAGAGGGTGTGATGTGGTTGTATTAATTTTTTTAATTTGCCGTTTGCCTAATTGCCTTGTGGCACACGACTTTCAACCATTGGCAAGTGTCATTCAATCATCATCATAACCCTTCAGCTTCCCATGGAGCATGCCTTCAACAAACGTCTGCCGAGTCTTCATGTCACGTGCCATCTGCTCAAGATGTTTCCATGTCGTCTTCATCCCTTTCATGTCAGTCTCCAGTTCTCTTCCTGTGTTCCTTGATTTCCCTCTACTCCTCTTACTCCAGGGATTCCAAAACAGGACTTGTAATGGAATCAACATGTTTCTTCACTGGGTGTCCTATCCATCACCGGGGCTTTCTCTATTACCAGCGGACCTTCTGTCTTGTATGGCTGAATTGACATATTTCTTTTGGTGGTCTATCCATGTTTGTTGAAGTTTTTGTGGCTTAAAATTCAGTTATATCGAAAAAAACCAACAAATTAGAAAAAAAAAAACAAATACAAACAAAAAAGGCAAGGTCTCTCATAACTGCCCTATTGTTAAAAAGGTGAAAAGGAGTGAGAAAGCCTGGGGGTATCCGGGATGACACCCATTCCACCAAGTATCTGCCATCATCCATATGAGCACTTTATCTGACTACCCCATATCCTCACACCATCATTGATCTTTATATATTTAGTTCTTGTTATATACTGTTTTACTAAACTGCAATTATCTAGGTCTATCTATTCTCAACACCTGTTCCACAGTTATGGATGAATTGCATGACTAAATAATCTAATATTGGTTTTCTCTGTTGTTCATACTTCTTACATTTTAGTAGGAAATGCTCGTTATTATTATGTTTTCTAGACACAGTAAGGTTCTTCTATTCTAAAATCGCCCATTCCTAGCTGCAGTCTAAGAAGTTTCTTATTGCTGGGAATTTTTAGTTCTATAGATACCTGACACGTTCTTGTTGGAGCCTTGAACAATTTATATGTCTGTCATTAAGGCTTCCATCCCACTCTACTGTCCATTGGTCAGTTATTATTCTTTTAATTAAGCTTTTGATCTTTGTCATCCCCACATTTATTTGGTTTCTATTAGTTCTACTTTTCATAGCTTCTTTATCCGCCTTTTCATTTCCTTCTATGCCAACATGTGAAGGTATCCAAGCTATTAGAACAGAACATCCTCTGGAGTATAGGTAAGTATATGCCAGCAATATCTCTTCTGCTATATCAGGTCTACTGCATTCACGTAAGTTTCTTATAGCTTGAATAGCAGAAAGTAAGTGTGTTAATATTGTCAATTTATGAGGAGGATTGTTAGAAAACATTTCTAGAGCTTCCAGAATTGCAACCATCTCTGCTGTGAAAATATATGTATATGTTATACTATATCCTTTCACCACTTGCCACATGGGAACATAAATATATATCCCTAATTTGTTATCTTCTCCTTTAGACCCATCTGTGTACACTGTAATAATGTCCTTTGATATTTGTTGAATATATTTCCTGGCTTGTTTTTGATAGTTTCTATATCAGTTTCTTTATTAATTATGCCTGCCAAGTGGTCTGTATCTGGTTTCTTGAGCTCCCAGGGTGGTACTACCGGCTTGTATATACCCCCCTGTTCACAAAGTTCCGGGATTCATTTTTTATCCGGAAAACCGTTATAAGGAGCTAGGTGATATTAACACAGTGCACGTGTCAACCACGTGCCACTATATGTACCAAACCTGAAGTTTGTAATTTCGCGCATGCGCTGTGTGGTAGCGTATAAGCGGATGTGACCTAGTAGTGATCGTCGCATTTCAAAAATGGACGGCAAAATTCAACAACGTATGTGCATTGATTTCTGCTTTTGTCTAGGAAAAACTGGTTCCGAAACTCTCGAAATGTTGCAAACAGCTTTCGGAGAGTCCTGTTTAAGTAGATCTAAAACATTTGAGTGGTATTCCCGTTTCAAAAGTGGACTCCGATCCTTTGAAGATGGCCCCCGTCAAGGGAGACCCTCCACCTCCCACACCGACGAGTTCGTAGCACGTGTGCAAGAAATGATACGCGCTGACCGACGTCTGACTATCAGAGAGGTTGCTGATGATATTGGAATATCAATTGGTACATGCCATAAAATCGTAACTGAAGATTTGCACATGAGACAGGTGTCAGCGAAACTTGTGCCACGCCATCTGACTGAGGACCAGAAGGACGATCGGTTGTCCATTTGCACTGACCTCCTTGAGATAGCAAAAAACGACACAAATTTCATGTCCTCGATAATAACTGGTGATGAAAGCTTGGTGTACGGATATGACCCGGAAACAAAGCAAATGTCCTCCCAGTGGCAAACGCAATCATCTCCTCGGCCGAAGAAGGCACGACAGGTCAAGTCCAATGTCAAGACAATGTTAATAGCGTTTTTCGACATTGATGGCCTGGTGCATCATGAATACGTCCCTATAGGACAGAGTGTCAATGCTGAATTCTACAAAACAGTCTTGCAACGCCTCCGCGACGCTGTACGCAGACATCGCCCTGAGAAGTGGCGCACATGCAATTGGCTTGTTCATCATGACAATGCACCTACACACAGGTCTGTCACCACAAACGCATTTTTGACGAAACACAACATTCCATTGCTCCCGCATCCTCCATACTCACCCGATCTTGCTCCGTGTGACTTTTTCTTGTTCCCGCAACTTAAGAAAACAATGAAAGGCCGTAGATTCGATGACATTGAGCAGATTCAAGCCAACACGACGAGACAAATGAGGGCTATTCCGCAAAGTGACTATCAGAGGTGCTTCCTTCAGTGGCAGGAACGTTGGAATAAGTGTGTACACTCACAGGGGAACTACTTTGAAGGAGATAGAACCAACTAGTATGTAAGTCTACTTATTCAATTTCCAAAAAAATGAGTCCCGAAACTTTGTGAACAGGGGAGTACTACTGTTATTGATTCACGCATTTAGGACATTCCAGTGTACTAGTTCCTCCATACATTTCCAATCTGCCGAGTATCTACTAGCATTCATGAACCTGTTCTGAGTTGTTAACTGTTACATAGCAAATGTTGGAAAAGCTGGATGAGTCTTGTTCAACATAGTTTTGGTTTCCGAAGTTCCAAAGGGAGGACTCCTAAGGCCACTTTCAGAGCACCCTTCGATGTTAATCTGATTGCACTTGCACATAATGCGTGGTGCTGAATTCTATCTAATGTAATCGTGTGACTATGTGCTGCTGATCATTCCGTTTAATCTAGTTTAGTGAGTCATTTGAGAGATAGATAGATAGATAGATAGATAGATAGATAGATAGATAGATAGATAGATAGATAGATAGATAGATAGATAGATAGATAGACAGACAGACAGACAGACAGACAAGTCTTAATAATATTTTGGCCACATGACTCAAACAAGACTTAATTGTACAGTCTTCACATTAGATGGCTCCTGGTTTCTTAAACAAAGCTGTGAGTATGGATTGTAGTAGATCATTAGTTATTTGACCATTGCTGCAGATGTCATTCATCAAGTTTATTATCGCGTCTGCTACAAATTCTCCCACATTCCATTTCTTCTACTGCAGTGATTCTCAACATATTGGTCGCGGGCAACACTGCGATGGGGCACTCCGCTTACATTTTCCTTACTGGAAGTTTTAAGTAAGAGTCACGCCTTTGGCTGAATTCCTGTATTCATTGCTTGTGTGGCTAGCTTCACTAACATACTGTGACAGTTGAGTCGTGATCGTAAGAAAGTTGAGAATCACTGCTCTGCTGTTAGATCATCTGGTCTAGGAACTTTGTTTTTATTCACATTGTCTTGAATATTTAATTCTGACCTTTCATTATCTTAGATACATCATTTATGTATTCTGTCCATAGTTTTATTACTTTTTCTTGATCCATTATATTGTTCCTTCTTGTGGTTTCAAATAGCCATTAGCTGACTGTGTTCTCTTTTTTGAAAGTTTCTTTGATTAATGACTGTACGAAGGGCATTACGACGGTGGTTTTCCCCTTGTTTTCCATTGGTTTTTGCACGGGAGTCTCCAATAGCCTATGATTAAAAAGTCTTAACACACGTTAGCCGGAGGGAACAAGTTAAAAGGTCTCCATGTCGCTAGCTGTCACGTGATAAAGCTTTAGAGATGTAAGTTATTATAACGTATGCGTCAGAGCTTTTAAAATAAAAGCTTCATTATTATTATTATTTTTTTGCTAAGCCCATGTATCTTTATTCACGGTATTTTTATTATTTGTTAAATATGTTTTTTTGCACACCATAAAGATAACTTTATGCTTACCTGCAGTAGTTCACAAAATACAGTTTAAGAAACTTGTATACTGCGTAATTAGAATTTTCGAGTAAGTTACTCGCCAAAACATGGCGGGAAATACTTATTTTGTGCATTTTCTGCTGCATGTCCTCACGACGTCACGAATTCTGCTGTGATCATTCGTCTGGATGCTCTGGTTATGGAGCGATGTGTCAAAAAAATAACATGAGGGAGAAGTGAACAACTCATTGAACTGAAATTTGAGGAATTAATTAACTGCAGCTTTATCATAACAATTTTTGTAAATGTACGGATTTTTTTGTTTAAGTTTTGTCATTGTAAGTATTGAAAAACAAAAATTCAAAATAAATTTTCTACTACTCTGTCTCCATTATTTAAGGGAGAATTTACTTGAGAGACAGAATCGGTCGAGTTGCTGCAAATGTAACGAGCTTTAGACTTGTAAATATACAAGATACTTATTCATACTCACCCGAATTACAAATGGGGAAGATTCAAGAAATTCTGTCCAAGATCAAACACCCGACGTTTTAAGGATGGGAACAAAGTGCGAGTTGTTTCAACAGGTGCGCAATTTAGTTCCTCAGTCGGAAACGAGCCATGAAAAAGATTGCAATTTTGGTGGGAAAAGATAAGACAAGTGTGACAGTTATAAAAGATTATTCGTTATATGGAGATTACGGCATTGTACGGTGTTACAATTATTTGTCTTCTAAATGATACACGTTTAGTTAATAATTAATTGTTACTTGTCGCATTTGTTTTGTTTCACGTTTCTCCTTTTCTCAAATCTCCAGCACGATTTAGCAGCCAATGGATTTCATAACTGGTGTAACAGTCCTGGGTCTACAGTCTTTGTTCTCGTTTCAGTCCTTGGCAACCTTGGACGAACAGACTGTGTTCAAAGGATTGAACAGTATATTCGTAAGTATCGTCATGATAATGCTATCGTTTCTTAGCTAGTAACCTCGTAAGTATCGTAATTATAATGCTATCGTTGCTTAACTAGTATATTCGCAAGTATTGTCATTATAATGATATAGTTTCTTAACAAGTATATTCGTAAGTCTCGTCATTATAATGCTATCGTTTCTTAACTACTATATTCGTAAGTATTGTTATTATACTACTATCGTTTCTTAACTACTGTATTCGTAAGTATCGTCATTATAATGCTATCGTTTCTTAACTACTATATTCGTAAGTATCGTCATTATAATGCTATCGTTTCTTAGTTAGTAAACTCGTAAGTATCGTCATTATACTGCTATCGTTTCTTAACTACTATACTCGTAAGTATCGTCATTATATTGCTACCCTTTCTTAACTACTATATTCGTAAGTATCGTCATTATACTGCTATCGTTTCTTAACTACTATATTCGTAAGTATCGTCATTATAATGCTATCGTTTCTTAACTACTATATTCGTAAGTATCGTCATTGTAATGCTATCGTTTTTTAACTACTATATTCGTAAGTATCGTCATAATAATGCTATCGTTTCTTAGCTAGTAAACTCGTAAGTATCGTCATTATACTGTTATCGTTTCTAAGCTAGTAAACTCGTAAGTATCGTCAGTATACTGTTATCGTTTCTAAGCTAGTAAACTCGTAAGTATCGTCAGTATACTGCTATCGTTTCTAAGCTAGTAAACTCGTAAGTATCGTCATTATACTGCTATCGTTTCTTAACTACTATATTCGTAAGTATTGTCATTATAATGGTATCGTTTCAACCATTGAAGAGCGCCGTCCATTCATCATCATTCAGCTCACCAAGGAGCATAGGATGTCAACAAACTTACGCCAAATATTCCAGTCACGGGCCATCAGCACAAGGTCTTTCCTTGTCTTCTTTATCCCTGTCGTGTCTGTCTCAAGTTTTCTGCTGCACGTGCTCTTTGGTCGTCATCTACGTCTCATACCCAGGGGATTCCAGAACAAGGACTGCTTTGTAATGCTATCAACAGATTTCCCCAGTGTGCGTCCTATCCATCGCCACCGTCTTCTTCTCATCTGTTGTTCCACTGGTACTTGTCTGGTTCTTGTCATCTCTTGTTCCACTGGTACTTGTCTGGTCTTGTCATCTCTGGTTCCACTGGCACTTGTCTGGTTCTTGCCATCTCTTGTTCCACTGGCACTTGTCTGGTTCTTGTCATCTCTTGTTCCACTGGAACAAAACAAGAGATGACAATGTTTTTGTTCCACTGGCACTTGCCTGGTTCTTGTCATCTCTTGTTCCACTGGAACAAAACAAGAGATGACAATGTTCTTGTCATCTCTTGTTCCACTGGCACTTGTCTGGTTCTTGTCATCTCTTGTTCCACTGGAACAAAACAAGAGATGACAATGTTTTTGTGCCAACGCCGGATATGCAAGACCTGTCCGTTTGTACTCCAAACTCAGACAGTCACTTTTCCGAAAGGAAAATTTATCATTAGAGAGTCTTTTACGTGCGAATCCAGAAACCTGATTTATGCTATCATCTGCAAGAGATGTGGCATGACCTATATTGGTGAAACTGGTAGGCGTTTGGCAGACAGGTTTCGTGAGCACTTGAATGACATCTATCAGGACAAACATTTACCGGTGGCCCTTCATTTCAATAGGCCTGACCATTCAGGTAATTCCGATATACATGTCACTGCCCTCCGTTCATGTGCCGGTAATGACAAGACTCGCTTTTCGTTGGAGAATCGCCTTATTTTTAAAATGGGCGTTCTAGCTCCCGGTGGTTTAAATATACAACATCATTTTGCATAAATTCTGGTAGCTTTTCTCTTTTTCATTCTTTATTCGTTGTCTTTATGATCTATCTTCTTGTGTTTTTGCTTTGGTTCGTTTCGTATCTTTTTATATCTCTTGTTTTGTCGCTATCGTACGTCACTTCCTTGTGAATTCTGTGACAAGAGACTACCGCTTTCTTCCACGGATTCTTTGCATCGAGCTAAGCTAACTTTAACTAGTTCCACAGTTTTGTTTATTCTTCTTTTTTTCGTTTCGTTGGATTATTTACTTTCTTGTTTCAGTATTTCTTTTAGATTTTACGGTTTTCTTGTATTGTTATTGTTCTTTTTTTCTCTTATCACTGTTGTTGTTTACTTTTTCCATCTGCTTGTATCACCCATTTGTTGTATATTTCTCATCATCGTATAGTTTTGTAGTACCTATATGTAATTTTTGTCTTTGTCACCGGTTTGTGGCTAACGAAGGGTAAAACCCGAAACGTCCCTTGTCTCATGTGAACTGTTATTTGTAAAACTGATTCAATACCGTTTTATTAGTTTATAAACTTATTGTTCCACTGGCACTTGTCTAGTTCTTGTCATCTCTTGTTCCACTGGCACTTGTCTGGTTCTTGTCTGGAACAAGAGATGACAAGAACCAGACAAGTACCAGTGGAACAAGAGATGACAAGAACCAGACAAGTACCAGTCGAACAAGAGATGACAAGAACCAGACAAGTACCAGTGGAACAAGAGATGACAAGAACCAGACAAGTACCAGTGGAACAAGAGATGACAAGAACCAGACAAGTGCCAGTGGAACAAGAGATGACAAGAACCAGACAAGTGCCAGTGGAACAAGAGATGACAAGAACCAGACAAGTGCCAGTGGAACAAGAGATGACAAGAGCTTTGTCTGGTTCTTGTCATCTCTTGTTCCACTGGCACTTGTCTGGTTCTTGTCATCTCTTGTTCCACTGGCACTTGTCTGGTTCTTGTCATCTCTTGTTCCACTGGCACTTGTCTGGTTCTTGTCATCTCTTGTTCCACTGGCACTTGTCTGGTTCTTGTCATTTCTTGTTCCACTGGTACTTGTCTGGTTCTTGTCATCTCTTGTTCCCCTGGTACTTGTCTGGTTCTTGTCATCTCTTGTTCCACTGGTACTTGTCTGGTTCTTGTCATCTCTTGTTCCACTAGTACTTGTCTGGTTCTTGTCATCTCTTGTTCCACTGGTTGTCGTGGAATATTCTAATCCCCATATATAAATTATCAAGTAAATATAAAGCCTAATAAATACATATAATAAATAAAAGAAAAGAGCAATGGTAAATAACAGTGCTGTCACAAAGAAGGTACTCGAAATTCCCCCTTGTTTTCTACTTCGTCGGCAAATTGTAACGCTTTCACGTTGATATTAAAGGCCTTCTGCAACATACACGCGTTTCCCAAACACACAATAAAATGTGCTGCCTTTCTAAGAAAAACCTTGAAATATGCAAGTTGACCTAAATTTTAAATTCCATTCATGTCTTTTTCTACACTATGTTACCAAGATCAAAAGACAGATGGACTAAAGGATAGCGAGAAGAGAGAGGGGCGAATAAAGCCGAACGCATGCAAAATTAAACACGCGTCTCGCTATTAATGCCACCCCCAACCCGCGTCGCGCGATACACAAATGCTGCCATCACGCGTGTAAGACTACATGCACTAACTTTTTTTCAGACGGACAGTGATAAAATACATTACCCATCCCAGAGTTAGGTTTATAAATCATAAAAAACGCTTATTAGGAAAGATAACAATAGATGGGTTTACGGTTGAAAACATAACAGTACCCAGACAGCACATCTTCGAAACAGGAGGTAGAAAATACATATTTTGAACGCAGCCACATAGCTCTTTTAAATTTGGATATTTGGGTTCCTTAGGGCTTGCTGACAAAGAATATGTAAAACGTTACGCAAATAGTCCAGGAATTAATAAATTATACCCAAAATAAAATAGTGGGGATGCCTGACAGCATGGAATCATTTCTGCTCATAAAATTTTTTTATAACGTGTTTGAAAAAAATCTTACGTTACAGAATTAGCCTACCATGTAAACTCCAAATTGATTGGAGCGCAACAAATGAAAGACTAACCACGATTGGTCGGGCTATAAATACTATCTTTCGTTGTTAGGGGAGACGTGAAAAGGTAACATTTTTTCAAACACTTGTCGAAACGTGGCCTCATTGGCTAGACTCGCTGATATACTCACTTAGGAGCGTTAGTTCGAGACCACTAGTGCAAATAATCTTGATAAAGCAACAGTGCGTTGAAGCCAGCTCATATTTGTGTTAAATAAAAGCCTGGAACATAAGCAGATGGGAATTTGTGCCAGAATTCATTGCTAATCAACGTATCTGTGTTTATTTCCATGAAATTGTGGTAAGCTTGAACCATTCAGTATCTTTTAATGAAAATTGAATGTAAATTGTTAATTTATGCCTGTATATATATGTGTAGTTCAGTGGCAAACAGGAGATAAAGCCTATAATGCTCCAGCCTGAACAGAGGGTGTCGGAGGGAAGTAAAACGGCATGGAATGGCCAAATAGTACACTGACACCTGGATGATTGATTAGACAGAAATAATGCTGGAAGTGCAGAGGCGTAGTGACCATTAAGGAGGGTAATGCTGGTATAAAGTATTTCAGATGAAGCTGACAGTTGGCCTAACGCTCTGAACTCAATGTTTGTGTTGTATTGTGCTCAGTGTAGAACTAGAGTATCAATTAGTTATGAAGTAGAAGGTACATCCTTCTTGTTTTCAGGGACCGTGGTCTTGATGGTACTGAGCAGCACCTGGTCAGAGCTTTGCTGAATCCAGAGTCGGACAGCATACTCCTTGGTTTATTTAGCTATCAGTGAGGTGTCTCCAGAGCCCAGAGGAGAATTCGAGCAGAGGAGTCCTTTCCTGCCGCCATCACGCAAGATAAGCTGATTTGGCCAGCTGAGCTCAACATTATATCCCCTCATCTTGAAATAACTTTGTAAAAATAACATTCAGAGGGGAATTTAATTGTCTTAATATCAGGAACTGAGAACATCTCCAATACTAGTCCCTAAGACAAACTATTGAAGTCATGATGACAAATACCAACAGAGCTTGAACAAAACAAAACCAGTATTACCTCATATTACCACTACACAACTGACACACATAGGATATTTTTAATAATATATGTCACTACATTATTCATATTGATAAAGTCTGTACATATACTTGTAATTAAAATTGATTGTGATTCCTGGTTCCTTTGTAATTGAATCAGGACACATATTCATTCATAACAGAAATGAATACATATTGTTATTTGAAAAGTTATCAGTGACTCCTTAAGATATTCTCATAGAGTGTTATATGTATGTGAGTGTCACAGTGTTGTCAAGAGTAGTGGATTAAATTAAATTGTTTATCTGTCTGTTGTTGTGACTTACACTTCATCATACACATACCCTAGACACATAACGTAGTCATCACACTATTCCAGAATAATTCTGACTGAGATATATAGATATGTGGTAGCAAGTAAGGTTATCTATAATACACTACTCTTAATAGATATAGATACCTTCACAGCTGATCTCAGTCAGTACACTAAGTCCCCTATAAATATTTATAACATCCCACTTCACCACATATATTGGGGTCTCGCTCTTGGGATTTTGAATCTTTCCCTATTAAAAATATTGGGGGTAATTCACTTCAGGGAATATAAGAATTAAAAGGTATCCTTGGGTGGAATTAAATAAGGTTGAGCTCACGGTGCCTGTGTTGTCCATTAGATATATTTAGAGATTAAATTGTTGGTTAGACATTGTAGAAATTTACCTGATAGACAATGGCGGACCTGGCCAAGTTTCGATCTGCTGCTGTTCAGACTGCAAAAGAGTTAGGATTAGATGGGCAAGTTATGGTTGCCTATGTTACTACGGAATGTGACAAATTTATTGAACGCGAAGAAAGAAGATTAGAAAAAGAGGCCGAAAGAAAGTTAGAGGCTGAGACTAAGAGGTTGCAAGCTGAGGCTGAGACTAAGAGGTTACAGATTGAGGCTGACAAAGAGGCTAAAGCATTGGAAGCCGAGGAAAGAAGACAGGCTGCAGAAAGGGAAGAGAGGAAATTAGCTGCAGAAAGGGAAGCAGAAGATAAAAGATTACAAAGGGAACATGAGTTACGACTAAGGGAGTTTGAGTTTCAAGGCCATGCTCCTGAAAATGGTGCCAGTCCCTTTGCCTCTGATGCTACGGTTACTCAAGGAGCCTCAACCTCAGCTATGAATTTTCATTTAGATCATTTTGTTGAGAAAGACGATGATATAGAGAGCTACCTAAATAGGTATGAACTATTAGCTACCACGTATGGGTTAGAGAGAGAAAGGTGGAGCTTAAAGTTATCTCAGGGACTTCGTGGGGCAGCTTATGAAGTTTTTGCAAAAATGAGCAGAGGTGATCAGGAAAATTATGACATGCTAAAGCAGGCTCTTTTGTTAAGGTATGAAAAGAATGCAGAATTTTATAGGAAAAAAAATTTAGGAATGCTAAACTACTGTCAGGTGAAACATATCACCAGTTCTCTGCACGAATAGAGACATACTTGGAGAAATGGACTTCTCTGGGGAAAACCCAAGATCTTAAGGAAATGGTCCTTATAGAGCAACTAAGAGAGTCCATGGCTCCAGACCTGAGAAAGTTTCTCATGGAACAAGGTGCAGAGAGGCTGGATGAGTTGCTAAATGTTGCTGAAAGGTATCAAGCAGCTCAAGCAGAGGTAACAGGTAATAAAAAGAAACAAGTGGATAACTTTAGGGCACCACAGAACTTTAATAAATTTGATCCTAAGGATCAAAATAAAGGTAAGCACCAGTTTGATAGGCCACGGTATGACAATAAAAATAAATTCCCACAATTCGATGAAAGGAAATATAATGAAAGAAAATCTTTCAACCAAGGAAAAAGGTGGTGTAAGAATTGTCAGATGGACAATCATGACACTGACCGCTGCAGAAGGAAACCTGTGTATATGGCAACCCTTCAGGTCAGGTCGACCTCAAGACAGGAGGAGGATATTATGTTAGATACCACTCCAGAAGAGATGAGGAAGGCACAGGCTGGGGATAAAACACTCAAGCCTTGTTTCAGGAAATTGTCAACTTGTCATACAACTCCAGGCAAGGGAGATTTTTACATGAAAAACAAGTTGATGTATAGGAAGACTGGAGCTAGATCCAAAGGTCACGGACAGCTGGTTCTTCCAAAAAGATATAGGGCAGACTTAATAAGGAGCCTACATGTGAAACCAGATGGGGACCATGAGAAGATAGGTACCATCATTCAAAAGGTGGCTCACAATTATTATTGGCCCAAAGCAAGATGGGACATTGAGAATTTTGTAGAAAGGTGTAGCATAGCACATGAGGGAACACCCACAAGTGGGAACATGGTCAGGACCTGGACACGCCCCGGGGCAAAATTAGGCCTGATAATAAAAAGAAATATAGATTTGATAAAGTGGACCAAATGGAATGGGAAGCCCCTTTTCACGGACAAGCTTCACTTAACTGTTTTACAATGGCCACTATGCGGAGAGTGCAAAAAGATGTCTTACCCCAGGATAAGCCGAAAATCCCTCAATCGGACTTAAACAAACTGGAGGAAGAGGATGTAGGGAGGAAATCTCTCATCAAGAATTTTAAGTGGGGAGAAAGCCCCAAAAGAAAAATTGGTAGCGGTCGTTTTGTGAATGATAATTCTGGGAGGAAAAATCATCACTATAAAGCTTCGAGTGGAAGAGACCATACCGGTGCATGGACAAATAGGTCCACACAATTAAAGGTCCATATGTAGCTTTGTTAAGAACGTGGACTGATGAAAAGGCAGAGGAAAACATTACAGCTTCATACCAATATGTGAATGAGCTGACCACTCGGTTAAAAACTGGCTGGAAACTTGCCAATGAAAATTTGAAACAAGCCAGGAAGAAACATGCTGCCTATTATAACAGGAAGGCGAAGGACAGAAATTTGGCTGTGGGAGAGAAAGTACTGCTTCTTTTGCCTGGGAGTCAGAATAAGTTACAAATTGGATGGCAGGGTCCATATACAGTTTAGAGAAGGTGTCTAGAACAAATTATAAGATAGATAAGAAGGGGAAAGAAAAAATCTATCATGTGAATCTCCTGAAGAAATATTTGGAAAGAGAACATCAGGAAGAGACACACTTGTTGACCTTGTCCATCGCCATGGAGATGAAAAAGGAACCACTTTCATCATTTGAATATCCATTACACCCCTGTGAGACAGCAGCACAGGTGAAAATCAGTACACATTTAACGAAAACTCAGAAAGAGAGAGTGCAACAGGTTCTAAATAATCATGCAGAGGTGTTAACAGACCGACCAGGGCATACAAACCTATTGGAATATGATATGAAACTAATAGACTCCACACCTGTCTGTATGAAACCATATTCGATTCCGTTTGCTAAGGAGAAAGCTTTGAAGGAAGAGATAGACTATCTATTGAAGGAAGGAATTATTTCGCACAGTGAGTCTTCGTATAGTTCCGGTGTTGTACTCTTAAGGAAGCCCTCTGGAGAACATAGACTCTGTATAGATTACAGGAGACTGAATGCTATTACAGAAGGACAGGTGGATCCATTGCCGGATACAAATCAGCTGTTTGCCAGACTAAATAAAGCTAAATATTTCTCAAAAGTGGATCTGAGTAAAGGATACTATCAGATTCCAGTAAAGCCTGAGGTTAGACCATACCTAGCTTTTAGTACCTCAGAAGGACACTATGAGTTTAATAGATTGCCATTTGGATTGAAGAATGCGCCTAGTGTCTTCTCTAGAATGATGAGAAAATTATTGGATCCTCTGAATAATCCCTGTATAACAAATTTTATGGATGATATCCTTATAGCAACAGAAACATTTGAGGAACACATTGACTCTCTGAACATGCTGTTTGATCGACTTAGGGAGGCAAATTTAACAGCCCGACCAACCAAATGTTGCGTTGGATGTAAAGAATTGGAATTTTTGGGACACACAGTTTATCAGGGAAACATGACCCCTGACCCAAAGAATTTAGAGAAACTACAGAAAGCCCCGAGACCACAAACCAAGAAGGACGTGAGATCCTTTGTCTCATTATGTGGTTTCTACCAGAAGTATATCAAAAACTTTAATTCCATATGTGCACCGTTAACTGAATTGACACGTAAAGGACATCCAGATCGCATTACATGGACACCACAATGTGAAATGACTTACCAAGAATTGAAGGAAAAGCTCACAAGTAAACCCATTTTGAAATTACCTGACTTAAGTCAAGAATTCATAGTAAGGACGGATGCAAGTAATATTGGGCTAGGAGCAACTCTACTACAGAAATCAGATGCATTGGATGGGGAATTAAGCCCAGTGGCATATGCTAGCAGAAAGTTGAATAAAGCTGAAATCAACTACTCAACTAGCGAAAAAGAATGTCTTGCAGTAATATGGGCGATAAAGAAATTCAATATTTATCTATATGGGAAGGCATTTAAGTTGCAAACAGACCACAAACCTTTATCGTTTCTAGCACAGGCTAAGCATGAGAACTCTAGGTTACTCCGATGGTCTTTACTTCTGGCTCCATATAATTTTAGCATTGAGTATATATCTGGAAAAACCAATTTGGGAGCGGATTTTTTAAGCCGCCATCCGTGTGATGAGAATCACCGTAAACCCCAGAAATAATAATAAATTTCTCTATGTGAATATAGAATAAAGGACTGACATATAATGTCTGTTTTAAGAGGGGAGGTGTCGTGGAATATTCTAATCCCCATATATAAATTATCAAGTAAATATAAAGCCTAATAAATACATATAATAAATAAAAGAAAAGAGCAATGGTAAATAACAGTGCTGTCACAAAGAAGGTACTCGAAATTCCCCCTTGTTTTCTACTTCGTCGGCAAATTGTAACGCTTTCACGTTGATATTAAAGGCCTTCTGCAACATACACGCGTTTCCCAAACACACAATAAAATGTGCTGCCTTTCTAAGAAAAACCTTGAAATATGCAAGTTGACCTAAATTTTAAATTCCATTCATGTCTTTTTCTACACTATGTTACCAAGATCAAAAGACAGATGGACTAAAGGATAGCGAGAAGAGAGAGGGGCGAATAAAGCCGAACGCATGCAAAATTAAACACGCGTCTCGCTATTAATGCCACCCCCAACCCGCGTCGCGCGATACACAAATGCTGCCATCACGCGTGTAAGACTACATGCACTAACTTTTTTTCAGACGGACAGTGATAAAATACATTACCCATCCCAGAGTTAGGTTTATAAATCATAAAAAACGCTTATTAGGAAAGATAACAATAGATGGGTTTACGGTTGAAAACATAACAGTACCCAGACAGCACATCTTCGAACAGGAGGTAGAAAATACATATTTTGAACGCAGCCACGTAGCTCTTTTAAATTTGGATATTTGGGTTCCTTAGGGCTTGCTGACAAAGAATATGTAAAACGTTACGCAAATAGTCCAGGAATTAATAAATTATACCCAAAATAAAATAGTGGGGATGCCTGACAGCATGGAATCATTTCTGCTCATAAAATTTTTTTATAACGTGTTTGAAAAAAATCTTACGTTACAGAATTAGCCTACCATGTAAACTCCAAATTGATTGGAGCGCAACAAATGAAAGACTAACCACGATTGGTCGGGCTATAAATACTATCTTTCGTTGTTAGGGGAGACGTGAAAAGGTAACATTTTTTCAAACACTTGTCGAAACGTGGCCTCATTGGCTAGACTCGCTGATATACTCACTTAGGAGCGTTAGTTCGAGACCACTAGTGCAAATAATCTTGATAAAGCAACAGTGCGTTGAAGCCAGCTCATATTTGTGTTAAATAAAAGCCTGGAACATAAGCAGATGGGAATTTGTGCCAGTAATTGTGCCAGAATTCATTGCTAATCAACGTATCTGTGTTTATTTCCATGAAATTGTGGTAAGCTTGAACCATTCAGTATCTTTTAATGAAAATTGAATGTAAATTGTTAATTTATGCCTGTATATATATGTGTAGTTCAGTGGCAAACAGGAGATAAAGCCTATAATGCTCCAGCCTGAACAGAGGGTGTCGGAGGGAAGTAAAACGGCATGGAATGGCCAAATAGTACACTGACACCTGGATGATTGATTAGACAGAAATAATGCTGGAAGTGCAGAGGCGTAGTGACCATTAAGGAGGGTAATGCTGGTATAAAGTATTTCAGATGAAGCTGACAGTTGGCCTAACGCTCTGAACTCAATGTTTGTGTTGTATTGTGCTCAGTGTAGAACTAGAGTATCAATTAGTTATGAAGTAGAAGGTACATCCTTCTTGTTTTCAGGGACCGTGGTCTTGATGGTACTGAGCAGCACCTGGTCAGAGCTTTGCTGAATCCAGAGTCGGACAGCATACTCCTTGGTTCATTTAGCTATCAGTGAGGTGTCTCCAGAGCCCAGAGGAGAATTCGAGCAGAGGAGTCCTTTCCTGCCGCCATCACGCAAGATAAGCTGATTTGGCCAGCTGAGCTCAACATTATATCCCCTCATCTTGAAATAACTTTGTAAAAATAACATTCAGAGGGGAATTTAATTGTCTTAATATCAGGAACTGAGAACATCTCCAATACTAGTCCCTAAGACAAACTATTGAAGTCATGATGACAAATACCAACAGAGCTTGAACAAAACAAAACCAGTATTACCTCATATTACCACTACACAACTGACACACATAGGATATTTTTAATAATATATGTCACTACATTATTCATATTGATAAAGTCTGTACATATACTTGTAATTAAAATTGATTGTGATTCCTGGTTCCTTTGTAATTGAATCAGGACACATATTCATTCATAACAGAAATTGGCACGGGTCAGAAAGGCTTAGCTTGAATTTGTTGAACATTTATGCTCCACAGTGAACTGAAAGGCCGTGCGATTGTTATCATTGTCATCGCTGTTATTACATCATCTTACCTACAGTCGTCGTAGACATGGCACAAGTGATCATGTTCATTATCATCGTTAAGATTATTAGTCATTTTTGTTCCCCACGGAACATAACATCGCATTTGCTGCTTGTTGCCAATTTCCTTCTTCGGTCGTCTTACTTAGGTCTGGCCACTGAACCACTGCTGCTGTAGCTCACTTCACCTTCTCTTCTTCTCGGGGATACTCTAGTTGTAGTTTCTGTAACAACTGTTTTCCTGGACTAAAGTTGTCAGCCCTAGCCTAACAGATTCATTCTGTCTCTCTCTCCCCCCAACCTATAAGGCCGCGATATTTACCATCACCAGCAAGGTAATTTTTTCGGGAAAAAGGGGGGGGGGGGGAAGAGGGAGGGGGAAGGAAAGGAGTACTGAGTTAGTCTTGTGTCTAGTTAGTCTTGTGTCTAGTTAGTCTTGTGTCTAGTTACGATTCACTACCACAACGAGGTGATGGTCCGTGCATGGTTCCTGGTACGATTCCTCGGAGAGCCTATTACTTCTGGTATTTTTCTGTTACCTTGTGTTCACTAAAAGGTAATGGTAGTCCGTAAGGGAGTGAAGTGTTAGAGACTTCACTATACTAGGTCCAGCGTCGAGAGGTGACCAGTTCCTTTCCTAGCTGCCTTTTCCTTCCCTAACTCAAGTGCAAAGTCAGGTACCCATTTACAGCTGGGAAGACTGATGCGTGACGATACCGTGAATCGAACCCAGCACTTTTGCCGCGAGAGACCAGAGCTCTAACCACTGTGTCAATCGGACGCTCAGTTGTGTTCACTATCATTGTTTATTTACGAGTGCATGTCTTATGCATATTTATGTTCGTTATTTAATTTGGAGAACCAGTTTTGCTTTCGTATTCTGACATGACAACTCTGGTTGTTTCCGCCCCGTGACTTGTTTGGCAAAGTTGAACCTGTCGGGAGCATAAGGTTCTACCAACGTAGCTGATAGGATCCATAAGACACGCAGGCCGTCCCTTCAGTTCAGGATGGAGCTGACATGACTGATAATCTATACACTAATTATTGAAAATTACAATTTAATGTTGTAAAATAAAAATAGCCCATGCAAAAGCAGCCTTCTGTAAAATGTATTCTGTATTTTGTGCTACAATTCTTTGTCAATGGAAGCAAGCAAGAAAGTTCTTCATTGTTATATAGAACCAATCCTGACATACGGGAGTGAAACATGGACAATTAGTATACAAGTAGGAAGAGCACTAGAGGCCACAGAGATGTTGTTTTACGGAAGAATGTTAAAAATAGAACAGACAGCAAAAGTCAGTAATGAGGATGTCCTGAAAGATGGACAGCTAAAGTCAGTAATGAGGATGTCCTGAAAGATGGACAGCTAAAGTCAGTAATGAGGATGTCCTGAAAGAGGTCAAAGTTCAAAGGTAGCTTATTCCTCATGTTAGAAGGAATCAATCCACTTTCTGTAGGCGTGTAATGAGAACAAGAAAAGCTGGAATATATTGTGACAACGGAAAGATTGAATATATCGTGACAACGGAAAGATTGAAGGAAAAACAAGATAGGTGACGATCAAGATAGAAGATACAGGATAGTTCTACGTCATGGTATAGACAGAAATCAACAAAAAACATATACATAGTTCTGGATACTGGAAGTTGTAGAGAGACAGGATCGCCTATACCAGGGGTTCTCAACCTTGTTTACTCATGTCCCCCTTCTGAGCCTCATTTACCTTTGTCCCTCACCCCCTTCATACTTTACCATCTTACTGTGGCCCCCTAGAAATAAGGTACGTTGAGAACCACTGACCTACAACAGCAGGCTTGGTACCTGAATAAGAATTAAAAAAAAAAAAAAAAACCGAAGATTGCAAGCCAGTTCTACGAGCTACCGACGGGCTCCATAACTCATTCTGTTGTTGTCGTTTTCTTTGTTTGTTCTTTTCCCGTTTACATTCTACTGCTGTCTTTGAACATCGCAAGTTTTATATAAGGTGCTTCTCATTTCCCATGCGCGCGAATGATGGTGCATGCAATCTTCGGAAACTTTCAGTCACCTCTTCGATCTATTGTTTTCTTGACCTTCTCCTAGGCAGAATTTTCAATAATCTTACAAGTGAACTTGACTCAAGAACTGATCGTTATTGCGGCTCATACTTTGATTCTTGGTTTCCTGACTAATTTACTGGCATGTATGGCTCTTATCCTGTCATAAATGAACTGCTATTAGATTCTCGTGGCATTTCCTTATTTAAGTAAAGAGGCCATATGCAGTGACAGTCCCATCGTGACCGTGTAGTCTTTTGTTTTAGTTGTCTGGTTGTGTTAGTAGAATTGAAGATTTGTCTATCATGTGTGTTTGTTAGTGTGTCAGGTGTTAGCCTTTGTTAAACGCAGTTTATTCTTCAGCAACATGTTCCAATATTGCAATCTATCTTGTTATGTTTTCCTGGCGTGATCGTGTTGTTGTGTTTTAGTACAGATGGTATCAGGTTAACACCTGAGATGGTTATGGCCATATGTGTGAGGCTATGGGAAACCTCATTTTCCAGGTTCTTTTCTAAGCAATCATATGACGACAAAATGTTTCAACGTAGATAATCTTCACAAACGTTCACCAATACTGTCTACAACGATGAAACTTAACGACATTTATCTCTTCGACGCCACGACAGAAATACGTGTAATGTTTCACAAAATCCATATGTCGTTTATATATTTATTGGCTTGTAATTCCTTTAAATAATTCCTTCCAGTTTTCTTTTTCACAATGTTTACAAATTCAGAATAGTGTAATACAAGGTTGGTTATTTCTTAACGATGTAAGTCAGTCTAGTCGTTCTTTCTTATTCGACGTCTGCACCAAGTTATTTACTAAGAATAACTTTACTGCTGTATCAGCTTCAGAAAAATATAACTGCAGTAGTTCTCCTCTGATAACTTCGATAACTTTGATAATTCAGGCAGAGCTGTAATGTTATCTTTTTTCTGACGTGGGGATCTACGTTAGCAGCGAAACTGTGACTATACGAACATAAATCTTTTACTATATTTTAAAAGTTTTTCAGCATTATGTTTGAGTAGGCACAACTAATAATATATAGATACTTGTTACTTCTCCTTTGTTAGGAAAACTTGCACCGAAGACGCAGCACTTTGTAGTGGTGTTTGATGGTATTGTATGATGGTGATATTACTAAATGTAATTGTATGAGGCCAGCTGTGAAGGCTCCTGAGATAAAATGTAGTTGTGAATTGTCAGAAGGCCTTTCTTGCTACCACTACGACCTCACACTTAATTTTTTTTTAATGAATGTGGCTACGTAAAGTGTCTAGGGTTATGATATGTAGTGTGGTGTAATGGGTTATAGATATACCCACAGATATTTAACAAGACTAATAATATTAATAAATGTTAAAATACACTGAACTAACTCACGTGTGTAAAATTTTTTGATAGAATTACATTACATTTATTTTGTTCTGGATCAATTTTTTAGGTTGACCAGAACTTAAAAGGATTTAGAGATTATGAAAGAAATGCATGGAATATTATATCATAAATGCAATAGTGTACATATATATGTACTATACTAGTTAGTTTTATTAAAATGTTCTAGTAGTCATCTACTTGGGAGGATAGTTAATGTTTGTGCTGTTGGGGTGGCCTCATCACACCTGTCTATATTGACTACACAGTGTCCAGAAAATGGTGGGAATTTTTATGGGGTATTAGTAACTACACAGCGTTGGTGAATGTCCAGCAGACCAGAGGCTCACTCATCTTGTAGTTGTAGCTCTGGTGCTGAAATCAGGTGGTCCCACCTCTCCGTGCTGGCGGGCAATAATGGTGGTCTCTGTCACAAGTACTGCACAGATACACTCGAGTAAAGTCACCAACTGAATAGACACTGCTTTGTTGACAACAGAAACTCACAGCTCAGATTATGAATAAATAACACAGAACTGCTAGCAAAACTCAGCTGAGCTGCTGGCTATCGTATGGCGTCCCTAAATTTATTTCACTTTCTTTCATATGGAAATCACCACACTTTGAAATCTGTGTCTATCACTGAACAACTATTGAAGAATGACCCCAAATCCGCGTCTAAGCGCCGAAAATATGCTTGTCTGTGGCCAATCACTGCCTAGGTTTATTTGAATTTCAAATTTCCTACCCTAAAGTCATTTCAGTCATGCTTCAGTCAAGTATGGATGGTTATCTGTTAGTCTGTCCGTCTCTACTTGTGTTTCTACAAAAATGTACTCGATTTTTGAACCAACCTTTCTCTCCCCTCCAAAATTTTGTCGTTAAAAGTTATATTTAGACACAGCCACCACAATATCCCGTCTCTTCCATACTAAGTAGATTTGAACACCTGCGTCTCGAGGTCGTGTTTTTTTGTGCAATTAGCGACACTTTTAGATTCAATACAGTCTGTCGATGATGTGAACAACACTGTCTTTTGTCATTATCTTTAATATTATCTATCCGTCTGTAAAATTAAGAACATATTAGTTCACTGCTCTGAATGGGCCATCCGGCCAGCTAATTTTTATATTCCTAACATTAATATTAAGAAAAAAGTACTTTTTAAATTTTGTAATATTTCGAACATCTGCGTTTAGCCGCTGAATTCAAATCAAGGGCTTGGTATTGCAAAAGCGTCCAATAAATGACTGTGGCGTAACATATCTATGGTCCCTTCTGTCGAGTTGCTTACTTTTTATGTCAACTTGGGAAACGTGACTTTTCTCCGTTTCCCCCCCAATTGCGTCTCCTTAGCCTTTCCAGTCTCACGCAATCTTTCCAGTCATATTTTTTTTTTCCTTTTTGATCCGCCGTTCCCCTCCTGTCTAGCAAGTCAGTTATTATGCGCTCTACTTAATCCTGTTTTTATTATATAAATTCTTTAAGGCGCCAAACCGGCGCATATGCTCTCCAGTTGTTTTGCGCCCACTTCTTAGGCACATTCCCATTTAGGCCCAACGTTACCTTCTCTTATTAATTGTTCCTGATCGTCTTCCCTTTTTTCCGCTTACCCTCAAACCAGTGACGCTTGTAGTGGTATTCTGTAGTATTTTTGCACCTTTGACCGATAAATGACCATCGTCTATATAGTCGGAGACATTTTCTGCCTAGAGTCTTCTCTTATTTGTCGATTAGTCTTGAATTCTTTCCAACTGATGTTCATGAGTTTTCTAAGACATTTGTTCTCGAATGTATTCAGCTTGTTCTCCAATGATTTTGTTATTTTCCAACTCTCACAGCCGTATGTTAACACTGAGATGACATTTGAATTAAACAGACGAAGCTTGGTATGTATATTCAATGATCGTAATTTCCAAATGTTAGATAATCTATTGAAGGCGCTAGCTGCCAAAGCAATTCTAGTATGGATTTCTCTTGTTGTGTCACCATCCTGAGTCATTTTACTGCCTAAATAATTGAAACTTTCAACTTTCTGTAGTTTTTCCCCGTTCAAGATGATATCAAAGGTCTCGTTAGAAAAGAACACCAGCGATACACATAGGTAAAATTACTCCTCACGTCTGCCACTACTCTAATTTTGATCACAGGGGTGCCGACTGAGGAAATCTGCACCGACATTCAATTTGCCTGGGATATATTGGATACTAAACTGATAAGGTTGAAGCAACAAAGACCACCTCAGCAATCTTGCGTTTTCATGCTTAGCCTGAGACAAGAACACGAGAGGCTGATGGTCCGTCTCCACCACAAAAGTCCTACCATACAGATAGATTTGAAACTTCTTTATTGCCCAGATTAATGCTAAACATTCTTTTTCGCTTGTGGAGTATCCTTGTTCCGCCTTATTCAATTTGCGGCTTGCATAAGCGACTGGTTTCAGTTCCCCATCAGGTGAAGATGATCTTTGCAACAAAGCCCCTCCGAGTCCTACATTACTTGCATCGGTTCTTAAGACAAAGTCCTGTGTCAAATCAGGCAGTTTGAGAATAGGCTTGCTAGTGAGTTTTTCTTTTAACTCTTGGAACGCTAGTTCACATTGTGCAGTCCAAATAATTTTATCTGGAAGTCCCTTGCGAGTCAGATCAGTCAGAGGAGCACAAATAGCGTTTAAAATTTTTGATATATTTCTGATAAAATCCGCATAACGACACGAATGATCGCACGTCCTTTTTTTGTTTGTGGCCTAGGTGCTCTCTGCAGTTTTTCCAAGTTCTTAGGATCAGGGGTCATATTACCCTGATATACAGTGTGTCCCAAGAATTCCAACTCTTTGCATCCAATACAACATTTTGTTGGCCTAGCAGTTAAGTTCGCCTCCCGAAGTCTATCAAACAACATCTCCAGAGCTTCAATGTGTTCTTCAAATGTCTCTGTGGCGACGAGAATATCATCCATGAAATTCGTGATACATGGGTTATTCAGGGGATCCAACAATTTTCGCATCATCCTTGAAAACACACTCGGAGCATTTTTCAGTCCGAATGGTAGCATATTGAATTCATAATGTCCATCCGAAGTGCTAAAAGCCAAATAAGGTCTCACTTCAGGCTTCACTGGGATCTGGTAAAAGCCTTTACTAAGATCCACCTTTGAAAAGTATTTTGCCTTGTTCAGTCTGGCAAATAACTGTTTTGTGTCTGGTAATGGATCCACTTGTCCTTCTGTGACAGCATTCAGTTTTCTGTAATCTATGCACAGTCTGTGTTCCCCAGACGGTTTTCTCAACAAAACGACACTAGAACTAAAAGATGATTCACTGTGCGAAATAATCCCCTCCTTCAACAAATACTCTATTTCTTCCTTCAATGCCTTCTCCTTCGCGAACGGAATAGAATAGGCTCTCATACAGATTGGGTTTGAGTCTACCAGTTTCATGTCATACTGTAGCAAATTTGTATGGCCTGGTTTATCTGTTAATACATCTGTATGTTCCTCCAGAACCTGTTGAACTCTCTCCCTCTGGTTTTTAGTCAGGTGCTTACTGACTTTTACCTGTGCTGCTGTTTCACAAGGATGTAATGGGTATTCATGTGAGGTGAGTGGTTCTTTTTGCATCTGGGTTGCAATAGCCAAGGTCAATAAGGGGGTGCTTTCCTGGAGTGGTCTGTCCAGATACTTCTTTAACAGGTTTACATGATAAACTTTCTCCTTCCCCTTTTTGTCAATTTTATAGTTTGTTCTAGACACCTTCTCTAGAACCGTATATGGACCTTGCCAACCAATTTGTAATTTATTCTGGCTTCCGGGTAGTAGAAGCAGCACCTTCTCTCCGACTGCCAGTTCCCTGTCCTTTGCCTTCCTATTAAAATATGCTGCATGTTTCTTCCTGGCTTGCTTCAAATTATCATTTGCCAGTTTCCATCCAGCTTTCAAACGAGTGGTCAGTTCGTTCACGTATTGATACGATGAGGTAACAGTCTCTTCCGCCTGCTCATCTGTCCAGGTCCTTAATAAAGCTTCTAAAGGACCTTTTATTGGCCTCCCAAATAGCAGAGTTGCGGGAGCCATCCCGGTTGAACTAGGTGGTACCTCCCGGTACGCAAACAATGCGGCGGGCAGGAATTGATCCCACAGATCCGGTTTTTCGTGTGCCAGCTTTCTCAGGATAGAAATGAGAGTCCCGTTGAACCTCTCTACCTGGCCGTTCCCTTGTGGATGGTACGGACTACAATGAAAGGGTCTGGCTTGAAATAGCTTAAAAACTTCTTCCGTTAGTTTCCCCTTGAACTGAGAACCATTATCCGTCAAGATTTGATGCGGGAATCCTAATCGGGTAAATATTGTAAGTAGTGCCTCTGCTACATGTTTTGAATCAATTGATGGCAGGGCTACCGCCTCTCCCCACATAGAACAAGTGTCCACCAGAGTAAGGATGTAACTGTTCCTCCTCTTGTTCCGAGTGAGAGGTCCTACAATATCCACTGCAACCCTCTCAAAAGGTGTTCCCACTATGGGCATTTCCCCTAGAGTTGCAGGAGCAGTCCAGTGCTTTGGAGCTACCCTTTGACATTCTGGGCAGGATTTGACATATCTTTTTATATATCCTCCGTTATCCCTGGCCAGAAGTAATGACAAGCTATACGCTGTGTCCTGTGGCGCTGATCCCCATGTGACCACTGAAGGGAATCGCATGCCCGAGTTCCATCACTTTATCTCTATATGAAGTGGGAAGAACCAGCTGGTTGTGACCATTTGTTCCAGTTCCGGCCTTCCTGTATAAGAGTTTGTTCTTCATGAAATATTCCCCCCTTGCTCGGAGGTGTGTGGCATTTGGGCAATTTTTTAAAACAGGGCTTGAGTGTCCTATCCTCAGCCTGCGCCTTCCTCATCTCCTCTGGATGAGCATTTATAGGTTCACCTTCTTCCTCCTTCTTCTGTGACCTGGTCTGCACTGTCGCCATGATCACAGGTTTCTCGGGATTCCCCAAGAAGACGTATCTACACCCCAATATCAGAGGGTAGATTGGTTCATCTATCACTGCTGCTCTGATTTCTCCTTCCACATAGCGAGTTTTCACCGTTATCCTTGCGATGGGAAGTGTCATGAGTGGTATGTCCTTAGTCGCCCCTTGTATTTCCACTGTTTCTGTGGTATACTGACTTGGGTCCACTAGGCTAGACTTCACAACTGAATCATAATCCAAACCTGTATCATAAAGGCACCTTATGGTGACCCCATTACAAATAACATCCTCACAAACTGGGGGTGATAAGGTTCCTGTTGTCCCTTAGGATTAACCTTTAATCTTTGCGTCCCCGACTTCATTGCAGCAATGTTTGAAGGTTTCCTTCTACAAAATTCGGTGTTATGGTTATCCTTCTTGCACCATTTACACCATCTTTTTTCCTTGGTTCAACGGTTTTCTTTCATTGAACTTTTGGTCATTGAACTGTGAGTTTCTGTCGCGATAGTCATTTCTTGGCCGCTCAAAGTTTGTCCTACCTTTATTTCCCTGCTCTCTATTATCAAATTTATTAAATTGCTGTGGAGCTTTAAAATTGTCTATGTGCTTCTTTTTAGCACCACTTACCTCTGCCTGGGCCGCCTGATACCTCTCAGCAACATTTAAAATTTCCCCCAACTTCTCTGCACCTTGTTCCATGAGAAATTTTCTCATGTCTGGAGCCATGGACTCTCTCAATTGCTCAATCATGATCATTTCTTTAAGATCTTGGGTCTTCCCCAGAGCCGTCCATTTCTCCAAATAGGTTTCTAGTCTGGCAGAGAATTGGTGGTATGTCTCCCCAGACAACAGTTTGGCATTTCTAAATTTCTTACGATAAAATTCACCATTCTTCTCGTACCTTAATAACAAAGCCTGCTTTAACATGTCATAATTGTCTTGGTCTTCCCTGTTCATTTTAGCAAATACTTCATAAGAAGTACCCCTCAATCCTTGTGATAGCTTTAAGCTCCACCTCTCTCTCTCTAACCCATATGTAGTAGCTAATAACTCAAAACGTCCTAGGTACCCCTCTATGTCATCGTCTTTTTCAACAAAATGGTCTAAATGAAACCCCATAGCGGAGTTTGAGGCTCCCAGACTGGGCGTAGCATCTGAGGCAAAAGGGCTGGCACCATTTTCAGGAGCCGGGCCTTGTAATTCCAGCTCCCTTAGTCGTAATTCGTGCTCCCTCTGCAACCTTCTATCTTCTGCCTCCCTTTCGGCAGTCAACCTTTTTTCTTCTGCCTCCCTTTCGGCCTTTTTATCTTCTGCCTCCCTTTCGGCAGTCAACCTTTTTTCTTCTGCCTCCCTTTGCTGTCGTTTTTCTTCTGCCTCAATCTGCAGCCTCTTAGTCTCAGCCTCTAACTTCTTCTCTTCAACCAACCTGTCAGACTCCAATTTTCTTTCAGCCTCTTTTTCTAATCTCCTTTATTCCCGTTCAATATATTTATCACATTCAGCCGTTACGTATTGAATTAAAATTTGACCATCCATTCCCATCTCCTTCGCGGTGAGCACAGCAGCTGATCTAAATTTTGCCAGCTCCGCCATACTTTTTAGACAATATAATAATATACAAGCTAAATCTCTAACCAGTAAATACACTAAGTACTTCTTATGACTATAGTCTAACTAATTCTAACTACCCAGTTAACTAATTAATTATTACTGGCTGTGAAGATTCACCAACTTTTATCTACAGGGACACTTTTAATTTTAAAGGGAATTTCACAATTTTTTTCCTCTAATTTTATTTCTCCCACCAGGAGATCCTAATATTACTGTTGGGCTAATTATCCCCTGGACAAGACCCCAATATATGTAGTGGTGTTTGATGGTATTGTATGATGGTGATATTACTAAATGTAATTGTATGAGGCCAGCTGTGAAGGCTCCTGAGATAAAATGTAGTTGTGAATTGTCAGAAGGCCTTTCTTGCTACCACTACGACCTCACACTTAATTTTTTTTTAATGAATGTGGCTACGTAAAGTGTCTAGGGTTATGATATGTAGTGTGGTGTAATGGGTTATAGATATACCCACAGATATTTAACAAGACTAATAATATTAATAAATGTTAAAATACACTGAACTAACTCACGTGTGTAAAATTTTTTGATAGAATTACATTACATTTATTTTGTTCTGGATCAATTTTTTAGGTTGACCAGAACTTAAAAGGATTTAGAGATTATGAAAGAAATGCATGGAATATTATATCATAAATGCAATAGTGTACATATATATGTACTATACTAGTTAGTTTTATTAAAATGTTCTAGTAGTCATCTACTTGGGAGGATAGTTAATGTTTGTGCTGTTGGGGTGGCCTCATCACACCTGTCTATATTGACTACACAGTGTCCAGAAAATGGTGGGAATTTTTATGGGGTATTAGTAACTACACAGCGTTGGTGAATGTCCAGCAGACCAGAGGCTCACTCATCTTGTAGTTGTAGCTCTGGTGCTGAAATCAGGTGGTCCCACCTCTCCGTGCTGGCGGGCAATAATGGTGGTCTCTGTCACAAGTACTGCACAGATACACTCGAGTAAAGTCACCAACTGAATAGACACTGCTTTGTTGACAACAGAAACTCACAGCTCAGATTATGAATAAATAACACAGAACTGCTAGCAAAACTCAGCTGAGCTGCTGGCTATAGTATGGCGTCCCTAAATTTATTTCACTTTCTTTCATATGGAAATCACCACACTTTGAAATCTGTGTCTATCACTGAACAACTATTGAAGAATGACCCCAAATCCGCGTCTAAGCGCCGACAATATGCTTGTCTGTGGCCAATCACTGCCTAGGTTTATTTGAATTTCAAATTTCCTACCCTAAAGTCATTTCAGTCATGCTTCAGTCAAGTATGGATGGTTATCTGTTAGTCTGTCCGTCTCTACTTGTGTTTCTACAAAAATGTACTCGATTTTTGAACCAACCTTTCTCTCCCCTCCAAAATTTTGTCGTTAAAAGTTATTTTTTAGACACAGCCACCACAATATCCCGTCTCTTCCATACTAAGTAGATTTGAACACCTGCGTCTCGAGGTCGTGTTTTTTTGTGCAATTAGCGACACTTTTAGATTCAATACAGTCTGTCGATGATGTGAACAACACTGTCTTTTGTCATTATCTTTAATATTATCTATCCGTCTGTAAAATTAAGAACATATTAGTTCACTGCTCTGAATGGGCCATCCGGCCAGCTAATTTTTATATTCCTAACATTAATATTAAGAAAAAAGTACTTTTTAAATTTTGTAATATTTCGAACATCTGCGTTTAGCCGCTGAATTCAAATCAAGGGCTTGGTATTGCAAAAGCGTCCAATAAATGACTGTGGCGTAACATATCTATGGTCCCTTCTGTCGAGTTGCTTACTTTTTATGTCAACTTGGGAAACGTGACTTTTCTCCGTTTCCCCCCCAATTGCGTCTCCTTAGCCTTTCCAGTCTCACGCAATCTTTCCAGTCATATTTTTTTCCTTTTTGATCCGCCGTTCCCCTCCTGTCTAGCAAGTCAATTATTATGGAGGATGATGACCCGCGGTCTAGGCGATCATGTACATCAGCAGCCTACGCATTATGTTTTTTTATCCTTATATGTTATCCTTGGAGGTATTTTACCGTTGTATCTCTGTCAATTTCACTACACACTTGATGTTGAAGATTGCTGTCTAAGAGTGTTGAAGAGATCTTTTTCTTATTTATTTTTTTACCTCTAAGATTTTGAAGATTAGGGTCTAAAATGTTGCTCTGCTTGTTACTGGCGCTGCTGTCTCTACCTGCTGCTGATGCTCTCTCTCTCTCTCTCTCTCTCTCTCTCTCTCTCTCTCTCTCTGTCTGATCTCTTTGCTTATGATCAACGTGATCTTAGTTTTTATATTTCTACATTTTGTTAACGTTCTCACGCGCTGCTCTACCTGTTGACAGACACCTTATTTTATTCAATTCTTGCTGACTTATTTTATAATTTCAAGTGCGTATGAATGCTTCTAAACTTATTGAAGTTACTAGCATCATACTTAGTTAGGGGCCTTTCCTATATCTTTTGAGAACCACTGCTGATGCAAACTTTTTCAGTCACTTAGAGCGAACTATCTATTATTCACTTTGACACCATAGCAGGTCATAATGATTTACTTGTACTGCAGTAACCTCACTGCATACTTTTATTTAAAATGAAAACCTGATTGGTGCTTATAATTGTCGTTCTATGTCATCTGCTAAATTATCTTTAGTCTTCTTAAACATAAATAAAAATCGCCGGTGCTTCGCACGCGGCTACAGCATGCTGCCCGAAAAAAGGGAGAAAGAAATAGCCTGTGCCTCAATAAATGTTTTTTGAAGTGACAGTCATAAAAGAGTTAATTATTTTACAGTGCTTTTGGTTTTTGGTAGTAGTGGCATGTCGCAGATGTTGCCTTTTTGCGTGCAACTTGTGTAATAAGGAGTCGTCGCATATGACGTCACGCAATTGTTGCAATTTGTCCCCCCCTCCCTGGTCACACTTCATCACAAAAACCCAGACCTTCCGCTTATATGACGTACAAATATTCCCCCCCCCCCCCTATTTATACTACTGAAAAGAAAGAATGCATTTGAATGGAAATTAGTTAACTCGTGCAGACAAAATAATATTTATTCAAGTGAAGTTGTGTATAATTAATCGGGCTTTTGTAATAACTACTTTGCTGGTCAAATGCTGCTAACTTTATAAACAAAAATATCGCCCATTTGGCTTAATTAAATATCAGACAATAATAAAAAAAAAAATTTGAAGTAAATACATCAATCTCTTCAGTTCTTACTTAAGTTAATATTTCATCAACCACAAAAGTTCAAGGGTTTAAAAACTGAAGTTGTTATCAGTGAATTATTTCTTTTCGTTTTCATTATCCCACGGCAAAGTAAGATGCTCCTCCACTGAACCAACTAGAAGTCAATTATTTTCCAGATCAACGTCGTTTATTGGAAAGGTGTTCATTATATTATACATATAATAAAAAATAAATGTTATTAAAAAGAAAAATCAATTCAGTTAACGGTTATAATAATTATACACTATTTACTACTATTATAATATTAATAAAAGTCGTCCACAAAAATCATACGCATATGTTAGTTGCAATAAAGACAAAGTTGGAGGGGCAAACAATGATATCAAAATAAGAATACAAGAAAGCAAGAGGAGCTTTCATTGCACTGGGAAACATATTGATCAAGAGAAATCGAATCCAACACAAAAATAGGAATCTTCAGCTTAAATGTCAAGTCAGTCATATTGTATGCTTCTGAAACATAGAGAACAACAAAAACAACAACCAAAAAGCTACAGACTTTCATAGATCAGTGCTTGCTTGGAATAGAAGGTTTGAAGTGATGTGACAAGGTTACCAATGTGGAACTGATGACAAGAACCAAACAAGTGCCGAGAAGGAGATTCTGGCGATGGATAAGACACACATTGAGGAAACCTGTTGATACCATTACAAGGCAGTCCTTGTTCTGGAACCCCCAGGGTATGAGAGGATGAGGTAGAACAAAAGCACATGGAGAAGAGAGCTGGAGACAGAAGTGAAAGCGATGCAGAAAACGTGGAAAGAACTTGAGCTGATGGCACGTGACAGGAGGACTTGGCATGAATGTGTTGAAGGCCTATGGCCCTTGGGGAGCTAATGAGTACTGACTGATTTATTGATTCATAAGTATAGCCGGCAGGTGGGCTTGAACATCAATTTAAAGAAGTCAGAGGTCATGACGCCCAATGTGAGCAACCCTGAGCCCATATCAGTAAGGAATCAGCAACTGGTACAGACAGACACCTTCACATACCTAGGTTGCATAGTAACACCAAACGGCGGGGCAGGCAAAGACATCAACATCAGAATGAATAAGGCAAGAACAGCCTTTTTTTTAGCATAAACAACATCTGGAAGTCCTCTCAATACAGCACAAGCACAAAATTAAGATTATATCAGAGCTGTGTGCTTTCTGTGCTTCTCTATGGTGCAGAATGCTGGAGAGTTACAGAGAAGGAAACGTCGAAATTGTCCTCTTTTCACACAACATGCCTAAGAAAAATTCACCGAATCTTTTGGCCGAATACCATCACCAACCAAGATCTGCTTACTTGGAGCAAGCAAGAGGACATGCACACCATCATAGCTGGCAGACGCTGGAGCTGGGTTGGCCATGTCCTCAGAAGAGACCCCGATGCCATCACAAGAACAGCTATGCTTTGGAACCCTGAAGGAAAACGAAAGAGAGGCCGACCAAAAACAACCTGGCGGAGGACTGTGGAGGCTGAGATGCAAAGAATGAACCAGAGTTGGGGCACTGTACGAAGGATGGCCGCCGACCGAGCAAAGTGGAATAAATTTGTTGTTGCCCTACAAGACGCCACTAGGCGTGATGGCCACTGACTGCTTTGACGGTCTGTGGCTAAGGATCAAAGAAGAAGAAGTTGTCCACGAGGTACTTATTAACTATTGCGGATAAAAGTAGAGTTTTAGGATTTAGGTTAAAAAATCTATTTTGTTCCGACATCATTTATGCAAGAAACTAGCAATAACCCGTCAATCTTGACGGGTTTTTAATTAAAGTGTGCTGGTTCCGTTCCCAGATGAGCAGATAGATGTACATTCTTAGAGTGTTTTTGGTTTCTTTCCATTATACAGTGTAATCAAACGGTTCATGAACACTGTCATTTGAACGCTTTACTTTGTTGATTGTAACTATTTTCGGGAGAGTATATGTAATGGAAACAATACAATTTTTCAACACGGTTGCATTCCTCAGCTGTGACCAACATACACACGGCGAGAATTATGTTATTTTAGATTCAGTTTAAAAGTTCTTTGAAGACAATATTTCGTGTGAAAGTGCGTGGATTGTTTTCAAATAAGTGGTTTTAACAAAAACTTTCAAGTGTTCATGATTTGTACATCGGGTGAGGGCGACATAGAGCTGGCCGTGTCCGAAAATACAATTCACTTTGGTATGTTATTGGCTCATGCACACCAATTTTTACGCACTTTTTCTTTGTCGAGCGCTACTAATTTCGTGAAAGAATAAAAAAAAAAAAAAAAAACCAAAGTATTTGTTTTGTATAACACCCACGCCGCGCAAGTTGCACACCGTGCGTTGCGCACTTTTTAAAATGGTGCGAGTTACTATTTTGAGTGAGACCGACCGACGTAACATACATCGGTAATTATGTTAGTTGTGTGGGATAAGCTCACTAGTATTATTGTGTGACGTCACATTTATGCAGACCACCCATCCCCCTATAGTCACACTTCGTCACAACATTTTAGACGCTTCTCCCTCACTGCGTGACGTCATATGTGGACGACCCCTAATCCATTCGGAATGATAAAAACACGATTCTTTCAAAGGTGAATAACCACCTATAAAAAAAAATAATTTACTTTTAAGCGTACTCTTTTATGGGCGACATGAAAAAGTTATGGCCCATATAACGTAATTCGAAAGAAAAAAAATTGAGAAAGGGGAGATAAAAATAGATTTTAAAAATTACGCTTTTAAAATTTTTAATTAACCACTTATACAAAATGATTATTCGTGAAGCATTTTGTCAATAAACAGATGACAATATTGCGATATATTATCTACAGTTTCAGACTTCACGTATCCTAATTATAGTCCACGAGTGAGTTGAACAGGATATTTTGATCACTTGGTTAATGGGAATAAACAGAAGGCCTGCAAATGCTGCACAAGTAGCTAGACATAGGTAACTACTCAATTATTAAACCAGAGCACAAGGTCTTACATTTTTAGACATGCGCCCTAATATAACCGACATACCTTATGTCTAGGTTGAACAGAATGCGTTTCCCAAAGCAAGGCAAAATTGCTATTTAAAAAAGACAAGGTAACTATTTCGTCCATACAATAAAATATGTACACACACATATACAGCTGATTATCCATACAACGGGCCTTAGCAATGACATGACAATTTTCAGTTAAATATATTATTCAAAATACAATAACTAACTCAAGCAAGAGAAGCAATATCTTTAACTAACTCAAGCAAGATAAGCAATATCTTTAACTAACTCAAGCAAGAGAAGCAATATCTTTAACTCAAGCAAGAGAAGCAATATCTTTAACTAACTCAAGCAACAGTTGCAATATCTTCTTCTTTCAACTTTCAGCTTCCTAAGGAGCATAGGCCTTCAACAAACTTATGCCAAGGCTTCCTTTGGTCTTCTACCTCTCTTACCGTGGGGATTTTAGAAAAGGGATTGTCTGGTAATGCTCTCAACAGGTTTTCTCAATGTGCGACCTTTCCATCTCCAGCGTCTTCTTCTCATTTCTTGTTACCATTCAGTGAGTGCTTTCTGTGCTTCTTTACTAATAAGAGTAGTATATTATATATATAACCTTACTTGCTACCACATATCTATATATCTCAGTCAGAATTATTCTGGAATAGTGTGATGCTACGTTATGTGTCTAGGGTATGTGTATGGTGAAGTGTAAGTCACAACAACAGACAGATAAACAATTTAATTTAATCCACTACTCTTAACAACACTGTGACACTCACATACATATAACACTCTATGAGAATATCTTAAAGAAGTCACTAGTAACGTTTCAAATAACAATATGTATTCATTACTGGCATGAATGAATATGTGTCCTGATTCAACTACAAGGGAACCAGGAATCACAATCAATTTAAATTACAAGTTATGTACAGAATGTATTTAATATGAATATTGTAGTGACATATATTATTACCAATGTTCTATGTGTGTCATTTGTGTAGTGGTAAAATGAGGTAATACTGGTTTTGTTTTGTTCAAGCTCTGTTGGTATTTGTCATCATGACTTCAATAGTTTGTCTTTAGGGACCATTATTGTAGATGTTCACAGTTCCTGATTTTAAGACAAGTAAATTCCCCTCTGAATAGTATTTTTATAAAGTTATTTCAAGATGAGGGGACATAATGTTGAGCTCAGCTGGCCAATTCGCTTATCTGGCGTGATGGCGGCAGGAAAGGACTCCTCTGCTCGAATTCTCCTCTGGGCTCAGGAGACACCTCCCTGATAGCTAAAAAGACCAAGGAGTATGCTGTCCGACTCTGGATTCAGCAAATCTCTGACCAGGTGCTGCTCACTACCATCAAGACCACTGTCCCTGAAATCAAGAAGGATGTACCTTCTACTTCATAACTAATTTATATTCTCTTTTACACTGATCACAATACAGCACAAACATTGCGTTCAGAGCGTTAGGCCAACAGTCAGCTTCATTTGAAATACTTTATTCCAGTATTACCCTTCTTAATGGTTACTACGCCTCTGCACTTCCAGCATTATTTCTTTCTAGTCCATCATCCAGGTGTCAGTGTACTATTTGGCCATTCCATGCCGTTTTACTTCTCTCCGACACCCTCTGTTCAGGCTGGAGCATTATAGGCTTTACCTCACGTTTGCCACTGAACTACACATATATATACAGGCATAAATCAACAATTCACATTCAATTTTTCATTAAAAGATACTGAATGGTTCAAGCTTACCACAATTTCATGGAAATAAACACAGATACGTTGATTAGCAATGAATTCTGGCACAAACTGGCACAAATTCCGTTCTGCCTATGTTCCAGGCTTTTATTTTAGCAAAAATGTGAGCTAGCTTCAACGTACTGTCGCTTTATCAAGCTTATTTGAATTAGTGGTCTCGAACTAACGCTCCCAAGTGTGTATATCAGCGAGACTGGCCAATGAGCCACGTTTCGACAAGTGTTTGAAAAAAATGTTATCTTTTCCCGTCTCCCCCAACAACCAAGATAGTATTTATAGCCCGACCAATCGTGGTTAGGCTTTCATTTGTTGCGCTCCAATCAATTTGGAGTTTACATGGTAGGCTATTTATGTAACGTAAGGTTTTTTCAAACACGTTATAAAAAAAATTTTATGAGCAGAAATGATTTTATGCTGTCAGGCACCCCCAATATTTTATTTTGGGTATAATTTATTAATTCCTGGACTATTTGCGTAACGTTTTACATATTATTTGTCAGCAAACCCTAAGGAACCCAAAAATACTAATTTAAAGGAGCTACGTGGCTGCGTTCAAAATATGCAATTTCTTCTATCTCCTGTTTAGAAGATGTGCTGTCTGGGTACTGTTATGTGTTCAAACGTAAACCCATATAATGTTGTCTTTTCTAATAAGAGTCTGTTATGATTTATAAACCTAACTCTGGGAAAGGGTAGTGTATTTTATCACTGTCCGTCTGAAAAAAAAATTTAGTGCATGTAGACTTACACGCGTGATGGTAGTAATTGTGTATCGCGCGAAGCGGGTTTAGTGTTCGGCTTTCTGCCTCTCCCTTCTCTTTTTATCCCTTTAGTCCATCTGTTCGTTCGTTTTGGTAACGCAGTATAATTAATGTTAGGGTTAATTTAGGTCATTACGCAGTACGTCTCAATGCTTTTCAAGAAATACAGCACACGTTTCATTGAAGAAGGCGGGTAATAATACAGTAAGCTTTACTATCAACGTGAAAGCGTTACAATTTGCAGACGAAGCAGAAAACAAGGGGGATTTCGAGTACATTCTTTGGGACAGCACTGTCATTTTACCATTGCTCTTCTCTTTATTAATTTTATTTGTTAGGCTTCATATTTACCTAATAATTTATATATGTGGATTAGAATATTTCATGACACTTCCCCTCTTAAAACAGACATTATATGTCAGTCCTTTATTCTATATTCACATAGAGAAATTTATTATTATTTCTGGGGTTTACGGTGATTCTCATCACACGGATGGCGGCTTAAAAAATCCGCTCCCAGATTTGTTTTTCCAGATATATATTCAATGCTAAAATTATATGGAGCCAGAAGCAAAGACCATCGGAGTAACCTAGAGTTCTCATGCTTAGCCTGTGCTAAAAACGATAAAGGTTTGTGGTCAGTTTGCAACTTAAATGCCTTCCCATATAGATAAATATTGAATTTCTTTATTGCCCATATTACTGCAAGACATTCTTTTTCGCTAGTTGAGTAGTTGATTTCAGCTTTATTCAACTTTCTGCTAGCATATGCCACTGGGCTTAATTCCCCATCCAATGCATCTGATTTCTGTAGTAAAGTTGCACCTAGCCCAATATTACTTGCATCCGTCCTTACTATGAATTCTTGACTTAAGTCAGGTAATTTCAAAATGGGTTTACTTGTGAGCTTTTCCTTCAATTCTTGGTAAGTCATTTCACATTGTGGTGTCCATGTAATGCGATCTGGAAGTCCTTTACGTGTCAATTCCGTTAAAGGTGCACATATGGAATTAAAGTTTTTGATATACTTCTGGTAGAAACCACATAATGAGACAAAGGATCTCACGTCCTTCTTGGTTTGTGGTCTCGGGGCTTTCTGTAGTTTCTCTAAATTCTTTGGGTCAGGGGTCATGTTTCCCTGATAAACTGTGTGTCCCAAAAATTCCAATTCTTTACATCCAACGCAACATTTGGTTGGTCGGGCTGTTAAATTTGCCTCCCTAAGTCGATCAAACAGCATGTTCAGAGAGTCAATGTGTTCCTCAAATGTTTCTGTTGCTATAAGGATATCATCCATAAAATTTGTTATACAGGGATTATTCAGAGGATCCAATAATTTTCTCATCATTCTAGAGAAGACACTAGGCGCATTCTTCAATCCAAATGGCAATCTATTAAACTCATAGTGTCCTTCTGAGGTACTAAAAGCTAGGTATGGTCTAACCTCAGGCTTTACTGGAATCTGATAGTATCCTTTACTCAGATCCACTTTTGAGAAATATTTAGCTTTATTTAGTCTGGCAAACAGCTGATTTGTATCCGGCAATGGATCCACCTGTCCTTCTGTAATAGCATTCAGTCTCCTGTAATCTATACAGAGTCTATGTTCTCCAGAGGGCTTCCTTAAGAGTACAACACCGGAGCTATACGAAGACTCACTGTGCGAAATAATTCCTTCCTTCAATAGATAGTCTATCTCTTCCTTCAAAGCTTTTTCCTTAGCAAACGGAATCGAATATGGTTTCATACAGACAGGTGTGGAGTCTATGAGTTTCATATCATATTCCAATAGGTTTGTATGTCCTGGTCGGTCTGTTAACACCTCTGCATGATTATTTAGAACCTGTTGCACTCTCTCTTTCTGAGTTTTCGTTAAATGTGTACTGATTTTCACCTGTGCTGCTGTCTCACAGGGGTGTAATGGATATTCAAATGATGAAAGTGGTTCCTTTTTCATCTCCATGGCGATGGACAAGGTCAACAAGTGTGTCTCTTCCTGATGTTCTCTTTCCAAATATTTCTTCAGGAGATTCACATGATAGATTTTTTCTTTCCCCTTCTTATCTATCTTATAATTTGTTCTAGACACCTTCTCTAGAACTGTATATGGACCCTGCCATCCAATTTGTAACTTATTCTGACTCCCGGGCAAAAGAAGCAGTACCTTCTCTCCCACAGCCAAATTTCTGTCTTTCGCCTTCCTGTTATAATAGGCAGCATGTTTCTTCCTGGCTTGTTTCAAATTTTCATTGGCAAGTTTCCAGCCAGTTTTTAACCGAGTGGTCAGCTCATTCACATACTGGTATGAAGATGTAATGTTTTCCTCTGCCTTTTCATCAGTCCACGTTCTTAACAAAGCTACATATGGACCTTTAATTGTGTGGACCTATTTGTCCATGCACCGGTATGGTCTCTTCCACTTGAAGCTTTATAGTGATGATTTTTTCCTCCCAGAATTATCATTCACAAAACGACCGCTACCAATTTTTCTTTTGGGGCTTTCTCCCCCTCTTAAAATTCTTGATGAGAGATTTCCTCTCTACATCTTCTTCCTCCAGTTTGTTTAAGTCCGATTGAGGGATTTTCGGCTTATCCTGGGGTAAGACATCTTTTTGCACTCTCCGCATAGTGGCCATTGTAAAACAGTTAAGTGAAGCTTGTCCGTGAAAAGGGGCTTCCCATTCCATTTGGTCCACTTTATCAAATCTATTTTTCTTTTTATTGTCAGGCCTGATTTTGCCCCATGGCGTGTCCAGGTCCTGATCCATGTTCCCACTTGTGGGTGTTCCCTCATGTGCTATGCTACACCTTTCTACAAAATTCTCAATGTCCCATCTTGCTTTGGGCCAATAATAATTGTGAGCCACCTTTTGAATGATGGTACCTATCTTCTCATGGTCCCCATCTGGTTTCACATGTAGGCTCCTTATTAATTCTGTCCTGTATCTTTTTGGAAGAACCAGCTGTCCGTGACCATGGATCTAGCTCCAGTCTTCCTATACATCAACTTGTTTTTCATGTAAAAATCTCCCTTGCCTGGAGTTGTATGACAAGTTGACAATTTTCTGAAACAAGGCTTGAGTGTTTTATCCCCAGCCTGTGCCTTCCTCATCTCTTCTGGAGTGGTATCTAACATAATATCCTCCTCCTGTCTTGAGGTCGACCTGACCTGAAGGGTTGCCATATACACAGGTTTCCTTCTGCAACGGTCAGTGTCATGATTGTCCATCTGACAATTTTTACACCACCTTTTTCCTTGGTTGAAAGATTTTCTTTCATCATATTTCCTTTCATCGAATTGTGGGAATTTATTTTTATTGTCATACCGTGGCCTATCAAATTGGTGCTTACCTTTATTTTGATCCTTAGGATCAAATTTATTAAAGTTCTGTGGTGCCCTGAAGTTGTCCACCTGTTTCTTTTTATTACCTGTTACCTCTGCTTGAGCTGCTTGATACCTTTCAGCAACATTTAGCAACTCACCCAGCCTCTCTGCACCTTGTTCCATGAGAAACTTTCTCAGGTCTGGAGCCATGGACTCTCTTAGTTGCTCTATAAGGACCATTTCCTTAAGATCTTGGGTTTTCCCCAGAGAAGTCCATTTCTCCAAGTATGTCTCTATTCGTGCAGAGAACTGGTGATAGGTTTCACCTGACAGTAGTTTAGCATTCCTAAATTTTTTCCTGTAAAACTCTGCATTCTTTTCATACCTTAACAAAAGAGCCTGCTTTAGCATGTCATAATTTTCCTGATCACCTCTGCTCATTTTTGCAAAAACTTCATAAGCTGCCCCACGAAGTCCCTGAGATAACTTTAAGCTCCACCTTTCTCTCTCTAACCCATACGTGGTAGCTAATAGTTCGTACCTATTTATATAGCTCTCAATATCATCGTCTTTCTCAACAAAATGATCTAAATGAAAGTTCATAGCTGAGATTGAGGCTCCTTGAGTAACCGTAGCATCAGAGGCAAAGGGGCTGGCACCATTTTCAGGAGCATGGCCTTGAAACTCAAACTCCCTTAGTCGTAACTCATGTTCCCTTTGTAATCTCTTCTCCTCCTTTTCTGCTTCCCTTTCTGCAGCTTGTCTTCTTTCCTCGGCTTCTCTTTCTGCAGCTAATCTTTTGTCTTCTCTTTCTGCCTCCAATTTCTTAGCCTCAGCCTCAATCTGCAACCTCTTAGTCTCAGCCTCAGCTTGCAACCTCTTAGTCTCAGCCTCAGCTTGCAACCTCTTAGTCTCAGCCTCTAACTTTCTTTCGGCTTCTTTTTCTAATCTTCTTTCTTCGCGTTCAATAAATTTGTCACATTCCGTTGTGACATAGGCAACCATAACTTGCCCATCTAATCCTAACTCTTTTGCAGTCTGAACCGCAGCAGATCGAAATTTGGCCAGGTCCGCCATTGTCTATCAGGTAACTTAATACAATGTCTAACCAACAATTCAATCTCTAATGGACAAAACAGGCACCGTGAGCTCAACCTTATTTAATTCCACCCAAGGATACCTTTTAATTCTTATATTCCCTGAAGTGAATTACCCCCAATATTTTTAATAGTTAAAGATTCAAAATCCCGAGAGCGAGACCCCAATATATGTGGTGAAGTGGGATGTTATAAATATTTATAAGGGACTTAGTGTACTGACTGAGATCAGCTGTGAAGGTATATATATATCTAATAAGAGTAGTATATTATATATATAACCTTACTTGCTACCACATATCTATATATCTCAGTCAGAATTATTCTGGAATAGTGTGATGCTACGTTATGTGTCTAGGGTATGTGTATGGTGAAGTGTAAGTCACAACAACAGACAGATAAACAATTTAATTTAATCCACTACTCTTAACAACACTGTGACACTCACATACATATAACACTCTATGAGAATATCTTAAAGAAGTCACTAGTAACGTTTCAAATAACAATATGTATTCATTACTGGCATGAATGAATATGTGTCCTGATTCAACTACAAGGGAACCAGGAATCACAATCAATTTAAATTACAAGTTATGTACAGAATGTATTTAATATGAATATTGTAGTGACATATATTATTACCAATGTTCTATGTGTGTCATTTGTGTAGTGGTAAAATGAGGTAATACTGGTTTTGTTTTGTTCAAGCTCTGTTGGTATTTGTCATCATGACTTCAATAGTTTGTCTTTAGGGACCATTATTGTAGATGTTCACAGTTCCTGATTTTAAGACAAGTAAATTCCCCTCTGAATAGTATTTTTATAAAGTTATTTCAAGATGAGGGGACATAATGTTGAGCTCAGCTGGCCAATTCGCTTATCTGGCGTGATGGCGGCAGGAAAGGACTCCTCTGCTCGAATTCTCCTCTGGGCTCAGGAGACACCTCCCTGATAGCTAAAAAGACCAAGGAGTATGCTGTCCGACTCTGGATTCAGCAAATCTCTGACCAGGTGCTGCTCACTACCATCAAGACCACTGTCCCTGAAATCAAGAAGGATGTACCTTCTACTTCATAACTAATTTATATTCTCTTTTACACTGATCACAATACAGCACAAACATTGCGTTCAGAGCGTTAGGCCAACAGTCAGCTTCATTTGAAATACTTTATTCCAGTATTACCCTTCTTAATGGTTACTACGCCTCTGCACTTCCAGCATTATTTCTTTCTAGTCCATCATCCAGGTGTCAGTGTACTATTTGGCCATTCCATGCCGTTTTACTTCTCTCCGACACCCTCTGTTCAGGCTGGAGCATTATAGGCTTTACCTCACGTTTGCCACTGAACTACACATATATATACAGGCATAAATCAACAATTCACATTCAATTTTTCATTAAAAGATACTGAATGGTTCAAGCTTACCACAATTTCATGGAAATAAACACAGATACGTTGATTAGCAATGAATTCTGGCACAAATTCCGTTCTGCCTATGTTCCAGGCTTTTATTTTAGCAAAAATGTGAGCTAGCTTCAACGTACTGTCGCTTTATCAAGCTTATTTGAATTAGTGGTCTCGAACTAACGCTCCCAAGTGTGTATATCAGCGAGACTGGCCAATGAGCCACGTTTCGACAAGTGTTTGAAAAAAATGTTATCTTTTCCCGTCTCCCCCAACAACCAAGATAGTATTTATAGCCCGACCAATCGTGGTTAGGCTTTCATTTGTTGCGCTCCAATCAATTTGGAGTTTACATGGTAGGCTATTTATGTAACGTAAGGTTTTTTCAAACACGTTATAAAAAAAATTTTATGAGCAGAAATGATTTTATGCTGTCAGGCACCCCCAATATTTTATTTTGGGTATAATTTATTAATTCCTGGACTATTTGCGTAACGTTTTACATATTATTTGTCAGCAAACCCTAAGGAACCCAAAAATACTAATTTAAAGGAGCTACGTGGCTGCGTTCAAAATATGCAATTTCTTCTATCTCCTGTTTAGAAGATGTGCTGTCTGGGTACTGTTATGTGTTCAAACGTAAACCCATATAATGTTTGTCTTTTCTAATAAGAGTCTGTTATGATTTATAAACCTAACTCTGGGAAAGGGTAGTGTATTTTATCACTGTCCGTCTGAAAAAAAATTAGTGCATGTAGACTTACACGCGTGATGGTAGTAATTGTGTATCGCGCGAAGCGGGTTTAGTGTTCGGCTTTCTGCCTCTCCCTTCTCTTTTTATCCCTTTAGTCCATCTGTTCGTTCGTTTTGGTAACGCAGTATAATTAATGTTAGGGTTAATTTAGGTCATTACGCAGTACGTCTCAATGCTTTTCCAAGAAATACAGCACACGTTTCATTGAAGAAGGCGGGTAATAATACAGTAAGCTTTACTATCAACGTGAAAGCGTTACAATTTGCAGACGAAGCAGAAAACAAGGGGGATTTCGAGTACATTCTTTGGGACAGCACTGTCATTTTACCATTGCTCTTCTCTTTATTAATTTTATTTGTTATATCAAATGCCCCACAGACACAGAATTTGTAAGTAAAGAGATCATAGCAGAAAAGGAAGAGGATACATCACATTCCCTACAGTCACAGAAAACCATCACGGTAACAAATTTCCATATATGCAATCTGAAATAATAAAGAACATCAGTAAATGGAATATGCCATTTTAAACAAACAAACAAACAAATTAGAAGAAAAAAAATAATGCAAACTTAAATAAGTTAAATCATAACCCAGATGGAGATAAACCAGGCATTCAAGTGATGGAATCATAAACAAAACTTTTCTAATCATTTTAATCTGCAGAGATTCACATAATCCGACAACAGTCATCTCCTTGTCTATCAGTTTTATCTTATCCATACAGATTCATACAATCAAATTAAGCCTTCCCCTTGCTCAATCGGTTTTTTCATATCACACAAATCAAGTAAAGATATCCCTTTGTCAATTCAGTTTTTCCTCATCTATAGATCCACACAAAACAGCAACACCCATCTCGTTGAGCAATCAGTTTTACCTTATTCACAGAGATTCACGCATTCCACCTACAGACATCCACTCGTCTAATCAGTTTAATCTTAATTCATAGAGATTCACATGGTTCAACAGTAGCATCCAGTATCCACTCCAGTTTAATCTTAAATCATAGAGATTCACATGGTTCAACAGTAGCATCCAGTATCCACTCCAGTTTTATCTTAATTCATAGAGATTCACATGGTTCAACAGCAGCATTTATCCACTCCAGTTTAATCTTAATTCATAGAGATTCGCATGTTTCAACAGAGCATCCAGTATCCACTCCAGTTTAATCTTAAATCATAGAGATTCACATGGTTCAACAGTAGCATCCAGTATCCACTCCAGTTTTATCTTAATTCATAGAGATTCACATGTTTCAACAGTAGCATCCAATATCCACTCCAGTTTAATCTTAATTCATAGAGATTCACATGGTTCAACAGTAGCATCCAGTATCCACTCCAGTTTTATCTTATCCACAGAATCTCACACAATGCAGCTGTATATTAAAGTGGTGGAAGCTGTCACAGTAGGGCAACCAGCTACAGCTGTTCCAAAATTTCACCACGTTATCACGAACTGTGAGTTTAGTCTTCTTCAAGCCTTGGAGAATGTTGTGGGAGGTGATCTTGAATACTATCAGATTGTAGGACCTGCGTCATGGGCCATATGGACGACACTGGCCAAAGAACTGAAGGTAAAAAGTTACAACCATTTCCCAGCATAGTCCTAGTGTAACACGTGATCTTACCTTTCACCTTTGACCCATTGTCTCGTGTAGTTTCCAGAGGTCTCTAATAATAGGGGTTCTCAACCTTTTTTGCTCATGGCTTCCCCCACCCCCCCCCCCCCCCCCCCTCCGAGCCTTATTTACCTCTGTGGCCACCTCATAGTGGTTGTTAGCTGGAAAAAAGGTACTTTACCATCATTTTATGGTGGCCCCCCTAGAAACATGGCCTGGCCCATGTTGAGAATGTCTTATAAGACAAGGACAGTGGTACGGGTAATTTTAAGAGAATATTATTATTACTTCAGGAACCGTCCTCCCGACGTCCTGTGGTAAGAGTGCATTAGACTTAAGGCTTGACACTCCTTATTACAGTGGCCTGCTGAATACCCTCCAGGGTTCTCCTTGTATATTCCATTTGAGGAATTATAATATATATATTTAAATATGGCCAGTCACACACAATCTCCATGGCCCGCACCACAGGTACTCAGTAACAAGGCCTAACTTCTTGGCACAGTTCATTACATTTAATAACACAGTACTCCACATTGAGTATGGTATGACATCGTAGCTTTTACTAGCACATGTCTCTACTGTCCTTGATCCTGATACTCTCAGTTTTAATGGAACAGTCAACTTACGTGCCCAAGAATTCCATACACACTGCTAAGACTAATCTGACATTATACTGTTAATGAAAGCATAAGGCAGTGATGGTAATCGATCTTGCAGGTGCAATATAAAGATGCCCAAAGGCAATTAACACATTCTAAAATCAGGTCCTACTGGACACATTCCATGCATACTGGTCAAACGACACAAGCAGACTGCTGGTTAGAGACGCCAGCTTGTTCCAAATCAAAACTGACGTCTGCTGTCAATTCAAAGCAGGAGTCAAGACGTCACTTCCTGCAACCACGGGATACCGTGTGTAAACAATATATATCAGGAAGTGATTGAATACAAAACATGATATGATATTTACTCATATCATTTACTCCCCCCCTGGATTAAAATAATGAAAAGGAACTTTTCATTATTTTCATAGTACAATCTTACAAGGTCACTGGAGAAACCATATGACAATATCCAAATACTCAACTGTCATCATTATGATAGCACCTAGAGGCGTGCTCCATAATCGACAATTTAACACACAAGGTGTGGTATTTAGTAATAACATAACTAAACCCATTATCGTTAGCAGACGCTCTTTTGACACAAATGTAAGTCTACCTATCTATCAAATGAAATGCATAAGAAGCAATCAAAGATAGAATAGAACAAATGAGGCAGACAAGTTAAAATATAAGTGTTGACTGTGACAATATGTCAAAATAGTTATTAATATTTGTATGTATGCAATGTCATGTGGTGAATGACAATGTTAATGAGATGTCATATGAAGATATATTACTTAATATCTACACATATGAAGGATATAGGTTATACTAAGTGTAAGCACCAATGTAATTCAATTCACATAGTGGTACCTTAATGAACCAATGTAATATCACTAGGGTTATTAAAACTGGTCATGTTAGACCATACACAGTTCTTCCTGTAGAAGTATTTAAAAGAATTAAAGTTTCAGTAAGTCACTAGTTCGCACATCATTGTTATTGATTTCCCGTTAAGTATATATGCCGGAAAGAAATAGTTCATTGAAGAAAATCCATTTTCCATCTATGTCGGTTGTCGATGTTTGTCTTCCATGCAATAGCATATACAGCACAGATACTATTGTTCATTCTGTACTTGAGAATTTTATAAGTATATGTTGAAATATAATTTCTTTGTTATGTCCCTTTTTGAACTTTGTAGTCAGTAATTTTAGTTACTTCCCTTTTTAATCAACGTTTGAGACAGTTAATTAGTGCAAAACATTTTGGAAATTGCAGCAAAGTATCTGAATTGTACCGACTTGGATTGTCATACTTCCAAAAGTCATTGTACAACGTGTATGAAGTAGCGAAGTATTGTTCTTGAGCAATTGCATTAGACATCATATGACGAACGCTTGAATATATATCTTGATTTTGGATGGACAGTAATTCATCATCATCATGTTGCTTGGCATAGTGTCTCTAGTTTTTCAACTGGTTTAAGTGCATGACGAAGTAATGTGGCTATAATATCTGAAGTATGCACTATATGAGTTAAAAGAAGGCATGTGCCTTAGTTCATGATGCTACCTTTTTGCGAAATAGTTCCTGACTTGTCCCAAAGGAAGTAGTGTTATTATTGAGCATCAAAGTTGGATTGAAGCAGCATTTGCGGAGACAACTGGCGATAGCGGATGCTTCATGCATCTGGATAGAACATTGGCCATCACGTTCACCTTTCCTGCGATGGGTTTAATCTGGTAATTATAGGGTTGAAGGGCCAGTGAGGCACGCGCTGCTTTAGCATTCTTGAATCTCGCTGTTTTCAGGTAAGAAAGTGCTCTTTGGTCTGTCTCGAGTGTGAAACTTGCACCAAGCAGGTAGCGCTGCAGTTTAGAGAAGCAGAACACAAGAGCCAGTAGCTCTCTCTCAATGACCGGGTAACGTTGCTCCGTCGGCGTTAGCTTCCTGCTAACATAAAGTGTTGGATGTAAACAGCCCTTCCATTCTTGCAACAGCGAACCTCCAATGGACGTTTTTGAAGCGTCGACTCTAAGAATAAAATGTTTAGAAGGGTCAGGCAATCTCAATATAGGTAACTTGGAAAACAGACATTTTAATCTATTTAAAGCCACATGAACCTCTCGGCTAAAAACAAACCTATTTGGTGACTCTTTCTTCACCAGTGATGACAACACGGATGTATACTCTGCAAAATTAGGGATAAACTTGCGATAAAAGTTTAGGAGCCCTAGAATACTTGTAACCTGTTTTTTGGTCTTAGGTATATCAAGGTTTAGAATCCTAGAGATAGTAGTATCCTCTGTTTTCAAAAAAACTCCTCCTACTTTATAACCTAAAAATGAAATCTCCTGAAATCCAATTTTAGTCTTAGATGGACGTGCAGATAAATTATGACGACGTAGAGTCGTAAGTAAGGATTGAATACCCTTCAAATGTTCATCCCATGATTGATGAAACAGACAAATGTCGTCAATGTAAGTAATTAGGTCGTCTCTGTCAGAGAAGAGTCGTCATTGAATCGCACTGTTCTGGTGCGCAACATTCCGTCTCATACCACTTGGTATGCACTCAGAACATTTTTTCAGGGAGTCGGTAATGTTAAATTTGTTCGCATGTTCGAACTTGAAAATTCTTGTCAGAAGCTTGCTTTTGTACGCTTTAATAACTATTTTGACACTCACAGAGCTGTTAAATTTAAACATCGTTCACTTTTTGCACACCATCTTTTAGACGTGTGACTGGTACAAAACTCTGCACCACGCACTTTATAGCTGCGTTTGCTGGACACGAGGTTGAACACAGAAGCGCAACGGTTGCGCTCAGGGAGAATAAGATGGACGTTATGAAAGGGGGATGCCTAATGCCTATGGCCTGAGACGGTTGTCTCTAGACGGAGCCGATTTGTAAGTCTTGCCGGATTGAGGAAAGCAGTCATGTAGAGATTATAAACCTCCTGGTTGGGAGTATCTATGTTAGCCAGTGCAGGGCTTGTTGCATATTCTTAATATGCTAATTTCGTCATTTTTATTATAATCTGGCTGTACTTCAACACATACGCCATGTTGTGTTGCTAGTGGGATCCAGATCCTGGCCGAATATTATCGGGATTATTCTTCGTACATATTTGAGGGTTATTCAATAAAACCCTTGGCGTTGTAGGCAAGCTCCGTATTGAAAGGCATGATGGAATTACCGGCCGTGAAGTTCACCGCCGTCCTTGAGAGGTCGGCCGTTATAAGATTTCAATCAAGTTCACGATTGAAAATGCAATGAATTGTGATGCCCGATGCTGTAACCTATACTATTGATGTTGATGCCTACTTCTACATGATTGATCAGCCATGATTGATCAGAATACATAACGTTTATGCCATGCCATTATAACAATTCTATCTCCCTCATGGCTTTTATTTTTCTTGCCATTTTTATAAATCTCTTTTTATGGGCTACCACCGTATGTGGCTTTAGTAGGGCAACTTGGACATTAAGACCCAGAATTTGGGCAGCCTGTGCCTGAATGTTATCTTGTAGTTCCTGAACTTCCTGCGTGAGATTTTTCACCTCGACATGCCTATCTTCCATCTGAGCTTCCAACTCTTTAATGTTACACAATGCTGAATTCAATGCAGCTTGCGCACCAGTAAGTTCCAAGTTCGATTTATGTAGATCACCTGTAAGTTTGGACACTGTCTCATGTAGTCCGCTCTCCTCAGCAATATCCTCCAACAACTGTATCTTTTCATGACGACACCTTTTTTCGTGAGTTATTTGTTCCACATGAAAATTGTCTTTGCGTATAGCGCGGAATATATTTTTCATTACATTACCATGTGGTTCATGGGTGTAATTCACTAAAAACAAACGCAGATCCTTACGCAGTAGTTGTGCCAAGTCCGTGGCAATATTTATATGTGGGATAGAACGAAAATGCCAACTCGCAAAGTCCTCCAAATCTGATGCTGCCTGGCCTAAAAAACGATCCATCACATATTCCTCAAGTTCTGGGCCTTGAAATCTCTGATCCTTACCATTCTGGAGCAGCATCTCCAATACAGGTATCATGTCATCCGTAGACATTTTTGTCTAATTTATATGAGGTCCCACTTACCTAATCAAATATCACTTACTGAGGGTAAAATGTATCCTGTAATTAGCATGTGACAAGTTCCTGTCCATAGAACTCGTATACCAATTATCATCAATGTCAGAAATATGTTATATTATTACCTAGCCATTAATTATTCATGCATTAAAATCATAAGTAGAAAATACAAGATGTAGATAATGAGAACAATAGTTACAAAGACAAGATACTAAGGAACAAATGAAAACATTCGCAGAATCAACTGAACAATAAAGTAGAACTAAACAGTGAATGTTGCAAAGCATGCAATGAAAACTGCAAGGAAAAAAATAACAAGACAAGTAACATCACAGTTTATAAATACAAAGGTGTAAAAAACTAAGCGAAAGCAAGATGGAGATGGACGACCGTTACAAACAAAGTACATCATAAAAATAAGGTACGGATAAAAAATTACTACAAAAACAACAGTATAATACCTCCTGACGAAACAGCTAAACAGTTACTATTATAAGAAACAAGTAGCGATCAGAACTTCAGCAAGGTTTTTAGCCTTTGCTGTAGTTTTTGAACACCGGATCATCAAAGGTCAAGGAGGTTGAACGTTAAGAGACAAGTCGTGTCCTTGAAGTTATAAATTTGCTGTATCAGTTCTCGAAGCATGAGTTCTTGATTACAGAAAAAAATTCTTATCCCCTTTGACTGGCCCATGAGTAAATATCATATCATGTTTTGTATTCGATCACTTCCTGATATATATTGTTTACACACGGTATCCCGTGGTTGCAGGAAGTGACGTCTTGACGTCTGCTGTCAATTCAAAGCAGGAGTCAAGACGTCACTTCCTGCAACCACGGGATACCGTGTGTAAACAATATATATCAGGAAGAATAGCACAACTGCTCCCTTAGGCATGTGTAAATAATAACATGTTGTGCTTGGTTATATAACATGTTATGCTTGGTTATATAACATGTTGTGCTTGGTTATATAACATGTTGTGCTTGGTTATATAACATGTTGTGCTTGGTTATATAACATGTTGAGGATGGTTATATAACATGTTGAGGATGGTTATATAACATGTTGAGCATGGTTATATAACATGTTGTGCTTGGTTATATAACATGTTGAGCATGGTTATATAACATGTTGAGCATGGCTATATAACATATTGAGCATGGCTATATAACATATTGAGCATGGTTATATAACATGTTGAGGATGGTTATGTAACATGTTGAGCATGTAACATCATCATATAAAACAATTTGTTACAGAAACCACTGCTGCATGAGCATGTGAGCGCTTTGTGCAGGCTTCCTACAAGGGGACCAGCTTCTGTGGTAGCTCTTGGCTCCGTAAGAAGCAAAAAGGAAAATTATAATGATGATGATTGTCCCATAGTTCTGGAATCCTCATGTAAGGGAGACTAACAGAACCCACACAGATGGTAAGGTAGACTAACAGAACCCACACAGACAGTAAGGTAGACTAACAGAACCCACACAGATGGTAAGGTAGACTAACAGAACCCACACAGACGGTAAAGTAGACTAACAGAACCCACACAGATGGTAAGGTAGACTAACAGAACCCACACAGACAGTAAGGTAGACTAACAGAACCCACACAGACAGTAAGGTAGACTAACAGAACCCACACAGAAAAGAGAACTGAAGACAGAAATGAAAAGGACAAGAAAGACATAGAAACACCTTGAGCTGATGACATAGGAGGACCTGGTATGAGTTTGTTGAAGGCCTATGATCCTTAGGGAGCTGCAGGGGTACTGATGATGATGATGATGAATGTCCCATAGTTTGTTCATTCATTTTACTTTGATCTTTCTCCACAAGCAGAGTATCACATTGCCTTTTGTCCCCATGCAGGAAACCTGTGTCACAGAAGCAGAGTATCACATTGTCTTTTGTCCCCATGCAGGAAACAGTGTCACAGAAGCAGAGTATCACATTGCCTTTTGTCCCCTTGCATGAAACCTGTGTCACAGAAGCAGAGTATCACATTGCCTTTTGTCCCCATGCATGAAACCTGTGTCACAGAAGCAGAGTATCACATTGCCTTTTGTCCCCATCCAGGAAACCCTGTGTCACAGAAGCAGAGTATCACATTGCCTTTTGTCCCCATGCAGGAAACCCTGTGTCACAGAAGCAGAGTATCACATTGCCTTTTGTCCCCATGCAGGAAACCCTGTGTAACAGAAGCAGAGTATCACATTGCCTTTTGTCCCCATCCAGGAAACCCTGTGTCACAGAAGCAGAGTATCACATTGCCTTTTGTCCCCATGCAGGAAACCCTGTGTCACAGAAGCAGAGTATCACATTGCCTTTTGTCCCCATGCAGGAAACCTGTGTCACAGAAGCAGAGTATCACATTGCCTTTTGTCCCCATCCAGGAAACCTGCGTCACAGAAGCAGAGTATCACATTGCCTTTTGTCCCCATCCAGGAAACCCTGTGTCACAGAAGCAGAGTATCACATTGCCTTTTGTCCCCATCCAGGAAACCCTGTGTCACAGAAGCAGAGTATCACATTGCCTTTTGTCCCCATGCAGGAAACCCTGTGTCACAGAAGCAGAGTATCACATTGCCTTTTGTCCCCATCCAGGAAACCCTGTGTCACAGAAGCAGAGTATCACATTGCCTTTTGTCCCCATCCAGGAAACCCTGTGTCACAGCACACACTCTCTACTCTTGCAGTGGTGGTTGATGTAGCCATCTTACTTGATGAGGGTCCCCCCCCCCTATACAGAACCTTACATAAGTTGTCTCTTACGACATTCCTGAGGAAGCAGTGGTTCTGGTCTGTCTTTGTTTCCTCAGAGACCACAGGGGCATGGGGCTCCTCTCTGTGTAGCTGGTCTTCTTTAAGGAAGCCTGCACCAAAGCATCCATGCTCACTTCCAACAGTTGTTTCTCTAGCAATTTGTTTTACAAGATGAGGTTACTAACCCCTTGCACACAACTGAGGAGAACTCTCATAAACCATGCCACCGTCATAATTTATATTTTTATTTATGTTTCATGTGTTTTATTTTCATTTTCTTGTGGGTTTCATAAAAACGTGCATTAATTTTTTAAAAAAAAATCTGTTCTGTAGAAGTATACCACTTATTGTAACGCATTGAATTTTTTTGGAGAAAATGATCTGAATTGACTTGAATCTTTAACTATGTGAGCACCTCCAGAATGTAAGCCTCATGTCAATTCTGGTCGTACTATACACCCATACCTCGACTTTCGTCGCTTCGACTTTCATCGCTTTGCTCTTTCGTCGGTTTTCAATTCTAACCACGTTTCCAAATTTCGTCGCTCGCTTCGCTCTTTCATCGCATTTGGTCACAACTGCGCATCATCTTGATTCTTTCATCGTTCAGTCTTTGAACAGAAATCGTTCGGTGTGCACTTTTTTTTAAGTTGTCCGCTTTGAATCTCTTATATTTGTCATTAAACATATTAATACTACTTATTTTTGTGATTAAAATAACAAAACTATTCATACTATATTATTTTTGTGATTATACTGTAAACAGTTCATAGTTATTTTAGTGATAACAGTCTAATGACAGTGTTCATATTGTGATTATAAGACACGTGTACAGTTTTCATACTGTACTTTTGTGTGTGATTAGGCCTTATACAGTACTACTTATTTTTGTGCTTTAATATATTCATAATGGGTCCTAAGTGTAGTGACAAAGTTAAAAGAACCCATAAGGTTCTCAATTTGCAAGAAAAGCTTAAGCTAATCAAGCTTAATGAACAAGGCATCTTAAATGCTGAAATAGGCCGCAGGCTAGGTGTACCAAACACTACAGTTAGCACAATTGTAAAGAACAGAGCTAAAGTGTTAGAGGAAATTAAAAAACGCTACGCCAGTGCATACCAAACTTATTAGAAAGAGGCACAATTTAATTGGTGAGATGGAGAAAGTGTTAAATGTGTGGATTGAAGACCAAGTCAGCCACAACATTCCTCTAAGCCAAGATCTTATCCAGGCTAAAGCACAAACTTTATTTAATGCAATGAAGGCTGAACAAGGAGAGACATCAGCTGAAGAGACATTTGGAGCTAGCAGGGGCTGGTTTGAGAAATTTAAGAAAAGGTCAAATTTGCATAATATAGCAGTGAAGGGAGAATCAGCTAGCGCAGATACCGCAGCTGCAGGAGCTTTTCAAGTGGGGCTTGAAAAAATTATAGAAGAAGTTGGCTACACAAAGCAGCAGATCTTGAACGTAGAATAAATTTCGACAGAAGTTCAAAAGTAAATAGTGGGCTAGAACACCAAATAGCCTGTTACAGAGAACTTCTTAGGGAAAGGAAGAAGACATCAATGAGGTAAACGTCTTTGCTCTCCTTTTTCAAGACGCAACCGCCACAACCAACTTCAGTCACCCCTCCCTCTAACCCTTCAGATTCCGAGCCATCAACATCAGCCCCAGCCCCAGTTAGATCTCCTTCAAAGTGCCCTTCTCCTAAAAGAATTAGATTGAAATCCTCCAGTTCTGAAGATGAGCCACCTCAATTTTCTCCATCTGGTTTTCTAAGTCTAGAATCCCCCTAAATTACCAACATTCAAAATTGTACATACTGTATATATTCATCGTCTACTTGCTCAAGAATGATTTTAAGGTAAGATGCTATTTACGTATTTTTTATTTTTTACTGTATTTTCTTTACTCTTATGTTTATTTCTGTTTATCTAGGTGTTGCACACATTCGCAAGTGTTATATAGTTAGTTATTTACGTTTTTTGGCGGCCCTAATGCATTTATAAGTTAAATAAAGGCTATGCTTTGACTTTTGTTGATTTTCGACTTTCGTCATAGCTCTGGTCCCTAACCTGTCGAAAGAGTGAGGTATGGGTGTAAAATAAAATTTGACTGATTCAGTTGCAAAGGACAGGAAGACTTGACGTACGTTTGTTGAAGGCCTGGGAACTGAAAGGTGATGATGATGATAATGAAAATAATATACATTAATTTTCAGTAATATTAACTCTGTCATGTATTTTTCACCATTCTGTGGACATCAGGGCCGGCAGCTGACTCTCCTGCACCACAGTCAGCCTGTCTCTCAAACAAGACAAGCACTCTGTGAACATATGGAGACTGATACTGAGCTCAAAAAGCCTGTGATGAGCCAGAACATTCCAGCCAATGCTGGTGCCATCTATAGTGAAGAGACACATGTGAAGGTAGAAGTAGTATCAAAGTGTTTATCTGTTTTTAACCAGTACAGTATGGTCTCGAGTTACTGCAGTCTTGGCTTACGGCAATCTGTTGATGCACATGGGCCCATAATACCCATTTATTTCTAATTTCTGTTAAATGTCATTTGATTATCAGCTACTGTTGCATTATCCATGCAATACCTAAGAACAAGGCAAACTAGTTCTGACGCTGGTGAATAGCAGACGTACGTCGGCCGTCACTGGCGCTAAGGTGTAGGAATGTGGTTGTGTCATACAGAGTAGGGATACTATGATAGCAAATTCTTTTTGTTTTAACTTGGAATTGTTTGTATTTTGCAACTCACTGTATTTTACTACATTGTGATTAATGATCTTTAGGCATATTTTTGTGGTGGGTAAAATAAATGTTATGAAGCATCATCTTTGCTGATGTTTTATTAAGGGACAAACAAACATTTCTGACTGCAAATTCCTACTTACGTACACACTACTTACTTACTTACTTAGTCGTTCCCCTTCTACCGTGAGGTGTAGAGGTTTGGAAGAGAGAGCGCCAGACTATCCTATCGGCTGTCTTCCTCCTGGCCTGGTTCCATTCTAGTCCTCGATCCTTCAAAGATTGTCTAATGTTGTCCTCCCAGCGGACTCTGGGTCGTCCTCGGGGTCTGGATCCTTGGCTCTTTGTTTCCCATGCTTGTCGTGGTATCAGATCTTCTCCCATTCTGCAGACATGGCCAAACCATCTTAATTGGGACTGTTCTACTTGGGTCTGCAGGGGGTAGGATTTAAGGCCTTGACATATCGTCTGGTTGCGTACCATGTCTCTTCTTGTTACTTCAACCACCTTCCTCAGATACCTCATTTCTGAGGTTTGGATCTGGCTTTTATGGGTTGTAGTCATTGCCCATGACTCGCATCCGTATGTCAAGACTGGGACATAGGTGGAGCGGTATACAGCCATCTTCGTTTTCTTACCAACCTCTCTCTTGCTGAGGAATCCTCGATTTATGGCCTGAAAAAGTCTCCCAGCTGCTGCTTTTCGAGTGGCCAACTCTTCTTTGATGCCTCCCTTTCGGTCTATAATAGCTCCGAGGTATTTAAAGTGGTCGACCTGCTCCAGGACCTGTTCTCCCAGCTTAATCTGATGTTTTCTTTCTTCTCGTGATATCACCATGGATTTTGTTTTAGAGCTGCTTATGACCATCCCTCTCTTCCCCAGCTCTTCCTTCCAGACTTGCAGGTTGGATTGGAGATGTGCCTCTGATTTAGCAATCAGGGCAACATCATCAGCAAATGCCAGCTCCGAAATATAGACCTGTCTCATCTTCCAGTACCCCACTGAATACTTTCTTGTTCTCTCCTTACATGCCTTGATGACATCGTCCATAAGGAGTATGAAGAGGTAAGGTGATAGGATATCACCTTGTCTTACACCAGTGGTGGTCCTGAACTCTTCCGACTTATGGTTTGCTGTCCTCACATAATTTCTGCAAGACTTGTAGAAGCTCTGTATAGCTTGAATCAGAGGTGCTGGAATATTCTTCCTTGCCAAACAGTCCCAAAGTTTGCTCCAGGGGACCCTGTCAAACGCCTTTTCCAGATCTATGAAACAAAGATGCATCTCACTCTTATACTCAAGGGCCTTTTCACTCAGCTGTCTGAGTGTGAAGATTAGGTCTTGAGTACTTCGGTTTGCTCGGAATCCGCACTGGACCTCATCCAATTGTGGCTCAGCTAGGCGTCGAAGTCTCTGCTCTAGGATTCTAGAGTAGATTTTACCAGGGACACTGAGAAGGGATATGCCTCTATGGTTTCCACACTGTCGATTGTCACCCTTTTTGAAAATTGGTGTTATGATGGCAATCTCCCAATCCTTTGGTATGGTCTTGTTGTACCACGCTGCCTGTAAAACCCTTAAGAGTAATAGGTCGCCTGATGCTCCCATGAACTTAACCATTTCTGGTGTTATACCATCATGCCCTGCTGCTTTGCCCATCTTGATTTTCTCCAGTGCTGCCTTCAGTTCTTCCATCTTTATGTCATCTTCACCATCATTGGTTTTCTCTTCTGTGCTAGTGTTTATCATTTCTGATGCTTCACCATGCTCACCATCCAGGAGTTCTGAGAAATATTCTTTCCATCTTCCCATTACTTCCTTTGGGGCAGTAAGCAATTTGCCTTGCTTGTCCTTTTAAATTTGAGAGGGCATTGTTTTTTCTTCCTCATGTTCTTTAGGGTCTTATAGAACAATTTCTGGTTTTCTTGTGCATCTTTTTCTAGCTTTTCTCCAAATTCTTCCCAGGACTTCTGTTTTGCTGCTAGCACTTTGTTCTTTGCTTCTGTTCTGAGTGTCACATATTCTCTATATTTTTCCATTTGTCCTGTTGTGTTTTTAGCTCCTAAGTATTGTTTCCATGCCATTTTCTTCTCTCTTATTTTCTCTTTGACTTCCTCTGTCCACCAAGGTGTCCTCTTTCTCTTGTTCCCAAGTCGGACTTCACCGCATGCTTCTGCAGCAGCTGTCTTTATGATATCCTTGAATTTAATCCAGAGGGTTTCCAAGTCATCAGGTCGTTCTTCTGTGTTGCTCACCGCTGCAGCAATAAGCCCCTGATATCTGGTCTTAATTTCTGGCTCTCTCAGCTTGTAGGTCCTAATGCTCATTTCTCCTGCTCGTTTACTTGGTTTCTTGCGTGATGTTGGACAGTTCCTAGGCTGAGCAACTCTTTCAGTTGTTCTTTTGATTGTTAGCAGGTAGTGATCACTTCCAATCTCTGGCCCCCTCCAGACTCTAGCATCTCGGACATATTTGAATGAGCTTCTCCGAGCAATGGCATAGTCGATCACTGACTTCTCATTCTTTGTTGGTTCACATCTAGTGTATGCATGTATGCGCTTATGGGGGAACTTTGTGTTTGTAATGATCAGATTCTGCTCACTGCAGAATCTAAGGAGTCGCTTTCCATTGTCATTGAGAGTATCTTCTCCATATCTTCCGATAACTCCACCCCATCTAGCATGGTCATTTCCAACTCTGGCATTAAAATCTCCGAGCATGATAACTTCATCTAGGCAGTCATCCACTGTCCTTTGAAGCAGCTCGAAGAATTCCTCCTTGACCTCTGCTCTCTCATCCTCATTTGGCCCATACACTATGACCAGGTTGACTATGGTTTCTCCTTCTTTTAGTTTAACAACCATAATGCGCTCCGAGACAAAGTTCCATCCCTTGATACTATCTTTTTGATTTTGGGCCACAATGCAACCCACGCCCCCTTTAGCTCTTTCAGACATGGGTACACCACTGTAGAGCAGCGTGTTGCCATCGAGATCCATGACTCCTTGTCCTTTTTTCTTTGTTTCCGTTATAGTCAGGATTTCTAGTTTTGCTTTCCTCATCTCTTCCACCAGCTCCTCTTCCTTCCCATTTATACTTCTTGTGTTCCAAGTTCCATAAGTCGTAGTCCGTAGTCCGTTCCAGTTCGTCGCCTTTAGAATCAGTCCAGTTTTCTCTCTTGTGTTGCTAGTAATCGTGATTTAAAGCAAACAGGTGATTGGCCTGTTGTGCCTTTGCATGGTGGAGGGGCTGCCTCCTTACAGCCTACGTACACACTATCAGATTATTAATGCCCTTATTAACGGAACTCAGTCGTAACTGAGACCATACTGTAATTATTGTAATTTGTATTTATGTATACTAGGGTTGTAAGAGTAGCCTGATTGGATTGAGTAATTGGCTAAGTAAAGCCCCCATCATTTCAAAGAAAGAGTGAACTTCGCCCATTTTGGTTTTTCCTGCTTTATTTTTCAGCAGTCTCTGCCATTCCATGACTTTAAAGTATGATGCCAGATGTTCTGGTTTGCTCTCTTTTTGGTTCTGTAGAGAGAATGAAGACTTGATACATTTACATTTCACAGCGTCTAACACGGGGTTTCTCGACCGGGGTTCTGTGATAAATTATGATTGAAAAAAATAAACATTTTGTTAAAACTTTGTGCGCTGGGCGATGTTAGTGCTCACAGGAACTGAGTAGCCCGGTATGGCAGTGCACATTAGGACTATGCTCACTCTTGCACATACCATATTTCATTAGCATCTTGTAGAGTAGAAATTTGTGATAAGACTTTTAGGCCTACTTGGATAAGATAAAACAAAAAAATCAAGTAGGAAATTTAAAACAAGGAAAAACTGAAGTTTCTTCAACCTACACTACTGACTTGCATTAGAGTTAATATCCTTTGTGGGGAGGGGGAACCACACAACTGACATGCATTAGAGTTGATATCCTTTGTGGGGAGGGGGAACCACACAACTCACTTGCATTAGAGTTGATATCCTTTGTGGGGAGGGGGAACCACACAACTGACATGCATTAGAGTTGATATCCTTTATGGGGGAGGGGGAACCACACTACTGACTTGCATTAGAGTTGATATCCTTTGTGGGGAGGGGGAACCACACAACTGACATGCATTAGAGTTGATATCCTTTGTGGGGAGGGGGAACCACACTACTGACTTGCATTAGAGTTGATATCCTTTGTGGGGAGGGGGAACCACACAACTGACTTGCATTAGAGTTGATATCCTTTGTGGGGAGGGGAACAACTCTACTGACTTGCATTAGAGTTGATATCCTTTGTGGGGAGGGGAACAACACAAAAAGAGTAGGCTAATACAACATACAATACCCTTTAGCTCCCTGAGGAGCATAGGCCTTCAACAAACACATGCCAAGTCTTCCTGTCCTGTGCCATCCTCTCAAGTTCTTTCCATGTTTTCCTCATCATTTTCACCTCTCTATCCAGTTCTCTTCTCCATGTGTGTTTTGGTCTACCTCTGCCTCTCTTTCCCTGTGGATTCCAGAACAAGGACAGCCTTGTAATGCTATCATCAACAGATTTCCTCAATGTGTGTCCTATCCATCGCCAGCGTCTTCTTCTCAACTCTTGTTCCACTGGCACTTGTCTGCTTCTTGTCATCAATTCCACATTTGTGACTTTGTCATACCATTTCAGTCCTTCTGTTCTTCGCAAGCACCCGTTTATAAAAGTCTGTAGCTTTTTGGTTGTTGTTCAAATGTCAAGTCAGTCCTATTGTGTGGCTCTGAGACATGGAGAGCAAAAAAAAAAACAACAAAAAAAAACAACAAATTAGGCTAATAAGTTGGCCAAAATAAACAGATCCAGAGAACAAAAATCATTCTCTACTCAAAAGAGCATTGACAATTTTTATTGGATTATTATATTTACAACTTATGGATCATTCTAAGGTACAATGAGCTGTAGATATAACAATTTTTATTGGATTATTATATTTACAACTTATGGAACATTCTAAGGTACAATGAGCTGTAGATATAACAATTTTTATTGGATTATTATATTTACAACTTATGGAACATTCTAAGGTACAATGAGCTGTAGATATAACAATTTTTATTGGATTATTATATTTACAACTTATGGAACATTCTAAGGTACAATGAGCTGTAGATATAACAATTTTTATTGGATTATTATATTTACAACTTATGGAACATTCTAAGGTACAATGAGCTGTAGATATAACAATTTTTATTGGATTATTATATTTACAACTTATGGAACATTCTAAGGTACAATGAGCTGTAGATATAACAATTTTTATTGGATTATTATATTTACAACTTATGGAACATTCTAAGGTACAATGAACTGTAGATATAACAATTTTATGCAGGGCTTCCCTGAGATCTGAAAATTATTTTCAAGGATAAAATAGGTTGAGAAAGGCTGGTCTAATAGAGCAAAGTTTCTAACATTGGGACGTCTGCTGTTTCAGGGGCATGCCATACATCACAGTCTGTCGGGTAGCGAACGTATGCATAGACCCAACATCTGAATCAAGTTTTAGTTCATTTTTACATGTTTCTTTTTTTAAAATATCTGTTGTGGCAGACTTTCCAATGTTGTTAACTTTGGCTAACAAAGACCACCTTTCTCTCTTTGATAGTCTGTTTAAAATCTCAATATTCAATTAAATATTAAAAAATTTCTGCTTTCTTTTAGAAGACTGCAGTACCGCCAAATAAAACTTGGTCCACTTGACAATCATGCTCGCGCTGAGCAAACTGACGAAATGACCGGATGTGTTGAACAGTTAAAAATAGACACCATGCGCCACTACAACTCGCACCATTAAGGATACATTTTGTTTTAGTTCAGGCACATTGTATTTAGAATGACTAGTTCTCTTCTCTATGTGTTTAGGATGACTAGTTCTCTTCTCTATGTGTTTAGGATGACTAGTTCTCTTCTCTATGTGTTTAGGATGACTAGTTCTCTTCTCTATGTGTTTAGGATGACTAGTTCTCTTCTCTATGTGTTTAGGATGACTAGATCTCTTCTCAGTGTGTTTAGGATGACTAGTTCTCTTCTCTATGTGTTTAGGATGACTAGTTCTCTTCTCTATGTGTTTAGGATGACTAGTTCTCTTCTCTATGTGTTTAGGATGACTAGTTCTCTTCTCTGTGTGTTTAGGATGACTAGTTCTCTTCTCTATGTGTTTAGGATGACTAGATCTCTTCTCAGTGTGTTTAGGATGACTAGTTCTCTTCTCCGTGTGTTTAGGATGACTAGTTCTCTTCTCAGTGTGTTTAGGATGACTAGTTCTCTTCTCCGTGTGTTTAGGATGACTAGTTCTCTTCTCAGTGTGTTTAGGATGACTAGTTCTCTTCTCCATGTGTTTAGGATGACTAGTTCTCTTCTCTATGTGTTTAGGATGACTAGTTCTCTTCTCTGTGTGTTTAGGATGACTAGTTCTCTTCTCCATGTGTTTAGGATGACTAGTTCTCTTCTCTATGTGTTTAGGATGACTAGTTCTCTTCTCTGTGTGTTTAGGATGACTAGTTCTCTTCTCTATGTGTTTAGGATGACTAGTTCTCTTCTCCGTGTGTTTAGGATGACTAGTTCTCTTCTCTATGTGTTTAGGATGACTAGTTCTCTTCTCTATGTGTTTAGGATGACTAGTTCTCTTCTCTATGTGTTTAGGATGACTAGTTCTCTTCTCAGTGTGTTTAGGATGACTAGTTCTCTTCTCTATGTGTTTAGGATGACTAGTTCTCTTCTCTATGTGTTTAGGATGACTAGTTCTCTTCTCTATGTGTTTAGGATGACTAGTTCTCTTCTCAGTGTGTTTAGGATGACTAGTTCTCTTCTCTATGTGTTTAGGATGACTAGTTCTCTTCTCTATGTGTTTAGGATGACTAGTTCTCTTCTCCGTGTGTTTAGGATGACTAGTTCTCTTCTCTATGTGTTTAGGATGACTAGTTCTCTTCTCTATGTGTTTAGGATGACTAGTTCTCTTCTCTTTTCTTTCATAAACAACACACCTTTTTTCACATCAAAGTCAGGTGCACCAAAAAAGATGCTATATATAGATCAAGTCCACACTTCTAAGCTAGGGACGAGCTACCTAGCCAAAAATTTAAAGTTCCCCAAGAGGACTCACCACAAACACACATATTCGTCAGTCAGTGACACAAATTACACACTAAACTCAGTGAATCCACGCAGAACCCCTCATAACCACTCATCGTCATCCTCAGGTAATACTCATTTATCTAGCAAAGCTACACCTACTCCCATCCTCCACCCTAATCTTTATGACCAAATGTTTCCCCCATTACCCACACTACAGACACCCCCGCCACTACCTGCTCGACAGGCACAACTGGACAGATGGAAAGACTAGGCTACAAGTATGACCCGTTCTTCCTCTACATCAAGTAACCACAACACAGGAACTACAGCTAGGAAATTGGACTTTCTTCATCCTGTCTCTAGCCGCCAAGAATGCCACTCTCATAGTTCGTATGTGCTACATCAGCTTAGGCAGTATAGCCCAGAAGTATTGATGCAGGCATTTCAGATGTCTTTATACGACTTTTCAGAACAAAATTCAGCGCACAAACACCAAGCTGTTGCAGATAAACTCACTTAAAAGCTGTATTTCAAACCAGCTTGGAGCTTAGTTCCCAGATTGACGCCTTCTCTCCGACTGCACCTTTGTTTATTCGTGTTGAGGAAAATTAGGAAATCCTCATAAAATTAACAAGCGTGGACCTTTAACTGTCCCGAAAAGATGAATTCTCTACATTGACTGTGGTTGAAGTCAAAATATTCCTGTGTGCCGCACTTTTTGCAAAGATTAAGATACGGTAAACAGTGTCCACGGACTTTAGAGAAATCTATTGCAGTGTATATTTTATAACTTGTTTACAATTTTATATTAACCATTGTGTACTAACTTTATTGCTTCTTACTCATTCCTACTCCCCTCATTCTTTCTTTCCTATTGACTATTATCATGTCCGATTGCAAAAACTCAAATCAAAAAATAGGCAATATCACTAATTCATGGCTTAAACTATCAGGGCTTAAAATTGGTCATTTAAACATTTACCACCTGCTAGGTAAGCTTCCTGAAGTCTCCACCTCTCTCCAACAAAACTTCCACATATTTGGTTTTTCTGAAACCCGTCTCAATGACAAAATTACAGATGAAGAAATTAGGATTAATGGATTCACCACCATTCGCAGGGATTCTAACAGACAACATGAAACAGGGCTAGTTATATACATCTCAACATCTCTTCAGTACAGACGCCATGATGATCTAGAACATACTGGCATTGAATGTATATGGCTGGAAATAAAACTCCCCAACCTGACCCCCGTTTTAATTGGTTACCTGTACCAAAACCCTAGCTCTTCTGCTGTATGGTTTGATACATTCTCACGAATGATGGACAACGTTTGGGCTTCTTCGAAGGAAATTATTCTACTGGGAGATTTCAATATTGACCTTCACAAATCGAACAACACGTGGAATGATATCACCATCTCATACAACCTCACACAGTTAGTCAATCAACCCACGAGAGTAACAGATTCATCATCTACACTAATTGATCATATCTATACGACCTGCCCAGAAAACATTGTAGAATGCACAGTTACACGGACAGCATTAAGTGACCACTATCCTGTTTGCTGTACCTGGACGAGAAAAGGGTTCAAAGCACCTAAAACGGAACATATCACAGTCCATTACAGGAATTTCAAAAACTTTAACCTTCAATTATTCCTACAAGACCTACAAATATCCCCTCTCTCATACGTGTACCAACTTCCCTATCCAGAAGAAGCCATAACATACTGGACACAAACTTTTAACAATGTATTCGACAAACATGTTCCTATAAAGCAAGTTCGTGTTAAAAATATCAGAAAGACCCGAAATTAACCATCTCAAATCGACACTAAAGCCAATGGACTGCGATATTAGTAAACTGACCGCCTTCTGCAACACTGAACATACCATAACAGATCTTAGAGATATTCCCTTTCTAACAGTACACGAAGTTCTCAAATATATCTTGGCATTAAAAAACAACAATTCATCTGGTTTTGATGGTATCAGCAATAACATTCTACGTTACGCTGCACCCATCATTTGCGACTCCTTAACCTATGTGTACAATCAATGTATTGCACACAACTACTTTCCCACAGCATTTAAATCTGCCAAAGTGTATCCTCTCTATAAATCTGGCTCACATAGCGATCCCAACAGTTACAGACCAATATCCCTTCTATCATCTCTTTCAAAACCACTAGAGAAACACATTTACAACACTACATTTCAACACTTAACAACAAACAAACTGCTCATTGAGAGCCAGTCAGGTTTCAGACCCAAACATTCCTGTCACACAGCTCTCACCAAAATGGCAGATAACTGGCTGTCGAACGTAAATGATGGGAAATTAGGTGGTGCTGTTTTTGTTGACTTCAAAAAAGCATTTGACATGATTGACCACACTATCTTGGTTCAAAAGTTGGAAACCCTCAGAATAGGCCCTAATCCACTAAACATCATCAAATCATTCCTGGGAGATCGACAACAGTTAGTGCTTCACAACAACTCGACATCAGATTTCTCGAAGATAGATACAGGAGTACCGCAGGGTTCTATTCTTGGGCCCCTACTCTTCGCAATGTTCATCAACGACCTACCACTACATCTAAAATATTCAACATGTGACCTCTTTGCAGATGATTGTACTATCTACACTAGTGACAATGACTGCGTGGCACTTGAAATGACTCTTCAATGCGATGTAGACAATCTAACAAAATGGAGTAATATGAATCGTATGCCATTAAACACAGCAAAAACGAAATCTATGTTGATTACCACCAGACAGAAACTCCTAAACTGCACCAAAAGATCGCTACAGGTACACGCGGAATCAATACAAATTGAACATGTAACAGAACACAAAGTTCTAGGAATCACGATTGACCAGCACTTAACGTGGAACTCCCATGTACGGAATTTAACCAAACACTTAGCTCAAAAGACGTACCAGCTAGCCAAAATAAAACACTTCTTAGACGCAGACACTAGACTATTGTTCTACACCTCACATATACAGACACATCTAGATTACTGCTCTACACTATGGGATGGTTGCCCTGCTTCCACCTCAAAGAGACTGCACTCCCTGCATAAGAGAGCAATACGTCTGATCACCGATAATCGCACGATATCACACACAAGGACAGGAAAAGAACCCACAATACTGTCCCTGAAAAAAACGTCTTCTCTACAACAAAGCCAAGCTGACCCACGCAATTCTATCAAACAATGCTCCGCCGTACCTACGATCATTGTTTCAAACCAGTAGAAGAGAGGGACTACAATTACATCAGTTACGTCTGCCCAAACCTAGGATCGACCTGTTCAAACAGAGTCTAGCCTACTCTGGAGCCTACTTATGGAACAGCCTTCCACACCACCTAAAAAGCCTACCTACACAATATTCATTTAACAAAGCACTTTTCAAACACTTCCTAAACACTGATTATCTACCCCCATAGAAACATCATTTGCCTGTCAACATCTCATCCATAGGTCAACATTTCTTTTCCTCTTCCGCTCGTTTTTAATGGGAATAATTTGTTTTATATCCATGTAATACTATTATATAATGTAATGTATGTGAGAATGTACCCGCATACCACTGTACTTTAGAGATGTGAATGTTTCCGTTTGCTTAAATGGGTGATGTACATGCAGATATAATTTCTTTCTTTTTTTTTTTAAACTGCTGAAAGACTTTTTCTGTTACAGAAGTGCGCAAGAAAGTGTTATTATTATTATTTCAATTTCCGCCAAGAATGTATGGATGTAAGCGAGAATGTGTTTTTGTAATTCTTGTATTGAGGATTGATGACACATTCAAAAATACTACAGATTAGACGTTTTGACCGCATAAGTGAGTGTCGGTATACATAACTAATTTATTTATTGTTTTGTTTATATTATTTTTTTTTATTATTATTATTTTTCTTCAGTCACTATCTTTATTTAAAAAAAAAAAAAAAAAACCTAGGCTACTCATTTTTTATTATGATTGTATACTGTAAATGAATGCTGTTATGTTAACTTTATAATGTTGCATGCCTTTAAATTAATGCTTAAAGTAATATGTGGGAATAAAAGGATATAGTATGCAAGATAAATGAGAGTGAAAGGGCAGAATGTTAGACGGGCCTGCGCGCCCAATTCTCAACCCTTCGAAAATAAAGTTCGTTCGTTCGTTCGTTCTATGTGTTTAGGATGACTAGTTCTCTTCTCCGTGTGTTTAGGATGACTAGTTCTCTTCTCTATGTGTTTAGGATGACTAGTTCTCTTCTCAGTGTGTTTAGGATGACTAGTTCTCTTCTCAGTGTGTTTAGGATGACTAGTTCTCTTCATGTGTTTAGAATGACTAGTTCTTTTCTCCATGTGTTTAGGATGACTTGTTCTCTCTATGTGTTTAGGATGACTAGTTCTCTTCTCCGTGTGTTTAGGATGACTAGTTCTCTTCTCTATGTGTTTAGGATGACTAGTTCTCTTCTCTATGTGTTTAGGATGACTAGTTCTCTTCTCCGTGTGTTTAGGATGACTAGTTCTCTTCTCTATGTGTTTAGGATGACTAGTTCTCTTCTCTATGTGTTTAGGATGACTAGTTCTCTTCTCTGTGTGTTTAGGATGACTAGTTCTCTTCTCTATGTGTTTAGGATGACTAGTTCTCTTCTCTATGTGTTTATGATGACTAGTTCTCTTCTCCGTGTGTTTAGGATGACTAGTTCTCTTCTCTATGTGTTTAGGATGACTAGTTCTCTTCTCTATGTGTTTATGATGACTAGTTCTCTTCTCCGTGTGTTTAGGATGACTAGTTCTCTTCTCTATGTGTTTAGGATGACTAGTTCTCTTCTCTATGTGTTTAGGATGACTAGTTCCTTAGTCACTTCTCATGATATGCCTAGTTGGGTGCAGGTTTTCTTTTCTTAGCTCCTCTTTCAAGCACATGGTCGTTACTCAAATTGCAAGATTTTAAGTCCCGTTTTAAGCAATTTTTTAATTAAGTTATCTTTAATACACTTTTAAAAAATGTATGCGATGTTGATTTTAAATTTGTATTGAATAGCTAATGGTAGAATAAAAAAACACACAAAAACACAAATAGTAATACGTCTTACAAGGAGAAAGGACAAGAAAAAACCTACATTGCGGCCACTAGGCCTTCGTCAGGGACAGACAAACAAGAGAATAGCTAAGTGTTTTAATGTGGGAGACAGTATTAAGCTGCTTTAATTATACCTAGTACTTTTTCGATTTTTTTAAAGGTACTAGAGTGGACACAGATAGAAGACTTGAAGTATTCACAAGAGCCATCCCTTCAAGTTAGCAACTCAAATAATCTAGAACACTCTGGTTCTTTGGATAACATGAGAGGTTGCCTAGGATCTTTATCAGTTGAGGGACCAACCAAAACACTGAGTCATCCATCACTAGACAGTAAAGACTATGTATTTACGCCAGACTGGCATTCACAGATCAAAGCAATGACTGTTGGCGAGCTGAATACGTCAGAATATGCCCATGATGTTAAACACTTTCCTGATAAACTTCTTTACAAAGACAGCAACAGCAAGGGAAATAATCAAGATTTAATGGCCCTCCAAGTGCACCCAATGGAAGTCCTTGAAAATGTTCCTCACCTAAGCTTGCTAGAGGAGGGGTTTTCATGCCTACCACGAAACATTCAGAGATCTACTTTGCAAATAATGGATGAGGAAAACAACATTAAACTGAATAACTTGAATTGTGAGGCACCATTTTCTGTTAAAAGCTCTGTGGATTCTCAAACTATTCCAAAAACCTCTGATTCTGCAACTGCAGCAAATGCAGTAGAGATGAAACCAGCACAGAAAGATTCGCAGACACTTGGTTCTCTTTACAAATCAACCAGAGTTGGTGACCCAGTTATCCAAACTCCTGTAATTTCTGAGGCAAATATCTCTGACTCTGGGACATCTACTGCAGCTTATTCAATGTTTACAGAGGGAAGAAGTGCCCAGCATGTTGACACCTCAGTGTTTTCCGCAGGCGATGGTTATATACCGCAAACTTGTATTCATCCATTGGGTAGAAAGTTGAAAAACATTGGTGCTCTAGAAGGTGCAGATCCTCTACCAAGTGGGAACTCTAGCCTTGGTTTAATGCCCCCACCAAAAATACACAGGCTTGGTCATAATAAACCATCATCTCTTCTACCTGCAGAGCAGCAATCACATAATTATTATCAACTACAGCAACAAGCTTTGCTGGAGGTACAAGCATCAAAACAACAGCAGGCGCTGGCATCACAACAAGCAACATCGTCAAGTATTGATCTCTCTAGTGCAATAGATAGCCAGCAGCATCAGCCTTGGTCAGAACAAAGGCGCTACGCACTTTTCCATGATGGTAAAGTACGTCATCACCATCATCATCATCAGCAACAACAACAACAACAACAACAGGGTAATTACCCTAAGCAGAACTCTTCTAGTGAACACAGCTCGGGCCAGAAACATCAAGAACTAGAAAATCAAACTTTTCATCTGATGGATACAACAGAACCACCACTGCAATACCACCAACAGTTAAATACTCAACATTTTTCACAGCAAGAAATAAATACTCAACATTTTTCACAGCAAGAAATACAGTCATCTACTTCCCCATTTCTTAAGTCAACAGCTTCCCATTTTCTTATCTGCCACACCCCACCTCCAGGTTTTCCCGATGAGCAGGCACGAAATGAACACCAAGAAACTAATCCAGCCAGTCATTTTGTAGGAAAACTAGGTCATGTGACAAAAATGAATACTGGGATGGAACAGTACATTGCTATGTCCCAACCAACACCAAATGGCAATGGGAATTCATGCAATAAGGCAGCATTTATGAGATCTCAGACGTTAGGACAGTTTACATTACAGAATAATGATTTCAGTAAGAAAAATCTCATTGATCCACAAGCTTTCTTGCAGTCTGGAAACCAATTCGGAAGTGCATTTAGTTCCAGCAGGAGTGGTTGTTCTCCATGTGCTCAAAGTAAACCACCCGGTGTTTTTACAGAGGGTCAAAACTCATTTATGAGCCCTCAACCTTTCCACCCAGCTGCACCACTCTTTGACGCTCTAGGGAGGCGCATTCATGTTTCAGTGAATACAAATAATGAGACGTCTCAAACAGATGTAGGTCCAGCTGTTCCATCATCTCAAGAAGGTTTCCACTGTACTCACAATGGCCATTTTTCCACAAGTAAACCAACGCCTAGCAACCACTTAAAAGTCATGCCCACAACACATGTGTTGCGTCTTGAGGATGAGTTGTTACATCTGGATGGCTGGTGTCCACACGAAAATGGAGATACGGTGAGTGTTTTGGTGCAAGTAGCTCTAGTTTACCAGTGAGAGAATGTGTAGAGTTTGATTTGTTTGTTTTTTTAAATGCAGGAAGTAGAACACTGGAAGTTGTATGTATCATTTCTTGTCTTTAGTATAAGTCATTGTTTATCTCTTTGTCACTGTATATTACGTCAATGCTTTATATTTGTCTCCTGCTTCTGAGTCAGTCTATCAGGGATCATCCACATATGACATCATGCAGTTGAGGGGGGTAGGGGTCAAATTTTTGTAATGAAGTGTTACGAGATGGGAAGGGGGCTTAAGAAATGTGACATTACATAAAATATACGAGTAAGGATCGCTTCTTTCATAAATGATGTCGGAACAAAATAGAATTTGTAACCTACATCCTTATAGTCTACTTTGAACCACAATAGTTAACAACTACCTCGTGGATGACTTATGATAATATTATGTTGTTTTTTTGTTGTTCGTCCATCACAAGTGATGAAGACCACTCTGTTCATCCAATTATTAGGATGTTAGGATAGTCTATGAGTACGAAGGTGACTGATGAGCCCGATGCGGGCCTGGAAGGATCTCGGACAGTGTGGGCAGGGAATGTTTGCTTCATGTGAAGGTTTTGTTTCACGATCTTTTCTAGCTTGTCTCCGCTGTTCCGCTGCTGCTCTTCTGGATGATTCGCATGCCGCTGCACCTTTACGAAGAGATGTGCGCCAGGCAGTTCGGTCTTGCGCAGCAGCTTCCCATGTGTCTGGGTTTATGTCAAAGGTTTTTAATGAAGCCTTAAGCGTGTCTTTGAAGCGCTTTTTCTGGCCACCATGGGAGCGTCTACCCTTCTTCATCTCACCATAAAAGAGTATCTTTGGCAGTCGATGGTCTGGCATGCGGACTACATGACCTGCCCAGCGAATCTGTGACTGCATCAGAATAGTATCGATGCTAGGGATACCAGCTCTGTCAAGAACGGCGGTATCTGGGATCTTGTCTTGCCATTTGATGTTCATTATCTTCCTGAGACAGACTGTATGGAAGTGGTTGAGCTTTTTTACGTGGCGCCTGTATACAGTCCATGTTTCACATGCATAAAGCAGCACTGGAAGCACCACAGCTCTGTATACCTTCAGCTTTGTCTGTAGACTAATGCCACTTCGATGCCAAACGTTGGTGTATAGTCTGCCAAATGTGCTGCTGGCTTTGGAGATCCTGGTGTTCACCTCATCATCAATGACGATGTTCTGGGATAGTGTACTACCAAGGTATGTGAACCTGTTCACAACATTCAGTTTCTCACCATTTACCTTGATGACTGGCTCAGTATAAATTGTGCCAGGAGCTGGTTGGTACATGATTTCTGTTTTCCCCGTGTTGATGGTAAGCCCAAAGTTGGAGCAGGCTTCGGAGAATCTATCAACGCTACGCTGCAGATCAGCCTCTGAGCCAGCACTGAGAGCACAATCGTCAGCAAACAGAAGATCCCTGATGGTGTGTGATTTGACCTTGGTTTTTTCTTGAAGCCTCCTAAGGTTAAACAATTTTCCATCAATACGATATCTGATGTCGATTCCTGTGTCCCCGTCTCTGAAATCATCAGTCAGCATAGCAGAAAACATGATACTGAAAAGCGTCGGTGCAAGTACACACCCTTGTTTAACTCCATTTGAGACTGGGAAAGGCTCTGATAGCTCACCGTTTTCCTGAACTCTAGCCTGCATTCCATCATGCAGCTGCTGCACTATTGTGATAAATTTCTTTGGGCAGCCGTATTTTGCCATGATCTTCCATAGACCCTCTCTACTGACCGTGTCGAACGCCTTTGTCAAGTCGATGAAAGCTGTGTACAGGTCACAGTGCTGTTCTTGGCATTTTTCTTGAAGCTGTCTTGCAGCGAACACCATATCGGTGGTTCCACGTTCTTTCCGGAATCCACACTGACTTTCAGGTAGAAGACCTTTGTCAAGATGAGCCGTAAGGCGATTAAGAAGGATTCTGGCAAATATCTTCCCAGCGATTGATAGTAGTGAGATGCCTCGATGATTGTTACAGTCTTGGCGATTACCTTTACATTTATAAAGATGTATAATTGACGCATCCTTGAGATTGTGTGGGATGGTTTCACTCTGCCACATTTGCTGGAAGATCATGTGAAGTTTCTCTATCAGAACTGTACCGCCATCTTTATAGACCTCAACAGGAATTGAATCGGAGCCAGGGGCCTTTCCACTAGAAAGTTGACGAATCGCTTTTTGAGTCTCCTCCAAAGTCGGTATATCATCTAGTGCTTCATTTATAGGAATTTGGGGCAGTCGGTTGATGGCTTCATCGTTAATAGATGATGGCTGGTTCAGAATATTATTAAAGTGTTCGACCCAGCGTTGGAGAATTTTTTCCTTGTCTGTAATTAGTGTTTTTCCATCTGCATTAGGAGGGGAAATGATCCTGATGATGTTGGACCATAGACCGCTTTGAGTGCATGGTAAAAATTTTTCAAGTCATGGCTGTCAGCAAAGCCTTGGAGCTCATCTGCTTTATTACTCAGCCATGAATCCCGCATCTGGCGTAGTTTATGTTGGACGATTCTACGCATGTTGTTGAAAGCGTCTTTCTTGGATGTAGATTTTGGATCATTTAAATATGCTTTATGGAGATGGTGTTTCTCAGCCAGCATCTTCTTTATATCATCTGAGTTCTCATCAAACCAGTCATTTTGTTTCTTGATGGCGGGACCCAGGACCTCTGTTGCAGTGTTGTAGATCTGCTCGCTTAGGGCTGTCCAATTTGTTTCCGCACTTTGGCCGTCTAACGAGATAGATTTGAGACGGTCTTCTAGGGTGTCAGTGAATGACTGTTTAATTTTTGTCTTCTTTAGTTTGGTAATATCCAGCCTTTTTTGAGTTTTCTTTCCCTGAGGGCGCCTGGCAGGTTGGATACGAATTTTAAGTTTAGACACAATGAGGCGATGATCAGTCCAGCATTCGGCACCACACATGGACTTGGTCACCCGGACATCTTGCCTGTCCTTCTTCCTAAAAATTACATAGTCAATTAGGTGCCAATGCTTCAAGCGAGGGTGCATCCAGGAGGTCCTGTTGCGGATAGGAAGTCGAAAAATGGTGTTGGTGACAAGGAGGTTATGTTCTGCGCAAGTCTGGAGGAGAAGAAGTCCATTGCTGTTACAGCGACCCACGCCGTACTTTCCGATAGTGCCATTCCAGGAGATGTTATCTGAGCCTACTCTTGCATTAAAGTCACCAAGAATAATAAGCTTATCTGCTTTGGGAACTGATGCAATAACTGCATGTAGTTCTTCGTAAAACTTATCCTTGACGTCATCCTGGTTTGTCATAGTTGGTGCATACGCGCTAATGATGGTGGCATGTTTCCTTCCATAAAGCAGCGGGATCTTGACCGTCATGAGTCGGTCATTTATTCCCTTTGGGGGCTTCGCTAGCTTGCCAATAATTGCTGTTTTGATTGCAAATCCAACCCCTGCTTCTCGTCTTTCTTCAGTTCCTCTTCCGCTCCAATAGAATGTATAACCTGCACCCTTTTCGCAAAGTTGGCCCTCGCCTGCAAGTCGAGTTTCACTCAGTGCTGCTATGTCAATGTTGTATCTGGCCAGTTCTCTCCCAATCAGGGCAGTTCGCCTCTCGGGTCTGTTTGTGTTAAAGTCTTTGTCGAGTAGAGTGCGCACATTCCATGCGCCTAGATTGAGGGGGAAAAATCTGTCCTTTCTTTTTCTTATGTGTCGCCCGCTGAAGTAGGGTACCCACCAACCGCGGTAAGCTGGTTAGGTAATGGTGGAGCAGGCAATGTTTAGGGCACCTTTTCTAGCCCCTTCCTCATGCCATGGAGGTGAGCAGTGCTTTCCTAAAGAGGGCTGCTCAGTCACTCAGGGGGCTGCCGAATCCCACTGCTGCTCCGATCAGTGGAAGACGACCATATGGCCTGAGCCGCCTGTGTGTAGGTCTGCGACTACGACTGCCAGCGCACCCACGCCTGCCGCTTTGCCGCTCGCCCATCGCCACAGGACTTGTTGTGAGTGGATGGATGAGTGGATGAGTGGATGAAAGAGTGACTTGCGCAGTGATTTGGTTTAAAGTGAGGAAGAGTTGCGCAATTCGTCGACCTCACTCTCTCGCCTGGGTCCATCTTAATCCAGTGGCAAGACAAGTCAAGACGACTGGAGATTGATAATATTATAATCTCAGTCAAAATATCAAATAATTGTTATAACCTGTAACTTTTAAAAATTGTTTGTTAATTATAAATTTCTTTTTTCTAATATAATATAATACACGACTTTCCAATAAATTGTGTTGATCTGGAAGCTAGTGGATTTCTAAAATGCTCAGTTCAGGTGCATCTTTCTTTGATGTGGGATAATGATAAAAAAGAGAAATAATTAATTGATAATGACTTAAGTTTTTAAACCCTTGAAATTTTGTAGATGTTCTGTCAAGTTTAACATTATTTCATGAACCTTTAACATGTGCTGTATTGAACTAATTTACATTTTTTTGGAAAGGGGAACGGAAGAGATTTCTGACATCACATGAGAGGCGGTCTTTAGTTTTTATGATTAAATGGGGGGGGGAGTTAAAATGGCAAAGAATGCATGACGTCAGATGTTAACGACCCCTTATATTTGTGCTGTCTGCTTCTCTGATAAGCAGTGTTGCCACAGCTGGGTATTTTTTACTAGATCAGGGTTTTTTGGCTTCCGTCTGGGTATCTGGGTATTGTTTTTTCCCAAATCTGCATTAATGTGGGTATATTTGACAATTGGCATTTACAATGTATGTAAAAGTATTCTTTTTAAATTTTAGACTTAAGCAGATAAACAGCATATTGTTTTTTTTGTTATTATAAAATGAGCGATGATGAAGGTACGCTAGGAAGTTGTAGCAGCACCGCGTAAAAAAGTGAAGCCATGGTATCAGCAGGCTTTTTGTGAGGAATGGCTAACAGACAGTGAACTGAAGGATTGGATAAAGCCGGACTCTGGCAATCGCTGTGCTGCGATTTGCACGGTCTGTTCGTGTACATTAACTAATGCCAACAAAACAGCTTTATTGACACATAAAAGCACACAGAAGCATATGAAAAACTTTGAAGCCAAAAGCAAAACTCTGAACATTAGCAAGTTTTTCATCAAACCAAAAGAGCCCTGTCTCAAAGACAAAATTGCTAAAGTGGAGATACTGTTGTCTGCTTTCATGGCAGAACATAATACTCCGTTTTCGCAAGCTGATCATTTGATTGAATGTTGCAAGCAGATATTTCCAGACAGCACAATTGCTCAAAAAATGTCACTGAAGCATACCAAGGCTGCCTATGTGATGCAGTACGGCATTGCTCACTTGGACAAAACAGTGTTCTGGCGCAAATGCAGCTGTTGGATCCAAAGCAAGCTCTCGAGGTAAACAAACCTTCTGTCATTCCATTAGCAGCGCAGTTCCCAACAGTTGTTTCAGAAGAGAGCCTTGATCGTCTGTCTGATCAATGGCGAGAACTGGCATCGTACCGAAAAGATCTTGGACATCTGGTGGATGAGGATCCGCCCACATTCTGGCTGGGACTGCGACAAGTAATTGATGCTAATAACCAGAAGAAATTTGATGTTTTGGCTGACCTCATGTGCACGCTTATGGCACTACCTCACTCCTCAGCATGCGTCGAAAGAGTATTTTTGAAGGTTAACTTAGTGGAAACTAAACAAACCAACAAGCTTTTGTGTGGAACAGTTTCCAATCGAATACTAGCCAAGCAAGCAGTTGCCAAAGATGGAGTTTGTCATAAGTTTAATCCTAGTAAAAGCGTGATTGAAGATGTGCATGAAGGACGTTGTCGGCAGAGATATGCAAAGATTTTGGAACTCCACAATCAAGATTCCACGTTGTCAATTCATGCATATGATCTTGATGAAGGAGAAGTTGTTGACATGGATGCTGAGTTGCTGACAAGTGACAATTTTCAACAGTAACAAGTTACAACTAACATTTTATATTTGATTTGAGGAACATTTTGTTAATGTAACTACTGTAAGTATGTTACTGTTAAAATATCTCATTTTCAAGAGTTCATATATTGGGGTGTTAATAAAATCATTTTTATATAATTGTGAATGAAATTTCAGGTATGTTAAGGTGTAGGCTTTAATTCTTCTCCCGTCATTGTTTTGACAGGTAAAGTTGTTTGTATATAACTAAACTGTCACACACACACCATCATTTAACAAGAGTTATCAAGCTTTATATCCTTCATTTCCATATTGTGCGGCTAGATGGGCAATGAACACCTAGTTCGAAGAAAGAATTTGTGGCCCTTGAAATATGGATATTGAAGAACATGGCATATCTCATGGAAAGAGAAGCAAGCAAATAAAGAAGTCCCAGAAAAGCTATGAATGAAAATATAATTAATGATTGAGATTAAAATTACTTACTTACTTAGTTGTTGTTCTTCCTTGAGGTGTAGAGGTTAACCAGAGAGAGAGTCATGCTATCCTATCGGATAAAAATTAGAAATTAAAATATTCAGGTCAAATAAAGAGACATAACTCCTTGCTAAAAACCAAAATAAAAGGAAACTTTGAAGTAAATGTGCAAGAAAATAGCAACACTGTATGTTAAGGTAGCATCAAGACATTGACAGGAAATAGCCTCTCACAATGTTCCATCAAGGCAAGAGACAGAAGACACTGGAGACTATCCACTGCAGCCGCCTTTCAGCATGCGGCTGGAGGCTGATCTGATAGGATTTAATGAGCATTATAGTTTGCCATTTAGTGCAGACCCCGTGTAGTTTGTGGGGATGTCTGAGAAGATGTCTGATCTGAGGAGATATGTGAGAAGGTGTCTGAGGTGATATGTGAGAAGATGTCTGAGGTGATATGTGAGAAGATGTCTGAGGAGATATGTGAGAAGATGTCTGAGGTGATGTATGAGAAGATGTCTGAGGTGATGTGTGAGAAGATGTCTGAGGTGATGTGTGAGAAGATGTCTGAGGTGATGTGTGAGAAGATGTCTGAGGAGAAAGATGTCTGAGGTGATGTGTGAGAAGATGTCTGAGGTGATGTGTGAGAAAATGTCTGAGGTGATGTGTGAGAAGATGTCTGAGGAGATGTGTGAGAAGATGTCTGAGGTGATGTGTGAGAAGATGTCTGAGGTGATGTGTGAGAAGATGTCTGAGGAGAAAGATGTCTGAGGTGATGTGTGAGAAGATGTCTGAGGTGATGTGTGAGAAAATGTCTGAGGTGATGTGTGAGAAGATGTCTGAGGAGATGTGTGAGAAGATGTCTGAGGTGATGTGTGAGAAGATGTCTGAGGTGATGTGTGAGAAGATGTCTGAGGAGAAAGATGTCTGAGGTGATGTGTGAGAAGATGTCTGAGGAGATGTGTGAGAAGATGTCTGAGGTGATGTGTGAGAAGATGTCTGAGGTGATGTGTGAGAAGATGTCTGAGGTGATGTGTGAGAAGATGTCTGAGGAGATGTGTGAGAAGATGTCTGAGGAGATGTGTGAGAAGATGTCCGAGGAGATGTGTGAGAAGATGTCTGAGGTGATGTGTGAGAAGATGTCTGAGGTGATGTGTGAGAAGATGTCTGAGGAGATGTGTGAGAAGATGTCTGAGGTGATGTGTGAGAAGATGTCTGAGGTGATGTGTGAGAAGATGTCTGAGGTGATGTGTGAGAAGATGTCTGAGGTGATGTGTGAGAAGATGTCTGAGGTGATGTGTGAGAAGATGTCTGAGGTGATGTGTGAGAAGATGTCTGAGGTGATGTGTGAGAAGATGTGTGAGAAGATGAAGAAAGAATATAACTACTGCTTCCTCAGGCAGGTCACATGATGCGACCATAACGAGGTTGTCTATCAGGCTGGCAGCCTTATCATATAAAACTAATTGCTACATATCTACTGCAACAAAAGCACATTAATGTTTAGGCGTAGGCTTCCTTCAAGGGGGATCAGCTGCATTAGTGACTCCAAGCTTAATGTGGAGAAATGATGATGATGATGATGATGATGATGATTGAGTGTAGAATGTCTGACAACTTGTAGAAAATGTCCCTTTAAACAAATTCTCCCCACCTCTGTCTCACACACTCAGATAGTTTATAAAGAAAAAAAATATCGTGCTGAACCGCTAATAGGAAATAATTAGGATAAATGGTGTTTCTAATTCCAGATTATTTGTTAAATTGCCAATACCTGGCATACCCCCCCCCCCCCCATGTTCCCCGTGTTAAATTATTGTAAGTAAAGTGAATGAAAGTTTCCATTTCTTATCTGAAATGTACTATTGTTTTGATACATCCAGATCCAACACACACTTGAGAAGTATCGGTCACAAGACGGCAACTATATTATATGGAAAAGTCGCAGACACCAGAAATTTATCATCTCTGTCAGGTGAGTTCACTTTTCAGGGAGGTGTCCATGGGAGATGAGATGTCCATGGGAGATGTACATGTGAGATGTCCATGTAATACAAAGTTAATGTTTTGGTCTAATACAGTGCTTCTTAACCAGGTATGCTTGCACTCCCTGGGGGTGGATGACCCAATATCTGGGGGGGGGGGGGGGGGCAAGACATGGCAGACATTTTAGAAGACAAATGATCATAAACTAAATATACCAGGGGTTCTCAACGTTGTTTGCTCACGGCCCCCTTCTGAACCTAATTTACCTCTGTGGCTTCCATCCCCCCCCCACCTCCCCCCATAGTTGCCGTTAGCTGGAAAAAAGGAACTTTACCATCTTGTGTGGCCCCCTATAAATATGGCATGGCCCCATGGGGGACTATATGCCACACATTGAGAACCACTGGTATAGAACACTAAAATGTACACACTTATTGAAAAGTCACTTAATATTTGAAAATTGTTATAGGTGCACAGCAGACATCACACCCTTTGTGACGAATAGAACTGCTGCGTCAGGCATGTCGTACAAGGTGACTAATATGAGTTTGTGGATGGTGGCTGGCAACATCATCATGTCAAACAAACTGCTACAAAAAAAAAACCACTGCTGTAAGAGCATGCAAATGTGTTGTGCAGGCTTCCTGTAAGGGAACCTGCTGCGGCAGTAGTTACTCTATGCTCCATAGGAAGTTACGGAAAAGGTAAAGGATCCTGGTACATGCCCACTGATGCATATTGGGAATATGGTGTTAGGCCCATATTTTCTTGACCATCGGCACACTAGGGGTGATGTGGTCAGCATCAAGCCGGCCACCTTAACCTTTCCAGAGTAAATCTGGTACCCAATTCATGAGGCTGGGTCGACCCCGGAGCTGTTTGCGGTCTAAAAAATCCCACCTCAACTGGGGATCAAACCATGGACCACAGAGCTAGGAAGCCAGTACACTAACCACTGCACTACCACGGCTCCCACTCCATAAGAAGCAGAAAGAAAAATCATGACGATTGTGATATTTTCCTACAAAATTTTGTATGTTGTCGCCATAGTACGTCGTATATGTATGATTCCACACCTTGTAGGGATGTTTTGAAAATTGCAACTATGGTGGAGTGGGTTTGATTCTCGGCACAATTGAGACAAATCAACAGGAGAATGACACTGGGGCGGAAGGGAGGGGGGCTCCCATGGCCAGAGTTCCCCGCCCCCCATTTTCCCAAAAGTGCTAAGGAGATAAAAGGGAAGAAACATATATTTGATAATGGAGGATGCTACTTCTGATGATTATAATACCCTCTGTTGTAGTGCTCTGTATACAGTTGTCTGTCATCCGGACCTGTCAAGACATAAACTAGTGCTTACTCATACATCTGCTAAGAGGTGACTAAAGGAGGGGCTGTGCCTGGGCCTGGCAACATCTTCATGTTGAACAAATTGCTACAGAAACACAACTACCAGTTACAGTGGTGGCCTGATACTTTTTGTAAGAGTGAAAAAGAAGAAAGGCAGAGAAATGCCTTAAGATCAAAATAACTTTTAGAGTGCCTTGTGATGTTGCCAGGGGTTTCTGAAGAGGAAACAAAAGAAGGGACTGCTGCAACCTCAGGCATGTCATACAAGGTCACTACAGTGAGGTTGTGTATGGGTCTGCCAACCTCATCATGTATAACAAATTGGCACAGAAACCCCCACTGCAAGAGAATGTGACTGTTTGATGTAACCTTCCTGCAGGAAGACCAGCTGCCATTATGGCTCCATGCTCCAGAAGGAGCACAAAGGAAAAGAAATGATGATGATGTTGAAACCATTAATGACTTTGATCATTCAAAACCTGTTTGGCTGCCTATGGAGCATGGAGTCACCACTGGAGCTGCCCCTCCCCCCTACCAGGATGCTTGCATAAAGGCATTTATAGGCTCTTGCAGTAAGGGTTTCTGTAGCTGTGAATTTTACATCATGAGGTTGCCACTCCATGCACAACCTCATATCAGTCAACTATTACGACATGCCTGAGAGAGAAGTATTTCTATACTGTGTTCATCTCCTTGGAGATCAGTGGGAACTACACAAGTTATTTAGTGCATTTATTTACTGTTTGTCATCATCATTAGGTGCCATCTTCACAAAGAAGGTCTACTTCAGTTGATCTCCAACATCTTCTGTCTCTTGACTTGATGGTGCACTCTGACAGACTCTTTCCTGTCCATCTCTTGATGTTATCTTCCCACTTATAGCACTATCTTCCTTTATTGTTACTTGCATGATAGAAATTTAACAAATAAATTTACATTTTCATTCTTAACAGCTATTTAAACCAGCTATTCCACTTTCGAATAGAAGAGATTAAACCTGAGAATAGCGATGGAACAATCTACTACATGTTTGAAGGGGGTTACACGTCACACAGTCTATTAGATCTGCTGCATCACTACCGGCATAATGGCATCAGAGTTTCCATGCACCCAACAGGGAAAAAAAAGACTTACAATGAGAATATTAAACTATGCTGTCCTCTCAAAGTTAAAGCTGACATGAAGAGAAAAGACATCTCTAAGTCTAAGTAATGATATTACACTGTATTTACCTATTCCAAATTCTCAGTCTTCTAAAGATGCTGACAGTTTCAAATGTTGGCTTCAATTTTTCTTCCATCATTGTTTTGATGGGTATACTTGCTCGTGAAAATAGTATTAATGAGAAAGGTAAAGGTAAAGGATCCCGTTATACACCTATTGAGGTATATTGGGAATACGGTGTTGGGCCTGTATTTTCTTGGCCATCGGCACACTAGGGGTGATGTGGTCAGCATCATGCTGGCTGCCTTAACCTTCCCAGAGTTGTTCTGGTACCCAATTCATGAGGCTGGGTCGACCCCGGAGCCGTTTGCGGTCTAAAAAAATCCCACCTCAACTGGGAATCGAACCATGGACCACCGAGCCAGGAAGCCAGTGCACTAACCACTGTGCTACCATGGCTCCAGTATTATTGAATGAGATAAAGAAAAGTAAAAGAAATTTGACTGGATAGGAGAAAGTCAAGATGATTAAAAAAACAGCATCAAAATATTACTACTATTGAAGAATACCCTGAATAACAGTGGCAGAGAAGGCAGTAGGATCTTTGAAAAAAGAACAAAAAACGATCAGCGAATAAAATAATATGGCTGTAAAAAATGTCCTCTCTCTGTACTTTGTTGCTGGTATATCAGGCTACTGCATTTATCCATAGTGCTGGTTAGGCTTACTGCTTTGGTTAAATAGTTTTGCTCTTTTAAAAGACAAGAAAGGCACGCAAATACATAAAGAGCATTAGTAATATGAAAATTATAAAGCATGTAAGTTGTTTGATATTGGGAAGCAAAATTAGAATGTTTTAAGCAAAAAGTTTCACATCTGCAGGTAGCAGTTAAAAAAAGAAAAGATTTAACTGGCATGTAGGTCCATCAAGAATGATGGTGAAAAAATGGAAATGGCAACATTCAGATTTTACAGGGCATTAGCCATTTAAAGTTTTGAAAAAATGTAGATAGTGAAAAACTTTACACTTTATTTGCTTGCCAAGAAGGCTGCATTTAGAGTGTTTGCAGCTGCAGGCCAGATCTAATGTGCTGCTTCCCCATCCCCTCCAAATGCATGAAAACTCCTGTTTTTATTAATTTATAAAAACTGACTTTATCTCTTTGCATTGGGCACGTCACAAAAATCAGATTAAATGAAGTTTCATCTTCTGCATCGAAGGTCAGCTGTGACAGTCCTGCACAATTTTCCGTTTCTTTCTTTCTTAATTTTTAAATTAATGGACAAAATATTCAGTTCAACCTCTAATGGGTTAAAATTAAGGATATATTTTGTCAATAATTATAGATAATATATTCAGCTACTGCCATTATCTTACTGGCAACATGATGCCTAGTTATTTATTCCACATTGTACACCAGTTAATTAGAAATTCTAATTGTGTATTTTTCCTTAGCCTTAAATACTCATAACTCACCATGTTACTTTCAAAGAAAAAAAGAATAATAGGAAAAAAAAGAGGAAAGAAAGAAAAGATTATGTGGGTGCGTGTAAGATTGCAATAAAATGTGGATGGCTATTCTATATTTTTCTGTCTTTCAGTTAGATGGTTACACCAAAGCTTGGCAACTGGTAGACCTTGATCTACTGTTAGATCTCAGGGGCTGATTTGGTAGATCTTTTGGTGATGGAACGGTTAAAAAAAATAAAACTTCAGCTAACGAAAGTTTGGACTGGCATCTCACGTCAGCATTTAAAAGCGGGGTATTCTTAGGATGAAATATACGAGTAGTCATCATTATTGTCAAGAAAGGTAATGCTGAGAAACATGTTAAAACTGTTCACTTTACAAATGAAACTGACGTTCTACCTAACTCTTTAAGCATGATTTTATCATCATAAGTCTTTACAGATTTCAGTGTTTCTAAAGTAGATTCCCACAGCTTCTGGGTTGCCTACTGCGGGTATAAGCACATAGACTGTTTTTTATTTATCTGTTGATGTTATCTTGACATATAACACTGTCACCCACTTGCCTGTTTGCCTTTCTGCAACTTTTCCTTCTAGTATGAACAAAGTGTTGTTTCTTTAGTTGTAAATTTTTGTGGTTTGGTTTGACCTAAAAGGATACTATAGAAACATCTACTGGCAAGACTCTTCAGTCTGAAGGGCTAATGTAATTAATTCCAGTATCTCAGATTAGTAGATTATCAAGTGATATATTTATTATGTAATGATGTATGCATAAAAATGAGCAATGAACAGGCAGTTGCAAGAAAGAACTGAGACTGTTGAATTGAGGATAAATGGAAAATGGGGTATCTCTTAGGTAAATAAATTTCTTACAAAAAAACTAGAAATGAAAGAATATTAAGATGAAAATAAATAAAACAGTTGTAAAAAAACTAGGAATGAAAAGAGAATAAAGAAAGAGATCAATGTTGAATTTATAGAATATTTTGGACATATTAAAAGACAGATTCTTGAAAACTATAATTGAAGGAAAAGTTGAAGACAAAATCAAGAGGATGGAAGTACCATAAGTTGGAAGATAACATCAAGAAATGGATGGGAAATAGCATCAGAGTCTCTATCAACACAAAAAATAGAGGAAATTGAAGATTCAATGCTGCCAACTTTTGATTATGTGATGGAGTAATTTTGTAAGGCAGTAATGCAGTTTGCAATATGTTTCGTTAAACAGGACTCAGTCTGTACTAGTTTGTTTGACGCACCAAAATGCACTGCGTTTGAAAGAGGTACACACAGTGGTGATTAGGTAAATGAGTGTGAATATGTCATAAAGTGACAGTTGGGAGTCTGTTCAGTGAGATGGCCAGGAGAGGACATATGCTGTTGATGTGAGTGGAACTATGGAGATGGCTCACAGTGTGCTTGCATGTCTTTGCACTTATATGTCAATGCGAATGAAAGTTGCATGAGATTTGATGACGAGCATTTATGTCTTCTAATGGAAAAGTGAAGTTATGTCATAGAAAGATTTGATTACATATTTTTGAATTGCCATATCAGTGTTTTGCTATAATCTGTTATTAGTTGCCAATGTTTGGCAAATTGTGCTGCATTGCTCTCCATCGATGATCAAGCCTGTGTTGAGAACCCATTGAATGAGTGTTTGACTATGTGGAAATAACATTGATCTGATCCAATTTGACAGTCTGGACAGAGTAACCTACAAGAAACTCAATTTTCAATACTGAAGAGTCAAGACTCACCAACACCTGACTTGAAGTAATGAAATACTGGGTGATCCGGGATGATGGCTTTTTACAAATATTTGTTGTTGTTAAAACAAAAAGAAGTAAAACAGGGATGTCTTCTCATCCTTTCTTTTCGTACTAATCATGGATTTGATAATGAAGAAGACATCAAAGAAGGACATGTAAATGGCTTTAAGTGGACATTCTGGAGACGTTTAGAGGACCTGGTTTGTATTGGATGACTTTGACAATTTGTTTCATCACTTTGAACTTTGTAAACTACATTGATGTACCCACTAAATGTGTTTATGTGTATGAATGTGCCTACACACTTTTTCTCATGTCTCAAAGAAAGAAATGACTTTTCCCATGTCTCAAAGAAAGAGGGGTCGGAGTGGCTAAGAGATATGGCATCCACCTCGAATTCTAAAGGCACCGCGTTCAATTCCCAGTTGAGGGAATATAATTTATGGAAATTTTTTTCAGAACTAATGGTCCTAATTATGCCATACTCACCCCTGGTCTCCTGGGTAGTGAGACCGGATGCCTAGCCTTCTCGGATAAGGGCGAAAAAAATAGGAGGTCCCGTGTGCAAGTTGCGCATGTTAAAAATCCCACGGTAGTTGGAAATCGTAAAGAGTAGGCCTATCAGGCCCCTGCCCTGGCAAAATTTAAAAATTAGAAACCTACCCACCACAAAAATATTTATAGAATGTGTGATTCCTATATACACACATTGGGATTCTCGCTAGTGTTTTGGAGTTCGTGCACTTTGCTGAGATCCTCCTTGTGTGATGTAAGGGAGGAGATCGGAGCACTGATGGAGTTGTCCGTGTGCAATGAAGATATTCCTTCAAACCAAACCAATCAAAGAAAGAAATATGACATTTTCTCATGTCTCAGAGTGAGGAAGTAAGTGAGTGAGGAAGTATGCGAGTATATTTTAACTTAAAAGATGATGTTAAAGAAGGTATTAATTTTGCCAACACATTTATCTGACTTTGGGGACACTTCTGATGATCAGATTACTTGTTGTTGTATTATTCTGTATAGAGTTTCTTTCCATCACTTATAATAAGAAATTAAACATTTGGATTGTTCCTTCAATAAACTCTGTGATACAGTGTTCATTTATCAGTGCTTGTATTTATTAATGAAGTACCAATTTTTATTCATGAATTATGTATATAATAAAAAGATTTTCTAACAATGTATGCCCAAGGCTTAAGTCTTGGTATGATGTTCTGTGTCTTAAAGGATTGTTTGAGAGTATATATTCACATAATTACACATAACATCTGCTGTGAACTGTGAGAATATAATGTGTTGCTCAGTTGGCAGTGTGGTTAGTCATGATTCACTGCCTTATTGAGGCGATGACACCATTCGGATGGTCCTCGGTTCAATTTACCAGTAAGCCTATCACTTTAGTTACTTTTCTGGTCTCTAGTTTTCTACTGCTTTATGTCTGATGAGTACCTGCAGTATAACTATTTATGTATACAAGTTAGAATATAATGAGACAGAGTCTTCAAGATTGTCATGGCATGTTTGAAAATAAACAAGAGAGAGGGATAGAGAGACTTGGGGAAAACAAAGGAAGAGAAAGCATTTTTAAAATGTGTTTTGTATTTCTTTCTTTCACTATGTGTAGTTGACAGGTTACCGGGGGAGGAAAAGAAGAGAATTTATGAGGAGGCTAAGAAAGAACAGGACTACTGCCTCCTCAGACGTGTTATAAAAGGTGATCAATATGAGGTTGTACATGAGGGTGTACATGAGGTTGTATGAGGGTGTACATGAGGTTGAATGAGGGTGTACATGAGGTTATATATGAGGTTGTACATGAGGTTGTATATGAGGTTGTACATGAGGTTATATATGAGGTTGTACACGAGGCTGGCAACTTCATTATGTAAAACTAATTGCTACAGAAAGCACTAGTACAGCAGCACATACAGTGCTTCGGTGCAGGATTCTGTAAGAGAGCAAGCTACAGTGGTAAGCACCTGCGGAACAAAGAAGGAAAAAGATGATAATGACTGAGGACAGAAGTTGTGAAGAGACATGATCACTGGTGACAGTTGGCATGTTATGTGAAGAAGGAGGTAGGATCTTTGACATATTGGGAGCAACATGAGATGTTGTTAATTCTGTAGGGACAACTGCATAAAGTATTTTTGTTTGCTCAGAGTTCTTGTTGACTTATCTTTAGTGCAATAAAAGATAAAGATTTATTGAAGGTTCTTGAAGAGTTTTGTTATTTGTTTAAAGAGAGAGTGAAAGAGAAAGAGAGGATAGAAGGAGGACAGAAAGAGAGAGACAGAGGGTGAGCAAAGAAAAGTCTGGATTTTTTTCTTGTGCCTCAAAGACAGAAACATGATTTTTTCCCCCCATGTCTCAAAGACAGAAACACGACTTTTTCTGATGTCTCAAAGAAAGAAACATGACTTTTTCTGATGTCTCAAAGAAAGAAACATGACTTTTTCCCCATGTCTCAAAGAAAGAAACATGACTTTTTCTGATGTCTCAACATGACTTTTTCTTACTTACTTAGTCATTCCTCTTCTACCGTGAGGTGTAGAGGTTTGGAAGAGAGAGCGCCAGACTATCCTATCAGCTGTCTTCCTCCTGGCCTGGTTCTATTCTAGTCCTTGGTCCTTCAAAGATTGTCTAATGTTGTCCTCCCAGCGGACTCTGGGTCATCATGGGGGTCTGGATCCCTGGCTCTTTGTTTCCCATGCTTGTCGTGGTAGCCGATCTCCTCCCATTCTGCAGACATGGCCAAACCATCTTAGTTGGGACTGTTCTACTTGGGTCTGCAGGGGGTGGGATTTTAGGCCTTGACGTATCGTCTGGTTGCGGACCATGTCTCTTCTTGTTACTTCAACCACATTCCTTAGATACCTCATTTCTGAGGTTTGGATCTGGCTTTTGTGGGTTGTAGTCATTGCCCATGACTCACATCCATATGTCAAGACTGGGACATAGGTAGAGCGGTATACAGCCATCTTCGTTTTCTTACTAGCCTCTCTCTTGCTGAGGAATCCTCGATTTATGGCCTGAAAAAGTCTCCCAGCTGCTGCTTTTCGAGTGTCCAACTCTTCTGTGATGCCTCCCTGTCGGTCTATAATAGCTCCGAGGTATTAAAAGTGGTCGACCTGCTCCAGGACCTGTTCTCCCAGCTTAATCTGATGTCTTCTTTCTTCTCATGATATCACCATAGATTTTGTTTTAGAGCTGCTTATGACTGTCACGAAATGGTTTTTGGCTAGAGACTGTCTACGTATAGTGACAAGACCCTAGAGAGAAGAAAGACTGAAATGATAGATTCAGATGAAAAATAACAGTGCAAATGTGAAAGTTGAGACCATTGGCTCCGAGGTTGAGAACCGAGGTTGATTCTTCGGACGTCTTAATTGCTATGGCCTCGACTACCTCTAACTACCCTAATGGGATAAGGTTCAATTATGATTCACATACACCACGATACAGACAACAGATAGCTACTGTACGTAAATGAAATGACTGATTTCAGCTCTAATTTACAAGTTTTATTTACACCTATAAACAAAACTCATATACATGTCAAATACATAAAATTGCAGTGTAAGCACTCCTGAAACAAACAAATTCAGGAAAAATTACAAATGTTGTATCATCAAAACCCAACCCTTCACCCACAAGTTTCACCTGTATGGAGAGAGAAGGTAAGATTAAATGAAATAAACTACACTGCACTGAGTGGGGTCTCAGAAGTCGAGCCTCCACTCCAAACTAGCTATTCTAAACTCTAATATAAACTCTAAGTACACAATCAGCTGGATCTACTACGAAGTGTCCACACCAACTCTGCACAGACTTCGCTTCTACACAGTCTATCCTGAAATCTCCCGAACACTGCTAACTGCACCTCTAAACTTCAGCAGCTGTCCTCTGCTATGATCTTCAACAAAACTATGTCTCAGTTCTGTCTTTCTGGTCTACGCCTGTAGACTACACTTCAGCAGCTGTCCTCAGCTCTAAAATCTGTGGAGAGGATTTTGACCCTGTTGCTCCCCACAATTCTTGCAATTGACGACTAGGTTTCACCACTGGCTTCTGGAAAAACTACGATTTGGTAGCTGGTTTTGTTGCTACCACTCTGGATTTACCTGCCAGCTCCCTACTCTGGGTTCAGGCCTTCGGCGTTATTATGGCCGGGACGAATGGAAATAAATTTACAACCACGCTGGCAACTTGCCGATTTGCGGGTGTAAGAAGATTGAGCATCAGAGCTCCGGATTTTCCACCAAAATCCCTTTCAAATGGAGAATGTCTTCCCTGCCCTGGGAAAACGTATTTTCTTTCGCTCCGTCCGCCACTGGCAATTAACGCCCGACTTTGCGTGTCGGCGAATGCCACAACTTTGCCGTGGGAGAAATTTTGTGGTATCAAAAATTCTGCTCTTCCCCACCAAAGCCGGTACCTGCAAATTCGAATTCCCACTGAAGGCGAACCGACTAGTTTCAGGTACGCAGCTGGCAATTACATTTAGAGACCGAGAATTAAATTACGGCCCTATTTATAATCATATAACAGCACGCTGACCTCGTGACGTCATATACGCGGCTTAAACAATAGAAGGAGAAGAAACATGGAGAAGGATTATCTGTAATCCCTCCTAGAAATAGTGAACAAATTGCAAGGAGAAAAAGAAATGGGCCATTTGAAAGACAGAATCTCAGTACTTTTGTCACATTACTCCCACCTTCGAAGATTGAGCAACGATCTCATTACTGAAATCTCTGAGTTTCACACTGGCCCTTAACTCTGTCTACGGCTGTCTGTCCGTTCTCCTTCCTATTCAGTGCTCTTCGACCTTCCTTCTTTTGCGTTTCCTCCTTCTTCCTCTCCGTGAACAAGCTCCTATGCTCCGTTGGGAGAGCTGATCTCTCTTCAGACCTGTGCCGTCTAATGGCGGGTCTGAACTTTCCCTTGCTATGACCGTCAAAAGGCTGTCCTGGTCAGCTGATGTGACCGGCGGGCGCTGTGGTGACCTGGCGATGGCGACTTCCTCGCTGCGCGTCAGCGGGTTTGTGACTGCTGGTACTGTGCGAAACTGATGCAACTCACGATCGACCTCAATAACTTCTACCTTTGAAGAAAGGTAAGATCTGCCCCTGGCAGTGGTTCTGGACTCGCTCTTCCCCTACCAATATGAAGCGGGACAGAGCTCTCCAATATAGCTCCTTGCGAAGTTATAAGGCCGTTTTCCTCACTAATTCCTGGCCTGGAAAGTTTGTGAGATGCCCGTATAGTTCCAGAGGGTCCTCCGTCTAAAACTCTGGTTCTAAGAAAATTCTCAACCTTGCCCTCCCCGTCGAGAGTTACTGGCGCTAGTTGACATGTGTCCTGCAGTGACACTGAACGGTTTAAGATCCCGTTAGATCGCGGAGTATCTGAGATAAAGCTCTCAGTGACTTGTTCCAATGTTCCTTGAAACAAATTGGAAAATATAGCCAATTTTTCAGGCTCCTCGTTACAAGAGTCGTTTCCTGTAAACGAGATACTAGAGTTGTGGGGCCCACCTCCGTCTATAGGCAAACGGATACTCAGATCACTGTCCTCCTCCGTTTGAGTAAAGTGCTGGTCGGATGGGGCTCCAGGGCTGGTTGGAACTATATGTTCGCTCAGACCGCTATCTTGTGCCCTATGAAGATGGCGCTGGTCGTTGACATATGTAATACCGCTCTTGTCAGTATGTCCCTCACTTGAGGAAGCTAATACCGTCGGGGGCCTAATTCCCGACAACGAAGAGTGTACTTCCTGAATCAGAGGCGTCACCACTGTTTGGTCATTAGGCTGAACAGGGCTGACAGGCGAATACGCCTCTGCAAATAACATCCCACTGTCTTGAGAGGCTTCTAACCTCTCCTTAGCACAACTGGGCTGTTCGAGCTCGCTCAGGGCTCTGTGAATTAGGGGTTCTCCTTTTTCACTTATCTGGCCTGCAATAGGCCCCCTTGCATCAGCAAGGATCGGGGTTGGCGGGTTCCCCAAAACTAAATATGGGTTACCGAGAATGAAGTCATAGGCTGGCTGAGCCGTTACAGCTGCCTTGATGGTGCCAGACACGAACTTACATTTCACCTCAATATTGGCTACGGGAAAGCACTGTGAGGTCCCTTTCCTTAAAACTCCACCAATATTGACCTTTTCCTTAGTCATCTGCCAGGGCTTCACCAGATGTCGGGCGACTATGCTGGGGTAGGTAAGCCCGCTGTCAAATAAGCATGTAGTCTCAGTCCCGTTCACTTCGGCTGGTCCGCTGTTGGAGAACAACTTCTCTGACTGGAAGGGTTTCCACTTCTTCCCTTGTTTCACCCTCACAGGCCTTAAACAAGCCACCTGATGAGCGGGTTGTTTGTTTGGGCACCGGGTTGTCCAATGAGAGGTAGTCCGACAGAACCTACAATATCTCTCATTATCTCCCCGGTTCCTGACGGGTTCATGAGAAGTCGGCCCCTGTGTTCTGTTAGGCGGCTGGGAGCGCATGTTATGACTGGGAGGGGGCTCCTTGCGAGACGGCCCTTGCTGCTGGTGAGCTGAAGAGGAAGGCAAATGCGATGAAGATGCTCCTTTGTCCGGGGCTGACAGGTCAGGGTGTTTTCTTTTCTGGCCCAGTACTTCGGCCTGTGCCGTCTGGAACCTTTCTGCAAATAGAATTATCTGGTCCAGTTGCTGGGCGCCCTGCTCCGCCAGGTACTTCCTTAAGTCTGGGGACATGTTGGCCTTTATCTGTTCGCACATGATGAGCTCTTCGAGTCCTTCGAAAGATTTTGCCAGTCCCGACAACTCTCTCCAGCGAGTGAGGTAATTCCTCAGCCTCTCTGCGAACTGGGGAAAACTTTCTCCTTTCTCCAGACGACTTTCCCGAAACATTGTTTGGCACTTCCGAGGAGTCCATTGGAATCGTTGTAACAGGGCGTTCCGAAGTGCCTCAAAGTTATTCTGGTCATCTAATAGCATCTTGCTATAGACATCATACGCATGTCCTCTTAGTGATTGAGATAATTTGAGACACCAAAGACTATCCTCCAGCCCGTATGCCTTTGCCATTCTTTCGAATTTTTCCAAAAATACCTCAATTTTCTCATTTCCGTTAGGAAAAGAGTCCATCGGAAAATTCATGGCTGCCATCCGGGGCCCTCCGTTTCCTGCGGTATCTGCTGCCACTGCTCCGGGGGAATCTCCGTTAGCCGAACTGCCCTCCAAAGATCTATGTTGCAGTTCCAGAGAACGCATGGCAAGTTCATGCTGTCTCTCTGCTGCCTTCTCCTGTGCTTCCCTCTCTGCGGCCTTCTCCCTCTCCTGTGCTTCCCTCTCTGCGGCCTTCTCCCTCTCCTGTGCTTCCCTCTCTGCGGCCTTCTCCTGTGCTTCCATTTTCCGAAGTTCCATCTCGGCCTTTCTCTCCTCTTTCTCTACTTTCCTTTTCCGAAGTTCCATCTCGGCCTTTCTCTCCTCTTTCTCTACTTTCCTTTTCCGAAGTTCCATCTCGGCCTTTCTCTCCTCTTTCTCTAGCTGGTCGTGTCTATCCTTCTCCCTCAACATGTAGGCCTTAGTTTCGTCTTTGTCCATACCCATGTCCTGAGCAGCCTCACGCCAGGCAGCTCGTAACTTGGCCGTATCTGCCATCTTACTTGCGAACGGCTGTAGTCTCAAGAACACAGAAAACTGATAGAAAAAAAGAAACAAAAAGGAAGGAACTACCTGTTACCTGCTAGGAATCTGCTGTCGAAAACCCCGCACTCAGACTAGCACCAAGTCTGACTACTAACTACCTGAAAAAAAGTTATAGTTATCCAGCTATCCAAAACCCGAATTTACTATCCTGTTAAGAAAAAAAAAATCAATTAGCCATCAATTACCTCTAAGTCATAAACAACCTTACTACAACTACCATCTAACTGACTGTAACCTGTGGAAAAAACTTATAGCCGGATCAGTCTTAATATAGCTCAGTCTAGGGGATATTTAAGAAATCTATTTTTCAGAACTTCCTACAGAGACAATCTATGACTGTAGATAAATCACAGAATTGATCCCAACAAAGATGATCCACCGGACGAACGCCACCCACTTTGTCACGAAATGGTTTTAGGCTAGAGACTGTCTACGTATAGTGACAAGACCCTAGAGAGAAGAAAGACTGAAATGATAGATTCAGATGAAAAATAACAGTGCAAATGTGAAAGTTGAGACCATTGGCTCCGAGGTTGAGAACCGAGGTTGATTCTTTCCTCACCACTTCGGACGTCTTAATTGCTATGGCCTCGACTACCTCTAACTACCCTAAGGGGATAAGGTTCAATTATGATTCACATACACCACGATACAGACAACAGATAGCTACTGTACGTAAATGAAATGACTGATTCCAGCTCTAATTTACAAGATTTATTTACACCTATAAACAAAACTCATATACATGTCAAATACATAAAATTGCAGTGTAAGCACTCCTGAAACAAACAAATTCAGGAAAAATTACAAATGTTGTATCATCAAAACCCAACCCTTCACCCACAAGTTTCACCTGTATGGAGAGAGAAGGTAAGATTAAATGAAATAAACTACACTGCACTGGGTGGGGTCTCAGAAGTCGAGCCTCCACTCCAAACTAGCTATTCTAAACTCTAATATAAACTCTAAGTACACAATCAGCTGGATCTACTACGAAGTGTCCACACCAACTCTGCAAAGACTTCGGTTCTACACAGCCTATCCTGAAATCTCCCGAACACTGCTAACTGCACCTCTAAACTTCAGCAGCTGTCCTCTGCTATGATCTTCAACAAAACTATGTCTCAGTTCTGTCTTTCTGGTCTACGCCTGTGGACTACACTTCAGCAGCTGTCCTCTGCTCTAAAATCTGTGGAGAGGATTTTGACCCTGTTGCTCCCCACAATTCTTGCAATTGACGACTAGGTTTCACCACTGGCTTCTGGAAAAACTACGATTTGGTAGCTGGTTTTGTTGCTACCACTCTGGATTTACCTGCCCGCTCCCTACTCTGGGTTCAGGCCTTCGGCGTTATTATGGCCGGGACGAATCGAAATAAATTTACAATCACGCTGGCAACTTGCCGATTTGCGGGTGTAAGAAGATTGAGCATCAGAGCTCCGGATTTTCCACCAAAATCCCTTTCAAATGGAGAATGTCTTCCCTGCCCTGGGAAAACGTATTTTCTTTCGCTCCGTCCGCCACTGGCAATTAACGCCCGACTTTGCGTGTCGGCGAATGCCACAACTTTGCCGTGGGAGAAATTTTGTGGTATCAAAAATTCTGCTCTTCCCTACCAAAGCCGGTATCTGCAAATTCGAATTCCCACTGAAGGCGAACCGACTAGTTTCAGGTACGCAGCTGGCAATTACATTTAGAGACCGAGAATTAAATTACGGCCCTATTTATAATCATATAACAGCACGCTGACCTCGTGACGTCATATACGCGGCTTCGATTCTCCCCCAATGATTTCAAACGCCGTTAGCTCTCGGCCAATCAAAACTGTAAACAATTCTGTTGCAACCGGTACTGCTAGCACGTGTTGCGTGCATTTAGACAAAGAAACGGGATTAAGCTCTGCTCTCTGCTATCTAATGAAGCAAAATGGCCGAAATATATATATATAAAATCCCGAAAAATGCGTCTAGCTGCCTGCAATATCTTTAAAAGGACTAAAACTGGTGCACATCTGATCTAGGCTCTATAATCTTAATCTAGAATAATAATGCAACAATTCCCTACACCCCAACTCTAAACACATAAAGAAGAACCATAAAGCAGATGAGATAAAACTCCACCGTTATCTCACTCTGGAAAACGTAAACAATAGAAGGAGAAGAAACATGGAGAAGGATTATCTGTAATCCCTCCTAGAAATAGTGAAGAAATTGCAAGGAGAAAAAGAAATGGGCCATTTGAAAGACAGAATCTCAGTACTTTCGTCACATCACTCCCACCTTCGAAGATTGAGCAACGATCTCATTACTGAAATCTCTGAGTTTCACACTGGCCCTTAACTCTGTCTACGGCTGTCTGTCCGTTCTCCTTCCTATTCAGTGCTCTTCGACCTTCCTTCTTTTGCGTTTCCTCCTTCTTCCTCTCCGTGAACAAGCTCCTATGCTCCGTTGGGAGCTCTGATCTCTCTTCAGACCTGTGCCGTCTAATGGCGGGTCTGAACTTTCCCTTGCTATGACCGTCAAAAGGCTGTCCTGGTCAGCTGATGTGACCGGCGGGCGCTGTGGCGACCTGGCGATGGCGACTTCCTCGCTGCGCGTCAGCGGGTTGGTGACCGCTGGTACAGTGCGAAACTGATGCAACGTCTCGGGTTCCTCTGGTGTAGAGCCTCCGATTTCTTGCTGGGTGTCTATTGGATCACGATCGACCTCAATAGCTTCTACCTTTGAAGAAAGGTAGGTAAGATCTGCCCCTGGCAGTGGTTCTGGACTCGCTCTTCCCCTACCAATATGAAGCGGGACAGAGCTCTCCAATATAGCTCCTTGCGAATTTATAAGGCCGTTTTCCTCACTAATTCCTGGCCTGGAAAGTTTGTGAGATGCCCGTATAGTTCCAGAGGGTCCTCCGTCTAAAACTCTGGTTCTAAGAAAATTCTCAACCTTGCCCTCCCCGTCGAGAGTTACTGGCGCTAGTTGACATGTGTCCTGCAGTGACACTGAACGGTTTAAGATCCCGTTAGATCGCGGAGTATCTGAGATAAAGCTCTCAGTGACTTGTTCCAATGTTCCTTGAAACAAATTGGAAAATATAGCCAATTTTTCAGGCTCCTCGTTACAAGAGTCGTTTCCTGTAAACGAGATACTAGAGTTGTGGGGCCCACCTCCGTCTATAGGCAAACAGATACTCAGATCACTGTCCTCCTCCGTTTGAGTAAAGTGCTGGTCGGATGGTGCTCCAGGGCTGGTTGGAACTATATGCTCGCTCAGACCGCTATCTTGTGCCCTATGAAGATGGCGCTGGTCGTTGACATATGTAATACCGCTCTTGTCAGTATGTCCCTCACTTGAGGGAGCTAATACCATCGGGGGTCTAATTCCCGACAACGAAGAGTGTACTTCCTGAATCAGAGGCGTCACCACTGTTTGGTTATTAGGCTGAACAGGGCTGACAGGCGAATACGCCTCTGCAGATAACATCCCACTGTCTTGAGAGGCTTCTAACCTCTCCTTAGCACAACAGGGCTGTTCGAGCTCGCTCGGGGCTCCGTGAATTAGGGGTTCTCTTTTTTCACTTATCTGGCCTGCAGTAGGTCCCCTTGCGTCAGCAAGGATCGGTGTGGGCGGGTTCCCCAAAACTAAATATGGGTTACCGAGAATGAAGTCATAGGCTGGCTGAGCCGTTACAGCTGCCTTGATGGTGCCAGACACGAACTTACATTTCACCTCAATATTGGCTACGGGAAAGCACTGTGAGGTCTCTTTCCTTAAAACTCCACCAATATTGACCTTTTCCTTAGTCATCTGCCAGGGCTTCACCAGATGTCGGGCGACTATGCTGGGGTAGGTAAGCCCGCTGTCAAATAAGCATGTAGTCTCAGTCCCGTTCACTTCGGCTGGTCCGCTGTTGGAGAACAACTTCTCTGACTGGAAGGGTTTCCACTTCTTCCCTTGTTTCACCCTCACAGGCCTTAAACAAGCCACCTGATGAGCGGGTTGTTTGTTTGGGCACCGGGTTGTCCAATGAGAGGTAGTCCGACAGAACCTACAATATCTCTCATTATCTCCCCGGTTCCTGACGGGTTCATGAGAAGTCGGCCCCTGTGTTCTGTTAGGCGGCTGGGAGCGCATGTTATGACTGGGAGGGGGCTCCTTGCGAGACGGCCCTTGCTGCTGGTGAGCTGAAGAGGAAGGCAAATGCGATGAAGATGCTCCTTTGTCCGGGGCTGACAGGTCAGGGTGTTTTCTTTTCTGGCCCAGTACTTCGGCCTGTGCCGTCTGGAACCTTTCTGCAAATAGAATTATCTGGTCCAGTTGCTGGGCGCCCTGCTCCGCCAGGTACTTCCTTAAGTCTGGGGACATGTTGGCCTTTATCTGTTCGCACATGATGAGCTCTTCGAGTCCTTCGAAAGATTTTGCCAGTCCCGACAACTCTCTCCAGCGAGTGAGGTAATTCCTCAGCCTCTCTGCGAACTGGGGAAAACTTTCTCCTTTCTCCAGACGACTTTCCCGAAACATTGTTTGGCACTTCCGAGGAGTCCATTGGAATCGTTGTAACAGGGCGTTCCAAAGTGCCTCAAAGTTATTCTGGTCATCTAATAGCATCTTGCTATAGACATCATACGCATGTCCTCTTATTGATTGAGATAATTTGAGACACCAAAGACTATCCTCCAGCCCGTATGCCTTTGCCATTCTTTCGAATTTTTCCAAAAATACCTCAATTTTCTCATTTCCGTTAGGAAAAGAGTCCATCGGAAAATTCATGGCTGCCATCCGGGGCCCTCCGTTTCCTGCGGTGTCTGCTGCCACTGCTCCGGGGGAATCTCCGTTAGCCGAACTGCCCTCCAAAGATCTATGTTGCAGTTCCAGAGAACGCATGGCAAGTTCATGCTGTCTCTCTGCTGCCTTCTCCTGTGCTTCCCTCTCTGCGGCCTTCTCCCTCTCCTGTGCTTCCCTCTCTGCGGCCTTCTCCCTCTCCTGTGCTTCCCTCTCTGCGGCCTTCTCCTGTGCTTCCATTTTCCGAAGTTCCATCTCGGCCTTTCTCTCCTCTTTCTCTACTTCCCTTTTCCGAAGTTCCATCTCGGCCTTTCTCTCCTCTTTCTCTAGCTGGTCGTGTCTATCCTTCTCCCTCAACATGTAGGCCTTAGTTGCGTCTTTGTCCATACTCATGTCCTGAGCAGCCTCACGCCAGGCAGCTCGTAACTTGGCCGTATCTGCCATCTTACTTGCGAACGGATGTAGTCTCAAGAACACAGAAAACTGATAGAAAAAAGAAACAAAAAGGAAGGAACTACCTGTTACCTGCTAGGAATCTGCTGTCGCAAAACCCCGCACTCAGACTAGCACCAAGTCTGACTACTAACTACCTGAAAAAAAGTTATAGTTATCCAGCTATCAAAAACCCGAATTTACTATCCTGTTAAGAAAAAAAAAATCAATTAGCCATCAATTACCTCTAAGTCATAAACAACCTTACTACAACTACCATCTAACTGACTGTAACCTGTGGAAAAAACTTATAGCCGGATCAGTCTTAATATAGCTCAGTCTAGGGGATATTTAAGAAATCTATTTTTCAGAACTTCCTACAGAGACAATCTATGACTGTAGATAAATCACAGAATTGATCCCAACAAAGATGATCCACCGGACGAACGCCACCCACTTTGTCACGAAATGGTTTTAGGCTAGAGACTGTCTACGTATAGTGACAAGACCCTAGAGAGAAGAAAGACTGAAATGATAGATTCAGATGAAAAATAACAGTGCAAATGTGAAAGTTGAGACCATTGGCTCCGAGGTTGAGAACCGAGGTTGATTCTTTCCTCACCACTTCGGACGTCTTAATTGCTATGGCCTCGACTACCTCTAACTACCCTAAGGGGATAAGGTTCAATTATGATTCACATACACCACGATACAGACAACAGATAGCTACTGTACGTAAATGAAATGACTGATTTCAGCTCTAATTTACAAGTTTTATTTACACCTATAAACAAAACTCATATACATGTCAAATACATAAAATTGCAGTGTAAGCACTCCTGAAACAAACAAATTCAGGAAAAATTACAAATGTTGTATCATCAAAACCCAACCCTTCACCCACAAGTTTCACCTGTATGGAGAGAGAAGGTAAGATTAAATGAAATAAACTACACTGCACTGGGTGGGGTCTCAGAAGTCGAGCCTCCACTCCAAACTAGCTATTCTAAACTCTAATATAAACTCTAAGTACACAATCAGCTGGATCTACTACGAAGTGTCCACACCAACTCTGCACAGACTTCGGTTCTACACAGTCTATCCTGAAATCTCCCGAACACTGCTAACTGCACCTCTAAACTTCAGCAGCTGTCCTCTGCTATGATCTTCAACAAAACTATGTCTCAGTTCTGTCTTTCTGGTCTACGCCTGTAGACTACACTTCAGCAGCTGTCCTCTGCTCTAAAATCTGTGGAGAGGATTTTGACCCTGTTGCTCCCCACAATTCTTGCAATTGACGACTAGGTTTCACCACTGGCTTCTGGAAAAACTACGATTTGGTAGCTGGTTTTGTTGCTACCACTCTGGATTTACCTGCCCGCTCCCTACTCTGGGTTCAGGTCTTCGGCGTTATTATGGCCGGGAAGAATCGAAATAAATTTACAACCACGCTGGCAACTTGCCGATTTGCGGGTGTAAGAAGATTGAGCATCAGAGCTCCGGATTTTCCACCAAAATCCCTTTCAAATGGAGAATGTCTTCCCTGCCCTGGGAAAACGTATTTTCTTTCGCTCCGTCCGCCACTGGCAATTAACGCCCGACTTTGCGTGTCGGCGAATGTCACAACTTTGCCGTGGGAGAAATTTTGTGGTATCAAAAATTCTGCTCTTCCCCACCAAAGCCGGTACCTGCAAATTCGAATTTCCACTGAAGGCGAGCCGACTAGTTTCAGGTACGCAGCTGGCAATTACATTTAGAGACCGAGAATTAAATTACGGCCCTATTTATAATCATATAACAGCACGCTGACCTCGTGACGTCATATACGCGGCTTCGATTCTCCCCAATGATTTCAAACGCCGTTAGCTCTCGGCCAATCAAAACTGTAAACAATTCTGATGCAACCGGTACTGCTAGCACGTGTTGCGTGCATTTAGACAAAGAAACGGGATTAAGCTCTGCCCTCTGCTATCTAATGAAGCAAAATGGCCGAAATATATATATATATAAAATCCCGAAAAATGCGTCTAGCTGCCTGCAATATCTTTAAAAGGACTAAAACTGGTGCACATCTGATCTAGGCTCTATAATCTTAATCTAGAATAATACTGCAACAATTCCCTACACCCCAACTCTAAACACATAAAGAAGAACCATAAAGCAGATGAGATAAAACTCCACCGTTATCTCACTCTGGAAAACGTAAACAATAGAAGGAGAAGAAACATGGAGAAGGATTATCTGTAATCCCTCCTAGAAATAGTGAACAAATTGCAAGGAGAAAAAGAAATGGGCCATTTGAAAGACAGAATCTCAGTACTTTCGTCACAATGACCATCCCTCTCTTCTCCAGCTCTACTTCCAGACTTGCAGGTTGGATTGGAGATGTGCCTCTGATTTAGCAATCAGGGCAACATCATCAGCAAATGCCAGCTCTGAAATACAGACCTGTCTCATCTTCCAATACCCCATTGAATACTTTCTTGTTCTCTCCTTACATGCCTTGATGACATCGTCCATGAGGAGTATGAAAAGATAAGGTGACAGGATATCACCTCGTCTTACACCAGTGGTGGTCCTGAACTCTTCTGACTTATGGTTTGCTTTACTGGACCTCATCCCATAGTGGCTCAGCTAGGCGTCGGAGTCTCTGCTATAGGATTCTAGAGTAGATTTTACCTGGGACACGGAGAAGGGATATGCTTCTATGGTTTCCACACTGTCGATTGTCACCCTTTTTGAAAATTGGTGTTATGATGGCAATTTCCCAATCCTTTGGTATGGTCTTGTTGCACCACGCTGCCTGTTTGACCCTTAAGAGTAATAGGTTGCCTGATGCTCCCATGTACTTAACCATTTCTGGTGTTATACCATCATGCCCTGCTGCTTTGCCCATCTTGATTTTCTCCAGTGCTGCCTTCAGTTCTTCCATCTTTATGTCATCTTCACCATCATTGGTTTTCTCTTCTGTGCTAGTGGTTATCATTTCTGATGCTTCACTATGCTCACCATCCAGGAGTTCTGAGAAATATTCTTTCCATCTTTCCATTACTTCCTTCGGGGCAGTAAGCAATTTGCCTTGCTTGTCTTTTATAAATTTGAGAGGGCATTGTTTTTCCTTCCTCATGTTCTTAAAGGTCTTATAGAACGATTTCTGGTTTTCTTGCGCATCTTTTTCTAGCTTTTCTCCAAATTCTTCCCAGGACTTCTGTTTTGCTGCTAGCACCTTGTTCTTTGCTTCTGTTCTGAGTGTCACATATTCTCTATATTTCTCCATTTGTCTTGTTGTGTTTTTAGCTCCTAAGTATTGTTTCCATGCCATTTTCTTCTCTCTTATTTTCTCTTTGACTTCCTCTGTCCACCAAGGTGTCCTCTTTCTCTTGTTCCCAAGTCGGACTTCACCACATGCTTCTGCAGCAGCTGTCTTTATGATGTCCTTGAATTTAATCCAGAGGGTTTCCAAGTCATCAGGTTGTTCTTCTGTGTTGCTCACCGCTGCAGCAATAAGCCCCTGATATCTGGTCTTTTTCTTGTGCTTCAAAGAAAGAAAATGACTTTTTCCCCATGTCTCAAAGAAAGAAACATGACTTTTTCTTGTGCTTCAAAGAAAGAAAATGACTTTTTCCCCATGTCTCAAAGAAAGAAACATGACTTTTTCTTGTGCTTCAAAGAAAGAAACATGACTTTTCGCCATGACTCAAAGAAAGAAACATGACTTTTTCTGATGTCCCAAAGAAAGAAACATGACTTTTCCCCATGACTCAAAGAAAGAAACATGACTGTTTCTCATATCTCAAAGAAAGAAACATGACTTTTTCCCACGTCTCAAAGAAAGTAACATGTTTTTTCCTGATGTCCCAAAGAAAGAAACATGACTTTTTCCCATGTCTCAAAGAAAGAAACATGACTGTTTCTCATATCTCAAAGAAAGAAACATGACTTTTTCCCACGTCTCAAAGAAAGTAACATGATTTTTTCTGATGTCTCAAAGAAAGAAACATGACTGTTTCCCATGTCTCAAAGAAAGAAACATGACTTTTTCTTATATCTCAAAGAAACATGACTTTTTCTTATATCTCAAAGAAAGAAACATGACTTTTTCTTATATCTCAAAGAAAGAAACATGACTTTTCCCCCATGTCTCAAAGAAAGAAACATGATGGTTTCTTATGTCTCAAAGAAAGAAACATGACTTTTCCCTATGTCTCAAATAAAGAAACATGTCTTTTTCTGATGTCCTAAAGAAAGAAACATAACTTTTTCCCCATGTCTCAAAGAAAGAAACATGACTTTTTTGCCATGTCTCAAAGAAAGAAACATGACTTTTCATCCATGTCTCAAAGAAAGAACATGACTTTTTCTTGTACCTCCAAGAAAGATACATGACTTTCCCCCATGTCTCAAAGAAAGAACATGACTTTTCCCCCATGTTTCAAAGAAAGAAAGATGACTTTTTCCCACGACTCAAAGAAAGAAACATGACTTTTTCTGATGCCTCAAAGAAAGAAGCATGACTTTTTCTGATGTCTCAAAGACAGAAAATGACTTTTACTCATATCTTAAAGAAGGAAACATGACTTTTTCTCATATCTCAAAGAAGGAAACATGACTTTTTCTCATATCTCAAAGAAAGAAACATGACTTTTTCTCATATCTCAGAGAAAGAAACATGACTTTTTCTCATATCTGAAAGAAAGAAACATGACTTTTTCTCATATCTCAAAGAAGGAAGCATGACTTTTTCCCATGACTCAAAGAAGGAAGCATGACTCTTTCCCATGACCCAAAGAAGGAAACATGACTTTTTCTCATATCTCAAAGACGGAAGCATGACTTTCCCCCCATGTCTCAAAGAAGAAAGCATGACTTTTTCCCATGATTCAAAGAAGGAAGCATGACTTTTCCCCCCATGTCTCAAAGATGGAAGCATGACTTTTCCCCCATGTCTCGAAGAAGGAAGCATGACTTTTTCTCATGTCTCAAAGAAGGAAGCATGACATTTCCCCCATATCTCAAAGAAAGAAGCATGACTTTTTAACATGTTTTTATTTGAGATCAGAATAAATGTTATATCTCAAAGAAGGAAACATGACTTTTTCTCATATCTGAAAGAAAGAAACATGACTTTTTCTCATATCTCAAAGAAGGAAGCATGACTTTTTCCCACGACTCAAAGAAGGAAGCATGACTCTTTCCCATGACCCAAAGAAGGAAACATGACTTTTTCTCATATCTCAAAGAAGGAAGCATGACTTTTCCCCCATGACTCAAAGAAGGAAGCATGACTTTCCCCCCATGTCTCAAAGAAGGAAGCATGACTTTTCCCCCATGTCTCGAAGAAGGAAGCATGACTTTTTCTCATGTCTCAAAGAAGGAAGCATGACATTTCCCCCATATCTCAAAGAAAGAAGCATGACTTTTTAACGTTTTTATTTGAGATCAGAATAAATGTTATTTGGTTTTAGTTTTAAGGACTAACTTAATTGTATACGGACAATTCCATCAGATCTTCAACCTCCTCCCTAGATCACACAAGGAGGATCTCAGCACAGTGCATGAATTCCATAGCACTGGTGAGAATCCCAATGTGTGTATACAGGAATCACATATTCTATTAATATTTTTGTGGTGGGTGGGTTTCCTAATTTTTAAATTTCGCCATGGCCTACTCTTTACGAATTCCTACTGCTAAGGGATTTTTAACATGCAATACTTCTCTTTAGCAAACAGCTTTTCCCCCCAAGTGACACAAATCAAAATTAGTGAAGCAGATAGCTCAAAACTCAATACTTTTTATTCTCAACAATTTTACTATAAAACACACATGTAATGTGCATGCTTACAGGAAATTTTCAAACTGTTAATCATTTATTACCGGAAACTTTCACTCATTTACATGTGTAAATAATAAATGGGCTGCTGTAAATCTAGTCAGCCCAATGTAGTTTTGGGGGGTCTCATGAGACAAAGAAAGAATACGACTACTGCTCTATCAGGCATGTCGTACAAGGTCACTATCGTGAGGTTGTGCATAAAGCTGGCAACATCACCATGTTTTACAAACTGCTACAGAAACTATTGCTACAAGAGAATGTGAATGTTTTGGTGCAGGTTTCCTGTAAGGAGGATCAGCTGTTGTGGTGGCTTCCTGCTCTATAAACAGCAAAAAGGAACATGATGATGGTGATGTAAATCTGGCTGGTAAAGAAAGTAAATATTTAGAAAAAAAAAAAACAGAGAAAAACTGAATAGTATTAAATGAACTATGTTTAAATGATATTCACTGCATTCTGTTTATTCGTCACACCATTTAAAAAATAAAAAATTTTATTCTCACTCAATAGCCAATTAGCTAAAGAAAGTTCCAAACATGCAGCCATTTAGCTAAAGAAAGTTCCAAACATACAGCCATTTAGCTAAAGTGAGTTCACAATGTATTGCCATTTAGCACAACAAAGTTCCAAATTATAGCCAATTCACAAAATAAAGTTCCAAACATATGACCATTTTAGCTAAAGAGAGTTCTAAACATACAGCCATTTAGCAAAAGATAGCTCCAACGTACAGCCATTTTGCAACATAAAATTACACAAATATAGTCATTAAAAAAACAAAAAAACAATCCAACTGAACCAGGTTTTAAAATAAAATTCCTATTGACCACTAATGTTTATCAAACAAATACTGCCCCAAAACTAGCCATATAGCAACAGAAAATGCCAATACAATTAAAAAATGTGTTTGCCAAATAAGGCTCTAGCTGAAACAATTAAAAAAATAAAAAAAGGAATAAAATAACTGATTATTGCCATTGACTAAGTCATGTTTGAACTAAGTCATGTTTGAACTGTCATGTTTGAACTAAGTCATGTTTGAACTAAGTTATGTTTTAACTAAGTCATGTTTGAACTAAGTCATGTTAGAACTAAGTCATGTTTTAACTAAGTCATGTTTTAACACATTAACTACTGCAAGCCGCTGTCAGCGGCTCACAAAATAATCAGAGCGCCAATCTAATTTTAGTAATAAAACAAATGAAAAATGTACTGAAACACTCTGATCTGGTTCGAGATTTTAAGTTGCCACCGGAAAACAAATTCCTAAAGCATGGTTGTTGTAGAACACTGGAAAATTGATATTATGTTCATATTTTTCAGCGTTTTTGGTTAGTTACCAAATCGTGTAAAACTGTTTACCGTGGCAACTAGTGATAGGACTACAAAAAATGCGTGTACATCTCGTCTAACGGCTGAATAGGATAGAAACGTGTTTCAACAATTGACTGATAGACCTAGCGACGAGGACAAGAGTGAAAACGCTGTGCACATTGATTGAAATTGTGATTTTGATAGAGATGGGGGCGCAAGCAGTTATAATTGTGAAAATATTGCAAGTCCTCGGCCATCGAAGGGCCGTTAAATAGCAACAACCTCTATTAGAGTTACAACCGGTATTTATTGTAATGGTACATTCATTTATCTTTAAAATGACGTATAATTCATAAAAATCTGTAAACAATTACGAAAACTACAGCTTACTTTGTGCAAACACCTACAGGATGAAAATGGAAAAAAAATTTAATTCGGCCACAGTGTGTTTTTCAATTCGGTAGTTAATGTGTTAACTAAGTCAAGTTTTAACAGCAGACAGCTATATGGGTAGGGGGAGGGGGGATGCACTATATCATGATTTAATAAATAATAAATTACCGCTTAACAAAAGAAAAGTGTAAATCATTACATGTAGCAAAAGAAACCTGGCAATTTACAGCAAATAAACAAAAAACTTCTTTGGTATAAGCAATACCTTAAATAAACCCTCTGCAATTTTAATTTACCATTTATGTATAGCTACCAGGCATCTTCAGAATAGAAAGCCAGATTTATTAATGCTAACCATTGTTTTTGGCTGCTAGCAGACACCTTAAATTCCAGATATAAGGTAATTATATTAGATCCAGTGAATATCCCCAGGTGATGGTAGAAAATTAAAGCCCAAATAAATCTAATAGACAAGACTCATATCCAACTATGTTTTTTTTTTTTTTAAATTTGTGGATGCAAACAGGCAACTGATTCTGATTTGAAATACATGATTCATTCCCACAAAATCTGGTTTATGCATAAGAAAGGAGAACTCTGAAACTATCTTAACATCATAAAGAAGGAGAGCTCTAAAACCATATCAACATGACAAGACAGGAGAGTTCTAATGTCTCCACATTAAAAGAAAGCTAAATCTCAAGTTATTTCAAGCTCATAAGGAAGGTGATTTCTAAATTCAACCTCATAAGAAAGGTGATTTTTAAAGTCATTTCAGCCTCATAAGAAAGGTTATTTCTAAAACCATTTCAACATCATAAGAAAGGTGATTTCTAGAACCATTTCAACATCATAAGAAAGGTGATTTTAAAAACCACTTCAACATCATAAGAAAGGTGATTTCTAAAACAATTTCAACAACCCTAAGAAAGGTGATTTCTGAAATCAGTTCAACATCATAAGAAAGGTGATTTCTTAAGAAATTTCATCATAAGAAAGGTGATTTCTAAAAATCACTTCAACATCATAAGAAAGGTGATTTCTAAAACCATTTCAACATCATAAGAAAGGTGATTTTAAAAAGCCACTTCAACATCATTGGAAAGGTGATTTTTGAAACCAATTCAACATCATAAGAGAAGTGATTTCTTAAGTCATATCAACATAAGACAGATGATTTCTAAAACCATTTCAACATCATAAGAAAGGTCATTTCTAGAACCATGTCAACATCATAAGAAAGGTGATTTCTAACGCCATTTCAACATCACAAGAAAGATGATTTCTAAAACCATTTCAACAGCATAAGAAAGATGATTTTTAAAGCCATTTCAACATCATAAAAAAAGGTTATTTCTATAGCCATTTCAAAATAAAAATAAAGGTGATTTGTGATTTCTAAAACCATTTCAACATCAAAAGAAAGGTGATTTTTAAAACCATTTCAACATCATAAGAAAGATGATTTCTAAAGCTATTTCAAAATCCTAAAAAAAGTGATGTCTAAAGCCATTTCAACATCATAAGAAAGATGATTTCTAAAGCCATTTCAACATCATAAGAAAGGTGATTTCTAAAATCACTTCAACATCATAAGAAAGGTGATTTCTAAAACCATTTCAACATCATAAGAAAGGTGATTTTAAAAACCACTTCAACAGCATATGAAAGATGATTTTTAAAACCATTTCAACATCATTAAAAAGGTTATTTCTAAAGCCATTTCAAAATAAAAAGAAAGGTGATTTGTGATTTCTAAAACCATTTCAACATAAAAAGAAAGGTGTTTTTTAAAACCATTTCAACATCCTAAGACAGATGATTTCTAAAGCCATTTCAACATCATAAGAAAAGTGATGTCTAAAGCCATTTCAACATCATAAGAAAGGTGATTTCTAAAGCCATTTCAACATCATAAAAAAGGGTTAACTGGCAGTGGCATAACTTGAAGGTGCTAGTAGAGGTGGGGTGTGGGGGGAAGGATGAAATTACCACTGCATTCACCCTGAGCAGTAATTGTCAAGAAGGTGGTAACTGGCTATTCAGCAACAATATTTTCCTTTTTGTTCCTTATGGAGCACGGAGACAAGACTGCTTAAACCTGCATCAAAGCTTTCATGTGCTCCTGTATGAGTGGCTCCTGTAACAATATGTTAACGTGATGAGATTGCCAGCAATATATACACATCCTCATATGAGTTTTGTCTCCTTATAGCAACCCACGAGAAATCCATGAGTCAAACTGACTATCAGAAAGACTAAAAGAGTATAGTAGATCATTTTTTGTCAGCTGAGGAAACACAAGCAATTTGCCCCAGGTAACAAACTGCCTAGTTATGACGTTTGAAAATTTAAGTTCTAAAAACATCTCACCCGTGAAAAGTTTATTAAAATCTCAGAAAACGTATGCAGTGTTACATATTACATAAGTCTGTAGAAAGTATCTCAGTAACATATAGTTCTGACAAAACCAGCTCTTAAGTTTCAGAATATGATTGCTATTTCAGAACAAGTCACTGCTTTAAAAGACGTTATAAATATTTTCTACAATTTTAGACACATCTGACCTAAACTATTTGATAGCTGAGAAGCAAGATTCTTTTTGGGTCAGTATAAAAATCTCAAAATTAATCATTTAAAACCAAATCAATGTTTTGTTTGAGATTTTATTGAAAGTATACCACCTCAGACAAATATCAGTGGAACAAAAGATGAGAAGACGCTAGCAACAGAGAGGATACACACTGAGAAAAACCAATGATAGCACTACAATGTAGTTCTTGCTCTGGAATGCCCAGGGTAAGAAGCAGAGGGGGGGGGGAACTAAAAAAACATGTGGCAAAGGATAGGAAGGCGTGGCGTGGATATGTTGATGGCCTATACTCCATTGGGAGCTAAAGGGTGATGAATGAAAGAAAATTCTAGGTTACCATAACCTCATAATGAGAGCATATATCACGTATACACAAGGAACTGAACTATCGGGTGATAATTAAGAATCAATCAATCTATGTATATCCTTTAGTTCCACAAGCAGAACATGCCTTCAATAAAAATAGACCAAGTTCTCCTGTCACGTGCCATCAGTTCAAAGTCTTTAAATGTCTTCCTCATGACTCATTTCTGTCTCCAGTTTTCTTCTCCATGTGTCCTTTGGACAACCTCTATTTCTCCTACCCTGAGGATTCTAGAACAAGGATTACCTTGCTGTGCTATCAACATTCCTCAGTGTGTGTCCTATCCACCACCAGCATGTTCTTCTCATCTCTTATTCCACTGGCTCTTATCTGGTTCTTGTTATCAGTTCCACATTGGTGACCTTATCATATCATTCCAGGCCTTCTATTCTATGCAAGCAACCATTTATGAATACCTGTAACTTCTGAATTATTGTTTTTGTTGTTCTCCATGTTTTGAAGCCATACAGTAGGACTGACTTGACATTTGAGTTGAAGGTTCTGATTTTCTGAGCTGGACTAGGTTTCTTTTGATTTCCATCTATTTCCAAATGCAATGAAAGATGACATTAATTAATTAACAACAGGTGACAGCAAGACCACTGCATATTATCAATTGTAATGCACTGAAAATCTGGTCATTCAGATAAATGACTGCACTGGGTGCTTCTTTAAAAATCAAAACAGTACAAAAAGAAATAAGTAAATAAATGCACAGTGGAACATTCTGTAGAACTGAACAGTATTGCACTTTCTTTGTTAACAACAAGTTAATATGGCGCACCAAATAGGCTACCTTGTCCTAAATTAATATACTTAGTGTGAATGGTTAATACAACCAATCACGATACATGTGGCATTTATGTGGACTGCAGTATGGAGCACAATTTCATCAAATAATATTATTCTAAAACTTTTCATCATACATGTTAAAAATATTGCTGCTTATGAACAATAAATTAAAAAGGATTTTGGGCCCCTTTTGCACATTAAACGTAAATGACCTGTTATGAAGGAATAAAAAATTAAATGTATTACCAAGTAAGTTAAATGCATCGTAATGAGATAAAAAGAGCATGCATATTTATATACAGCAAGAAGGATCTACAGGATAATTACTATTAAGTTATTGCATACAAATGGTGACCACATTAAAAATATACAATAATGATACATTTTACAGACATATCTAAGGAGCAGTTTACATATTCACAATTATTACACAGCCTACATTATGATTGACAATTTTTTTTATTAATGAACAAATAATTCAATATGAATACTGGGTTACTATTACTGAACATTTACTAGCCATGTTTTTAAGACACTTTTTTTTCAGTATCATTTTCAAACCTTTTAGCGGGACCCAAAGACGCAGCAGTAGAGAACGCAGTCAGCGACTCATAGCTTGACTGCCTGCGTCAGGACCAGCGAATCAGAGCTGGTCAAGACCGCACTCCACCTCCACGTGGTGGTCCTGGAAACAGTCTGCAGCAGTGCAGTCTGGCTGAGCGAGTGTGGATCGAAATGGGAAGGCAAACCCGGTCCTAAAAAATGCCGTGCAGAAGTCGGATGTGTCGACCGAAAGGTGCAGATATCACAGCTTAGGCGTAAACAGACACAACGCAACCACAGTCCTTTTCAGGACGAACGAAGAAGAAGAAACCTTTTAGCTATGAATATTGTTGTTGTCAGTCCAGTTCCCTGCAGATGTCCTTCCACTTTGTAATGTGAGCTGTGTTGTACTTGCTATATTGCTACTGTGCTAAATTTACCATAGCATGTGAAGAGGAATATGACATATCAATGTAAATGTATACCTTAATTACTAATTTACCTGCAGGACGTTACTGTTCTTTGGGATGGTGGGAAATGCTTCTGATGATGAAATTACCCTGTTGTAATGTTCTTTATAGTTTCCTAATGGAAATGATAATGTGTGTGCATATATATAAACACAGTTAATGAGACAGAGAGACAGGAAGGCAGCTCATGTAACATAACAGCTTAAACAAAAGAAAATGAATGAGATATGGAAGTCCGAGTCCTATCACTAAAACGCTCCCATAAAGATCCCACCCTGTGTTTTTTTTTTTTGTTAAAGCTAAAATGAAGTCACCATTTTCTGTTCTCTATGTAAGCAGCAATGCTTGGTCCTTCCCTGTTTTTTTGTTATGTTTCTCTTCTTAAAAATAAACTGTATTAATCTAATTCTTCATTTTCCAGACTAGTAATTTGTCATCATTTTCACTATTTCATTTCTAATGCTTTAACATACAAGTAAGAAAGGTCTCTCTAAATCACGAGTAGGCTCAACTACCACACAGTAATATTAAAAATTCATCTGAATAAACAATGAACATAAGGAAAAATTGAAATTCATACTGGAATTCATAACAGCAACATTAGGTACTTCAATGTATGGGTCCTATCACTTTTATGTGCCCCACGTAAGCTCCCACTGGGGTGTCTGAAGAAGCAATGAAAGAACAGGACTGGTGCATGCTCAAACAAAATGACTAATATGAACCTGTACATAAACTACTAGCACATTCACATCAACAACACATCTAGGAATATGAACCTGTACATAAACCTGTACATAAACCTGTACTAGCACATTCACATCAACAACACATCTAGGAGAAAATGGATAGACTTAATAAGTATAGCCAGCAGGTGGGCCTGAACATTAATCTAAAGAAGACAGAGGTCATGACGCTCAATGTGAGCAACCCGGAGCCCATATCAGTAAGGAATCAGCAACTGGAACAGACAGACACCTTCACATACCTAGGATGTATAGTAACACCAGACGGCGGAGCAAGCAAAGACATCAACAACAGAATGAACAAAGCAAGAACAGCCTTTTTCAGTCTAAACAACATCTGGAAGTCCTCTGAGAACAGCACAAGCACAAAATTAAGATTATAGAGCTGTGTGCTTTCTGTGCTTCTCTATGGTGCGGAATGCTGGAGAGTTACAGAGAAGGAAATGTCGAAATTGTCCTCTTTTCACACAACATGCCTAAGAAAAATTCACCAAATCTTTTGGCCGAATACCATCACCAACCAAGATCTGCTTACTCGGAGCAAGCAAGAGGACATGCACACCATCATAGCTGGCAGATGCTGGCAATGGGTTGGCCATGTCCTCAGAAGAGACTCCCTTGCCATCACAAGAACAGCTATGCTATGGACCCCTGAAGGAAAATGAAAGAGAAGCCGTCCAAAAACAACTTGGCAGAGGACTATGGAGGCTGAGATGCAAAGAATGAACCAGAGTTGGGGCACTGTACGAAGGATGGCCACCGACCGAGCAAAGTGGAATAAATTTGTTGTTGCCCTACAAGACGCCACCAGGCGTGATGGCCACTGACTGCTTTGACGGTCGGCGGCTAAGGATCAAAGAAGAAGAAGATGGGACTAGCAACCTCATCATGTGAAACAAACTGTCATAGAAACTGCTACAAGAGCATGTGAATGTTTAGTGGAGGCTTCCTACAAGGTGACCAGCGGCAGTGGTGTTTCCATGCTTTGTAAGGAGCTCAAAGGAAAATATTTTTATCTTAGTTTTCACTTTTTCTCTCTCTTGTTTTTTGTTCATTTGTCCCTGATGAAGACATTGTGGCTGTAACTTGAGCAACTTTCTTTGTTCTCTGTCCTAGTAAGACGCATTATTTATTTTCATTTACCCCTTTTCCTTTCTTTTTCACTCCTTATGGAGCATGGAGCCACTACAACTGGTCTTCTTATACGAAGTTCACACTACAGCACTCATATGTTCTTGCGGTGATTGTTTCTGGAGCAATTTATTTCATGCGATGAGGTTGCCAGTCGCACGTTGGCTTTTACGATATGCTTAGAGTTGTAGTAGTCCTATCCTTTCTTTGTCTCCCTGGGGAACTAGACAGGGCTTTATTTATGCACTGCTGTATCGGATATAAGGCACACTTGCAACAACAAAGACATTTATGCAGTGACGTTATATGTTCTCAGCTGCTGGAAGACAAAACGTTCATTACATGAGAAACAATGACACACAGGAAAGCTTAAAAAAAAAAAAAAGTGGGCTTCGATTTAAAAAATAATGAATATAAATTTGTGTTATGAAGAATAACGTAAGGAGAGGGGGTCAGAGTGGCTAAGAGGTATGGCATCCGCCTCAAATTCTAGAGGTACCGGGTTCGATTCCCAGTAGAGGGAATATAATTTAAGGACATTTTTTTTAGACTAGTGATCCTAATCATGTCATACTCCCTCCTGGTCTCACGGGTAGTGAGATCAGATGCCTAGCCTTCTCAGATAAGGGCGAAAAAATAGGAGGTCCCGTGTGCAAGTTGCACATGTTAAAAATCCCACGGCGGTTGGAAATCATAAAGAGTAGGTCATAAGGCTGCTGCCAAGACAAAATTTAAAAAAATTAGAAACCTACCCACCAAATATATTTATAGGATGTGTGATTCCTATGTACACACATTGAGATTCTTGCCGGTGCTATGGAGTTCGTGCACTGTGCTGAGATCCTCCTTGTGTGATCTAAGGGAGGAGATCGGAGCACTGATGGAGTTGTCTGCATGCAATGAAGATACTCCTTAAAACCAAACCAAATGGAAGGAGATTTAAATTACAACGGTTTGTGTGTGTGTGTGTGTGTGGGCAAAACTGGTTATTCTTAAAACATGCACTTCTAAACACAAACGACCGCTGCTGAGGTTCAAAGATGTGTGTAAGAGAAACATAAAAGCACTGTACATAAATCTAGCAGCCTGGGAGGGAGGATGAAACGGCCAATAGAACCAAGTAGTGATACTCCTTAAGTTATCACCTCTTCTTCTTTCTTCTTAGATCCTTAGCCGCCGACCGTCAAAGCAGTCAATGGCCATCACGCCTAGTGGCGTCTTGTAGAGCAACAACAAAATGATTCCACTTTGCTCGGTCGGCGGCCATCCTTCGTACAGTGCCCCAACTCTGGTTCATTCTTTGCATCTCAGCCTCCACAGTCCTCCGCCAGGTTGTTTTTGGTCGGACTCTCTTTCGTTTTCCTTCAGGGGTCCAAAGCATAGCTGTTCTTGTGATGGAATCGGGGTCTCTTCTGAGGACATGGCCAACCCAGCTCCAGCATCTGCCAGCTATGATAGTGTGCATGTCCTCTTGCTTGCTCCGAGTAAGCAGATCTTGGTTGGTGATGGTATTCGGCCAAAAGATTCGGTGAATTTTTCTTAGGCATGTTGTGTGAAAAGAGGACAATTTCGACATTTCCTTCTCTGTAACTCTCCAGCATTCCACACCATAGAGAAGCACAGAAAGCACACAGCTCTGATATAATCTTAATTGTATCACCTCAGATTGGACTAAAAGAAGAACTTACAACAAGCAGAAGAGAAAAGAACATGCCGGAAAAGAACACCAGGAAAAAAAAAGTAGCTGAGGATTATCACCTCAAGGGCACATCATTCCCAATGTCAGTTATGACTGAAGGAGGCTACTATAAACACACACACAATAGGGATCAACAAATGAAAGTTAACAAATATAACAATTCAGAATTGACTACAATAATTTAAAGTTAACTACAACAATTCACCAACAGTTTCATTTAAGATGGTTAAATAATTTCAAGGTTAGCAATGCGTAACTTTTCTCTATAAATCTGCATAACTAAGAAGTCTATCATAAGACATAATAGTATGAAACAAAATCACTACAATATGTCCAATTATCAAGAATTGAGTGGACATTCAACATCAGTCTTACAATGTTGACATAAATAAAGAGAGAAACCCCAGGCCTGTGTTTGTTGCAGGCACTCGTAAGAAATACAGAAGTAGAAAACTAGACAACAGTCTACAACAAAAACAGACTTACCTGGGACACTACTGGTTCGAGTCCCTGGTAAGCTTATCACTTCTAGTGTTTTTCTATTGTCTGGTTTTCTACTTCTTTATGTCTTACGAGTACCCGCAGCATACATATTTATGCCTATTATTTATTTACTTACAATGACTGACAGGTCACCAACACACTGACAATTTTAAAAAGATATTCTTGTCAGATATTAAAAAAAAACCATTTATATCTCACTCTCAAAAGCTGGCATTTTCAGTATATGTATTTCTGTCACAACCACATCATGTCAAATATTACAGAAACCACCGCTGTAACAGCATATGATCACTGTAGTGCAGGTTTCCTTCAATGGGACCCCATGCTTTGTGGGGAGAAGAAAGGAAAATGTTAACTTTTGTAATGTTTTTTGTTTGTTTGTTTGTTTTTGTTCATTAAAAAATAATGAGCGTGATTTCACAACAATAAATAATTATTGGTTCAGAGAAACAAAAGTGCTAGTGGTCCACATGCTCAGATTGTTTGCAAACACAAGCACATTGCAACTGCTAATGCTGATGATTTGTCTTCATGAAACAAAGCTACATATCACAGAAGGATAACAGAAAAAATCATTGCATACAATAGCAACCACTCTACTGGTTGAAACATTAGGACTAGTTATGAACAACTGGTAGGTTCAGTGCTGATTCATTGATAAATGATAGTTGTGCAGAAGTTATTGCTTTGGTCAACTACACTTTGTGTTAAATGATATATAGATACAGTTACAAATGTTAACAGTGCTGGCTTTTATAAAACAGACACCTAATGTTAATATTTATTATTATATATTATTAAGGTAAATGTAAAGTTAGCATTAAAAATACTGACATAAAGGAGTGAAGTCTCTAAGACTTCACTTATACCAGGGTTTCTTAAAATGTGGTCCTTGGACTCCTCAGGATTAAGGTAAATGTAAAGTTAGCATTAAAAATACTGACATAAAGGAGTGAAGTCTTAGAGACTTCACTTATACCAGGGTTTCTTAACCTGTGGTCCTTGGACTCCTCAGGGGTCTGTGAATGGATTCTAGGCGGGGTCCATGTGCATAACTTGAAATTTAAAATGCTTAATTTTGCTTCTATGTACATGTTTTCCAAGAAAGGGTCCATAGCCTTCATTGGACAATCAAAGGGGTCCATAGCCTTCAATGGGCAATTAAAGGGGTCCACAGCCTTTATTGGACAATCAAAAGGGCCCACAGCCTTCATCGGACAATCAAAGGGGTCCACAGCCTTCATCGGACAATCAAAGGGGTCCATAGCCTTCATCGGACAATCAAAGGGGTCCACAGCCTTCATCGGACAATTAAAGGGGTCCACAGCCTTCAATGGACAATCAAAGGGGTCCACAGCCTTCATCGGACAATCAAAGGGGTCCACAGCCTTCATCGGACAATCAAAGGGGTCCACAGCCTTCAATGGACAATCAAAGGGGTCCACAGCCTTCATCGGACAATCAAAGGGGTCCACAGCCTTCATCGGACAATCAAACGGGTCCACAGCCTTCATCGGACAATCAAAAGGGCCCACAGCCTTCATCGGACAATCAAAGGGGTCCACAGCCTTCATCAGACAATCAAAGGGGTCCACAGCCTTCATCGGACAATCAAAGGGGTCCACAGCCTTCATAGGATAATCATAGGGGTCCACAGCCTTCATCGGACAATCAAAGGGGTCCACAGCCTTCATAGGATAATCAAAGGGGTCCACAGCCTTCAATGGACAATCAAAGGGGTCCACAGCCTTCAATGGACAATCAAAGGGGTCCACAGCCTTCATTGGACAATCAAAGGGGTCCACAGCCTTCAATGGACAATCAAAGGGGTCCACAGCCTTCATCGGACAATCAAAGGGGTCCACAGCCTTCATCGGACAATCAAAGGGCTCCATAGCCTTTATTGGACAATTAAAGAGGTCCTTGGCACACAAAAAAGGTTAAGAAACCCTGACCTATAGTAAAACGTTATGAGATGTGGTGACAAGTTTCCTTCCTCACTGCCTTTACCTTCCCCAAATAAACAGCAGTCAGGTATCAATTTTTACAGCTGGGTAGACTAAAGCATTACACAACCTAGTTTCAAACCCAGTCCCTTTGCTTTGAGAAGCAAGACTTCTAACCATTCTAATGCTCAATTACATAAGATTAATTAGCAAAATATATCAACTGTAAAATGTCTTAACCTTGTCAATTAAATGAGAAATATTTTATCGACTTATTACGGAATATTATTTCACTAGCAGAGATAATCATCAACTGGTCAATGGTTTAACAAACATTATTTAATTAAGGATACTTTATCAGCTTGTCTTTGTGAACATGTCATCAGTGTATCAGTCTTCCAGCTTTATATATCAATTCTGTTGTTGACTTCATTCCAAGCCACAATGTCAAACAGCCCAGTAACTTCTCTCTTTGTTATCCATTATCTCCTCCTTACTTAGTCACTCCTTTTCTACACTGGGGTGTAGAGGTTACCCTCTTTCTCTTTTTCCATAAATCTTTCCTGTAATCACAACGCATTCCAGCATTCATACCATTCGGCATTACCTAAGGGAGACTGAGCACCTATGGGTTTGTCCAGAGTGCAATGATGTCAATTCTGGTTAGTAATAGCAATAACAATTCCAGCTTTCCTCTTCTCATAATATGTCCAAAAGAATTACAATCAGGAATTAAAAAGTGAAATTTTATGCGCAAAAGGAGTGAATGAAATATTAAGCACAATACAGTTGCAATGGCAGTATATTACAGTTGTAATGGAAGACTTAAAAATAAATGTGGGGATAGATCAGATAACATGTGATAAAATATTGTGAGAAAACATAAGATAAGATAGATGAATTATAATAAAACATATACTGTGGATTAGTGTGTAAAGTTAGCCACATTAATTTAGGGGTAATTTTATTACACAAAATAAAAGAGTAAATATATTTCTCAGATAAAAACATACATAAAGCAACATGGAGTTCATTCGACTTAATCAAAGGCAATCACCAATTACAACAAATATTCTTATGCTGCCTACATGACCTGAGATGGAAAAGTGGCGGAGAATTCTACATAACAGGAGGAAAGATACAAGAAATTTCAAGGAATATTTGGTGAGATAAAGTGGCAAAAAGAACAAATGTGTACAAGAAAAAGCTATATCACAACCATCTAGGTGACCCAACATACAAATGTTTCACAACCATCCAGGCTAACCAACAGGAAAATCTGTTTACCAACCATCCAGGCTAACCAACAGGAAAAACTGTTTACCAACCATCTAGGTTGCCACTGTCAAAGAATATCAATCAGTTTTTCCATGGTGTTATAATAGCAACAACAAAAGAAAAAAAAAGTCTATCAAAAAAAAAAATCAAAATGAAAGAACAAAAAGCAACAATAACAATAACAGAAAAGGAACAAAGAAAAATACTAAGAAACTAAGAGGAAAAAAAAGAACAAAGAAACACAATAAATATACAAAAAAAGGAAGAGAAAAAAATAAAGTAAACTTAGGCAGAGAAGAAAGAAAGGACCGTGAAAGAAAAACAAAAAGATAGAGATAAAACTAAACTTATTTTTGTTGTGAGGGACTACACGATATAAGCAGTATCTCATCTAATTAATAATCAGAAACAGCAAAACCTGAGTTTATGCTGCAAAAATATTCATATTTGGTGACTAGTCCTTCGGGCAAAAGGCCACCAGTAGCAAGTGACTAAGTGTAACATGTTTTTATTCTTACATCACATTACAGTGACTAGACAAGGGGTGTTTACTCTTACATCACATTACAGGGACTAGATGAGAGGTCTTTACTCTTACATCACAGTACAGGGACTAGACGAGAGGTCTTTACTCTTACGTCATATTACACGGACTAGATGAGAGGTCTTTACTCTTATGCCACATTACAGGGACTAGATGAGAGGTCTTTACTCTTACATCACAGTATAGAGACTAGACGAGAGGTCTTTACTCTTACATCATATTATAAGGATTAGAAGAGAGATCTTTACTCTTACATCACAGTATAGGGACTAGATGAGAGGTCTTTACTCTTACATCACATTATAGGGACTAGAAGAGAGGTCTTTACTCTTACATCACAGTATAGGGACTAGACGAGGGGTCGTTACTCTTACATCACATTACAGTGACTAGATAAGGGGTTTTTACTAATACATCACATTACTGTGACTAAATAAGGGGTTTTTACTCTTACATCACATTACAGGGACTAGATAAGAGGTTTTTACTCTTACATCACATTACAGGGACTAGATAAGGGGTTTTTACTCTTACATCACATTACAGTGACTAGATAAGGGGTTTTTACTTTTACATCACATTACAGTGATTAGATAAGGGTTTTTACTCTTACATCACATTACAGTGACTAGATAAGGGGTTTTTACTCTTACATCACATTACAGGGATTAGATAAGGGGTTTTTACTCTTACATCATATTACAGGGACTAGATAAGGGGTTGTTACTAATACATCACATTACAGGGACTAGATAAGGGGTTTTTACTAATACATCACATTACAGGGACTAGATAAGGTTTTTTTACTAATACATCACATTACAGTGACTAGATAAGGGGTTTTTACTCTTACATCACATTACAGTGACTAGATAAGGGTTTTTTTACTAATACATCACATTACAGGAACTAGACAAGTTTCCTCACTCAGTTTTCCAGTATTTGTTTTATTTTTCTTTTCGTACTTTGAATTCTCGATCTACTTCCAGTTTTCGGTAGCAGCGGCACACATTGTGTTTCCGTCCTACCATGTGACACCAAAAGGAGTTTTTGCTCTTATTTTTATGTTTTCTACTTAATTCTCACTCTCTTTCCTGTTTTTTGCTTGTCTGTCCCTGACGAAGGCCTTGTGGCTGCAACGTAGGTTTTTTTTTCCTTGTCTTTTCCCTTAGTGAGATGTATTACCACTTTAATTTTTTTTTCATCCACTCTACTAGACTAGAAAAGGGGTGATTTCCCCCTTTGTTATATTATGTCCCCTGATGTGTGATAACATGAGGAAAACTATGACATACCCTATTTACCTGATGGCAGGACCACTGCAAATTTATGCCAACCCCCGTTCCCCTAAACTTGAACACCATCCTGGGAATAAAATTTTGTTTCCCTAAATTTAAATTTGATGGACTACGTGTGTACCTGTTCTTTTTCCCCCCCTATTATCTCATGCTTATTTCATCAATGCTGTGCTGCCATTCTTTGAAAAGATTAGATATTTCTCTGCAAATGCAATCACCTTCTTCTCAAACTCTGCAGTAAAATAGTTGCATATCATACTAACTACAGAAACACAGATGAAACAACATGATTTCATAACACTCAACTAATACAATTTAAACACAGAGGATATATTGACATTCTGTTAAACATTTCCCATTCTACATAATCTAATCAAGAAAATTAATGCAACTGCTGCTAAACAAAATTATGACACAGCTGTCTCATGGCAAGGTTTCAGTACTTTGTTTTTGCTCAGTTGTTACAGAACATTTCTTGCTGTACTCAATTTTTATGAGACTGACACTCAATGAAGTAAATTCAATTTTTCAAGACAGAACGTACAAAAATTAATAAAATTACTGATTAATTTTCATAAAATAACATTAATTTAGTGAAAATATTTTTTAAATGACAGGATTAAAGTTCATGAACGTAACAAATCAATCATTACAAGAATGACGCTGGGAAGTTCCACCAGCTTTTCAACCTATATCCTCTTACAAAGTGACCGTTGTTGGCCAATTCTGGTGATACATACTTGCAAAGCGTCAAATAAAAATGTCAAAATGTAGGCACTGATGGAAGATGGAAACATATACTGTTAGCTGGTTGTCACAAACAGTAATCTGGCTGAGACTTTACTGCTGCTGGTAAATTGTTGTGTTTCTTTAACAGTACAAACTTGACATCTAAGTAAGAGATGCTTCCTTTAATACTGTCACCCATCTGAAAGATATAAATGAAAGAACAGTTTCAAAACAGTCTTTGAAAGTGCCAATATGGCATATCTTTCATTACTCTTCAGTTCTTCATGGAGCATAGGCCATCAATAAATTCACATTAAGCCTTCCTGTCTTGTGTCAACCAATCAAAGTCTTTCCTTCTTCCTTATCCCTTTCATCTCTGTCTCCAACTGCCATCTCAATGTATTATGAGGTCTCCCTCCATCTCTTACCTTAGAGGATTCCAAAACTAGGTCTGCCTTGTAATGCTATCAACAGGTTTCCTCAATGTCTTCCTATTCAATGCTAGTGACTTTTCCTCACCAATCGTTCCACTGGTAAAGACAGTCTGGTTCTTGTCATCGGTTCTACACTGATGATCATGTCATACTATTTCAATTTTATGGAAGCAACAATTTATGAATGTCTGCAATGTCTTGATTGCTGTTTTTTTTCACTCTTCACATTTCAGAGCCATCAAAATAGAACTGCCTTGACATTTGAATGGAAGATTATTACTTTTGTGCAAGCCATGATTTCTTTTGATTTCCACAAAATTTCCCAATGTAGTAAAAGCTCCTTTTGCCTTCTGTATCTTTATTTTGATATTCCTGTCTGTTCTTCCAACTGTCTATATTGCTGCCAAGATATATGTATGAGTCAAAATCTTGTAGTCATGTTTCTTCAAGTGTGATTTCCAGTAATAGTTCCCATAATCTTCGTCTTTTTCCTGCACATTTTTGGACCCAATAGCTGTGATCTTTCATTAAGTATTTCATTTTGTCTTTCATCTGGTTACTGTTATGGGACAAAAGAACCAGTTCATAAGCAAAATCTAGATCGTCAAGCTGTTTCATCAGAGTCCACTACACTCCATTCCTGTTGACTGACTTAGATGTTTTCATAATCCAGTCTAGAGTTAGTAAGAAGAGAAACAGTGACAAGAGACACACAGAGAAAAGAAAATGGAAGTAGCAGGACATGTATGTGTTCAGGGAAAAGAACCATCAGCTGCAATGACATGCACCAAAATGGGCCTTCAGAGAAAATGTAGCTAAGGAAGGACATAGTGAACATCCAGAGACACAGAAAGGATGATGATGAACAGGCAGCAGGATTTTTCTCTTCAGGGAGCTATATGGTAATGATGATGTGGAACAGATCACAGGTTCTTCACAAGGAGCTAAGGGTTAATGATGATGAGGAACCGATCACAGGTATTCACAAGGAGCTATGGGGTAATGATGATGAGGAACAGATCATAGTTTCTTCACAAGGAGCTAAGAGTTAATGATGATGAGGAACAAATCACAGGCTCTTCACAACGGAGTTAAAGGGTAATGATGATGAGGAGCAGATCACAGGTATTCACAAGGTGCTAAGGGGTAATGATGATGATGAGGAACAGGTTACAGGTATTAACAAGGAGCTAAAGAGTAATGATGATGATGAGGAACAGGTTATAGGTATTCACAAGGAGCTAAGGGGTAATGATGATGATGAGGAACAGGTCACAGGTATTCACAAGGAGCTAAGGGGTAATAATGATGATGAGGAACAGGTCACATGTATTCACAAGGAGCTAAAGGGTAATGATGATGATGAGGAACAGGTCACATGTATTCACAATAAGCTAAGGGGTAATGATAATGAGGAACAGATCACAGTTTCTTCACAAGGAGCTAAGGGTTAATGATGATGAGGAACAGATTACAGTTTCTTCACAAGGAGCTAAGGGGTAATGATGATGAGGAACAGATCACAGTTTCTTCACAAGGAGCTAAGGGTTAATGATGATGAGGAACAGATTACAGTTTCTTCACAAGGAGCTAAGGGGTATTGATGATGAGGAACAGATCACAGTTTCTTCACAAGAAGCTAAGGGTTAATGATGATGAGGAACAGATTACAGTTTCTTCACAAGGAGCTAAGGAGTATTGATGATGAGGAACAGACCACAGTTTCTTCACATGGACATAAGGGACCACAATATTTAATTCATTGGGAGCTAAGTGGTAATAATTATAAGGGAAAGGCCATTATCCAGTGGGAACTAAGGGGTAATAATTATAAGGAAAAGGTCATTATCCATTGGGAGCTAAGGGGTAACAATTATAAGAAATAGGCCACTATCCACTGGGAGCTAAAGGGTAATAATTATAAGGAAAAGGCCATTATTCATTGGGAACTAAGGGGTAATAATTATAAGGAAAAGGCCATTATCCATTGGGAAATACAGGGTAATAATTATAAGGAAAAGGCCATTATCCATTGGGAACTAAGGGGTAATAATATAAGGAAAAGGTCATTATCTATTGGGGGCTAAGGGGTAATAATTATATGGAAAAGGCCATTATCCATTGGGAACTAAGGGGTAATAATTATAAGGGAAAAGTCATTATCCATTGGGAGCTAAGGAGTAATAATTATAAGGAAAAGGCCACTATCCATTGGGAAATATGGGGTAATAATTATAAGGAAAAGGCCATTATCCACTGGGAACTAAGGGGTAATAATATAAGGAACAGGTCATTATCCATTAGGAGCTTAGGGGTAATAGTTATAAGGAAAAGGCCATTATCCAGTGGGAACTAAAGGGTAATAATTATAAGGAAAAAATCATTATCCATTGGGAGCTAAGGGGTAATAATTATAAGGAAAAGGTCATTATCCATTGGGAGCTAAGGGGTAATAATTATAAGAAAAAGGCCACTATCCACTGTGAGCTAAAGAGTAATAATTATAAGGAAAAGGCCATTAATCATTGGGAACTAAGGGGTAATAATTATAAGGAAAAGGCCATTATCCGTTGGGAAATATGGGGTAATAATTATAAGGAAAAGGCCATTATCTATTGGGAACTAAGGGGTAATAATATAAGGAAAATGTCATTATCTATTGGGAGCTAAGAGGTAATAATTATATGGAAAAGGCCATTATCCATTGGGAACTAAGGGGTAATAATATAAGGAAAAGGTCATTATCTATTGGGAGCTAAGGGTAATAATTATATGGAAAAGGCCAATATCCACTGGGAACTAAGGGGTAATAATTATAAGGAAAAAGTCATTATCCATTGAGAGCTAAGGAGTAATAATTATAAGGAAAAGGCCACTGTCCGTTGGGAGCTAAGGGGTAAAAATTATAAGGAAAAGGCCATTATCCATTGGGAAATATGGGGTAATAGTTATAAGGAAAATGCCATTATCCACTGGGAACTAAGGGGTAATAATATAAGGAACAGGTCATTATCCATTAGGAGCTTAAGGGTAATAGTTATAAGGAAAAGGCCATTATCCAGTGGGAACTAAAGGGTAATAATTATAAGGAAAAAATCATTATCCATTGGGAGCTAAGGAGTAATAATTATAAGGAAAAGGTCATTATCCATTGGGAGCTAAGGGGTAACAATTATAAGAAAAAGGCCACTATCCACTGGGAGCTAAAGGGTAATAATTATAAGGAAAAGGCCATTATTCATTGGGAACTAAGGGGTAATAATTATAAGGAAAAGGCCATTATCCATTGGGAACTAAGGGGTAATAATTATAAGGAAAAGGTTATTGTCCATTGGGAGCAAAGGGGTAATAATTATAAGGAAAAGGCCATTATCCATTGGGAGCTGAGGGGTAGTAATTATAAGGAGAAAGTCACAGGATTTTATCCACTGAGAGCCAAGGGGTAATGATGATGATGACGCACAGTTAAAGTGGAACCCCAAGAGAACACACAGAAGATCGACACACATAGAAAATAACAGCTGATCGGCAGAATCAAGATCAAATAGAGAGATTTATATCTACTATGCTTCCTCCAACTGCATCATCATCATCATCATCATCATCATCAAAGGAGCAAGTCTTCATGTTCTGTGCCATCAGCTCAAGGTCTGTCCATGTCTTCCTCAATCTTTTCATTTCTTTCCCCAGTGCAACTTCTTTTATCTCCCTCTACATGTCTTACCCCGGGGATTTCACAACAAAAACTGACTTGTAATGCTATCGCTATGTTTCCTCAATGTGCATCCTATCCATCACCATGATCTTCTCCTCCTCATCTCTTGATCCACTTGCACTTGTTTGGTTCTTGTCATTAGTTCAAAATTGGTGGTGTTCTCATAACATTCCAATCTTAACTGCTTCGTTAATAAAGATGACTAATGTCAAACTGATGACAAGAACCAGTGGAACAAGAGATGAGAAGAAGAAGCTTGAGATAGATAGGAACGAACGAACTTTATTTTCAAAGGGTTAAGAATTGGGCACGCAGGCCCGTCTGACATTCTGCCCTTCCTCTCTCTCTCATCATGTATATTTAAAAAAAAAAAAAGTTTTGCCTCGTTTTGTGGAGGCGTGTCCCGTTCAACCTAGTCGGTTATATTAGGCTGCATGTCCAAATATAAAAGACCGTTAGGTCTGAGATTATATCCCATCATGTATACTGTATCCTTTCATCATCACATTTACTTTAAGCATTATTTAAGGCATGTATCATTATAAAAGTAATATAACATCTCACAGAAATACAGATAAATTACCAACACTACGTACTTTTCTGTTGCAGCAGAACTGTCTGACCGGAAGATGAGTCTCTGTGTTGTCTTCTCCACATCAGACACCACACGGGGGAACAACTTACTACTATCTCTGCGGGTATGAAGTGGTTGATTATTTTGATGACTCAGCTCAAAAAGAAGGTCAGGCCTACATCCCTCAAACCACTGAAACAAAACAAATTAAAAATCGTTGAAAGAACAAGAATTAAAAACCACTGAAACAATACAGAATGAAAATCCCTGACAATAAACGTTAGAAACTTAAAACCACTGAAACAATACCAATTTAAAACTATAAAAATGCTAAAAGAATAAAAACCCCAGAAATATTACAAATTTAAAACCATTACAATAATAAAAAATAAAAACCATTGAAACAATATAAATTAAAAACCATGAAAAGAATTAAAAATTAAAATCACTGACACAATACAAATTAAAAATCATTGAAAGAATTTAAAGTAAAAAAAAATACAGCTGAAAAATTCAAATTTACAATTGTTAAATGATTAAAAATGTAAAAAAAAAGCAAATGAAACAATACAAATTTAAAACCATTAAAACAATAACAAAACAAAATCCACTGAAACAATACAAATTTAAATACAAAATAAAAACCATCGACACATGTTAAGTCCTTTTTCGCATAGGAGCTATGTGTGCGAGACTTAACATAGCTAGATGCATGTCTAACTGTGACAGATGCACTCACTATGTGTGCGCATCTGAGTAAATATATGTTTAATTAGTTACATGTCAATGGTTGCACTAAAGAGCACAACTTGGTGCGATAGTGTTTGCTTTGTTGCCAAACAGCATTGACGCAGGGAGATGACTCTTGGTCCATGCTTCAGAGGGTCCAAGGTGGGTGGCTACGTGATGAATGGAAAACATCAGTAGAAACCTCGAGTCTTCAAGAATTAGTGTGGATCTACTGTCCTGGTCATACAGGGGTATGCGAGAATGACAGAGCTGACAGACTCGCTTTGGGAGCATCCATGATGGGGAGAGAGATGCTGGGGACAACTGATGATCACATGTTGGGAAATGATGATCGATGAGTCAACAAGGCTAGGACTGCTGGAGTTTGGCATCGAGCATAAGACTGGTAGGGATAAACATGTGAGAGGATGCATCTGGTGTGTGTGTGTGCAACCAACACACTATGGGAACAGTTGGCATAGATTTGCTGAGGGAGACTGAACACATATGGGTTTGTCCAGAGTGCAATGATGTCGCTTCTGATCAACAACAAAAATAACTATAAGAGGAACTGAGCTAATGAAAGCGCTTTTGGCTGCCCCGCTGGAAAAGGTTACCTACTACATCTCTACTCTTGTAGCAAGGCAATGTCATCTCTTTTAAAGACTTGAGTTTGGCCTAGATACTCTATTACCTTTTCCTATTCTGTTGTTTAGTTTTTTTTTTCCTCATCTTTTTGAAGTGTTCACTGTACACCTTATTTTTTTCATGATTCACAGTTTTTGGATTTTAATAATGACCCCAGAACTGTCTTCATAAAAGACTTACTGAGTGCAGCTTAGTGACCTCGTATCCAAGGAGGGGCATACTTTCAGCTGCAGCCATATCCTGAAACAAAACAACAAACCCATACAGATGGTTTGATAAGCTATTGTTTTGTTGGTCCATGTAACAAGAAAACGTGAAGAACTGCTGTAAAGCTATAACAAATGGTAAGGAAATGAAAACAGGTTATGTAACTGTAAATGGGAACAAAAGCCATAGATACAGCTTACATTATGGCCACAAAAAAGTAAGAATAAGAAATGATCTAAATAGAGAATAGAATGTGAGAATAAGAACTGATCTAAATAAAGAATAGAATGTGAGAATAAGAACTTATCTAAATAGAGAATAGAATGTGAGAATAAGAACTTATCTAAATAGAGAATAGAATGTGAGAATAAGAACTTATCTAAATAGAGAATAGAATGTGAGAATAAGAACTTATCTAAATAGAGAATAGAATGTGAGAATAAGAACTTATCTAAATAGAGAATAGAATGTGAGAATAAGAACTTATCTAAATAGAGAAAAGACGGTGAGAATAAGAACTAATCTAAACAGAGAATAGAATGTGATAATAAGAACTAATCTAAATAGAGAAAAGACGGTGAGAATAAGAACTTATCTAAACAGAGAACAGAAAATGAGAATAAGAACTAATCTAAACAGAGAACAGAAAATGATAATAAGAACTTAATCTAAACGAAGAAAAGAAAATGGGAATAATAACTAATCTAAATGGAGAAAAGATGTTAAGAATAAGAACTAATCTAAACACATTTTTTTAAAAATCACTAAGGAAGCTACTGTTACTCTGGTAAATCCAATTCAGCAATACAAAGAGAACACAGGTAAAAACTAAACCTCCTGGTTGTCTAGTTTAGTTAACACAGGTAAAAACTGAACCTCCTGGTTGTCTAGTTTAGTTAACACAGGTTAAAAACTAAACCTCCTGGTTGTCTAGTTTAGTTAACACAGGTAAAAACTAAACCCCCTGGTTGTCTAGTTTAGTTTCTTTCAACTTTGTTCTGCATAAGACTATTATTGTTCAACTTACCAGTCAGTTGGTCTTAAGATTCTTTATTGTTTGTTTTTTTTTAAAAGTTCTTTAGTGAATATGATGTTGTTTAGTTGGTTTGCAGATGTTTGCAGAAACACAGAGTTCCTACTCACTCAATAGCAGACTGTTCAAATATTTCTGGAGTTCCGATTCTATACTACCCCAATGTGATCATACTCGAATTATTGTCTGATTAACCGTATAGATGTTTTGGATTTGTATGTTTGGGTTTTTTTTTTTCCATTACGTTCTTGTTTGCTTAAACAAATACTTTATTTTGATTATGATTGGGTAATGTCATTGTATGCTGTTATATAACCTTTATAATGTTTTATGCCTTTAATTTAATGCTTAAAGTAACATGTGGGAATGAAAAGGTATAGTATGCAAGATAAGTGAGAATGGAAGGGCAGAATGTTAGACGGGCCTGCGCGCCAAATTCTTAACCCTTTGAAAATAAAGTTTGTTCGTTCTCCTCATACTTGTTATTATACGAGGCGTGTTCAAATGAAACCCGACCGTGCTGCGCCAAGTGGACATTCGTAGGAGGAGCATGATGACGTCACATCTGACGTAATAAGCACATACGAATGTACAAGTGTGTAAGTGTTCATTCTCCTAGTATTCATTGGTTGTGCTGCAGACCGTTAAAATAATGGCCGGTGTGATAAGGAATCCGTCCAAGGTCGATCAGCGAGCGGTGATTCAGTTCCTAACAGCCGAAGGATGTCGACCAGTCGACATTCATCGCCGAATGAAAGCAGTGTATGGTGACAAAAGTGTGTCTAAGACTACAGTGAAATACTGGGCACGAATGTTTCGAGAAGGACGTCAGTTAACGAAAGATCTTCCGCGGCCTGATCAGGTGCATATTGTTGCGACAGAAGAAGCCATCGCCGAGATTGATGCAGCAATACGGGTGGACCGTTGTCGGAGCTTACGTTCGCTAGCAGAGGAATTCGCTGTATCTCTTGGGACAGTTCAAATGGTGTTTAGGAAGAAACTGAAGTATCGAAAGGTGTGTTCACAATGGGTCCCACGGATGCTGACCGATCACCATAAGGAAGAACGCATGGGGTGGAGTTTGAACCACCTGCTGCGTTACGAAGAGGAGGGTGATACATTTCTGTTGCGCATAGTGGCAGGCGATGAGTCGTGGTGCCACCACTTTGAGCCGTGCTGCAAATCAGCGAGCATGCAATGGAAACATCCTGGATCACCAAAACCCAAACAATTCAAGTCACAGATTTCCGCCGGTAAGGTTATGCTGACCGCATTTTTTGACCATGAAGGGCTTCTATTGGTAGACTTTAAAGAGCCTGGCGTGAACATCAAAGCCATCCGCTACAAAGACACACTAGACAACCTGCATACAGCCATCAAGAATAAACGACCCGGCATGCTTTCGCGTGGTGTGATTCTGTTGCACGACAATGCTCGTCCACATGTTGCGAACATTGTGCAGGAAGCGTTAGCAAGGAAAAGGTGGGAAGTTCTGCCACACCCAGCCTACAGCCCCGATCTGTCACCATGTGACTTTCATTTGTTCGGACCCTTAAAAAAATATCTAAAGAGACAACGATTCGACTCCGATGCAGATGTCAGGGCCTCGGTGACCAAATGGTTCAATAAGCAACCAAAGTCATTTTTCTCGGACGGCATCCGCCGTCTACCCAAGCAGTGGGATGCGTGTCTGAATGCCTATGGTGACTATTTCTAAAGAACCCCAGTGGGTACTTGCTTCATAACAATTGCTGTATTTAATTCTACTACTTCTGCTGATGTACCTTACATATATTTGTTATAAAGCCACTGCGACGGGTTTCATTTGAACACACCTTGTATTTATGTGTTCATTAGCTCTTCTCAAGTATTCTTTGCTCGTTAAATTAGCTGTCCAAGGGATTGTTGATATTCTTATCAGAAACCATATTTCTGCTGCCTCTAATGATATTTTTTGCTCAATGTCCATGACTGCCATCGGTACAATAATATCAGTTCCATGTAACATCTCAGAATCCTTTTTCTTGCATCCAGTGACAAGGATTTAGTTCATAGAATGTTCTTCAATTTATGGAATGCTTTTTTGATTAGTATATTCTCATCTTTATGTCAGTGAAGCATTTTCTATCTGATGTAATCATTGTGCCTATGTATTTGAAACTGTGAGCATTTTTTAAAGGTTGTTCTGTTTATTACTATTCTGAATTTAGGTGGGGTTCTTTGCTTGGCGATAACCACTGTTGCTGTTTTCTTGATGATCTTCTTCTTCGTTTCTTCTTTGGTCCTTGGCAGCTGACTGACGAAGCAATCAGTGACCATCATACCTGGTGGTGTCTTGTAGGGCAGCAACAAACTGTCTCCACTTTGCTTTTCTGCTGCTCATCTGTGGAATACCCACACGACCTAAAAAACACGCTTAGTCCATATTCATTCAATCACAGACTTTTCAAATACATCATGAATGCAGATTATATGCCACCCTAATTTAGTTATGTTCTTAAATAATTATATAACATCATATGTAGGTTTTAAAGATAATTTTGTCCTGTTTAGTATTAATTATGATAAGGTACTGTAAATCTGTGTAACTATTGTTGTACTATTACAATGTTGAGATTTTATTTTATTTTATTGTATGTTATTTTCTTATTTTATTTTTTAAGTAAAATTTAAGATACATGTGAGAATTAATGGATTCAGTATGGAAGATGAGAGAAAGGAAGGGCAGAATGTTAGACGGGCCTGCGTGCCCAATTCTAAAGCCTTTGAAAATAATGTTTGCTCATTCGTTCTGTCGGCAGCAATCCTTCATGTGGTAGCTTGAACGGCTCCTGTGATAAACCCTCTGTGGATGGGAAGAAGCGAACCTCCTGACCGGGTTGGAAGGAAAGTCCTCAGGTTCCCCAGCCTCGCAATGACATGTCATTGGGCCGAAGGGCTGGAAAGCCCCAAGTGCCGCTGGTTAAGAAAAAAAAATATATATATATATATATATTTGTCTCCATTACAGCTGCTCTGAACGCATCACGATTCTGGGCAAGTCGGCCTGCATCAGCCAAAGACAAGTTCAGACTCTCTGTGATGTCCTGGGTCCACCGTCGTCTAGGTCGACCCCTTCCCCTTTTTCCAGGGACCATGCCTTCCATCACTGTTTTTTCCAGACTATTATGTCTTTTTATATGACCGAAAAATTTCAGCTTCCTTATTGCGATGGTATTTAGGAGCCAATGTTCATGTACGTTTAGTGAGTGCAGTACTTCTCTGTTGGTCTTTTTTTCTGTCCAGGGTATTCTCAACATCCTTCTGTAGCATTTCATTTCGAATGATGTAATTTTTTTGGCAACTGTTTTATTGAGTGTCCAAGTCTCGCAGCCGTATGTTGCTACTGGGAATATACATGCTCTGATCAGTTGTAACTTTGTTTCTTTGCCTGTGCCTTGCCATAGGTTTTTCATCTGTATTAGTTTATGTGAAGCAATTGCAAGTCTTCTTTTAATTTCTACTGCACAGTCGCCAGAGCTGTTAATGTTTGATCCTAAGTATTCGAATTCATTGACACTTTCCAGTTCTTCGTTATCAATTTCAATTTCTGGTTTGGTCTTTACTTTGTCTGTTGTCAATACTTTGGTCTTCTTGGTGTTTAGGTATAGATTCTGGGCCTCGCTGTGTTTTTTGGTGGACAGAAGTAATTGTTCAAGTCCTTTTGGGTTGGTCGATAGGAGGAGACAAGTTTCTGCACTATCTTTTACTACTATATCTAATATACCGGTAGCCTATTGCACGTTTGGGGGTTGGCTTATACAGTGAGTATAGGCCTAAATCAGAATTTGGAGCCAAAAATTTTGAAGTCAACTTTTATGCCGCAATTTACGGTATTTAAATTGTAACCTACAACATGTATTTACCGTTCATCTCTAACAGACCCCATGATGATTTCAGGTGAAAGAACACATTCCTGTCCCACTCCTGTTTACTAGATGGAAACTGACAAAAAAGGTGACAAATGGAAAACAGATAGGAAAATGGAAAAGAGATACATGGAAAAGAGATAGGAAAATTAAAACGAACCAGCATATCCTCATATGATTGTGAAGCTTTAGGAAGAATTATAAGAAGTAACAAGGGAAGACTTGGTAATATAGAAATCCAAGAACAGATAACATACAGCTAAATGAACCCAAAAAAAAAAAAAAAAATCTTTATTTAATCAGGGTAAAGAAAAAAGGCAAATTTACCTTTTTAAATTTCAGTCTTAAGATCAAACAAATAAGATTGACATTAATCAAACATGTGCTAGACAAGACAAGAGCCAGACGCCCAAAACAAGGAATGGATTGAACTGATGGTGGTTTAGAGGAATGGTTAACCCAGCTAGATGGTGATTTTGAGTAGAATTCAAAGCAAAAGAAAGACAAAACAGTAGACAGAGAGCGAGTCAGAGAACAGAGAGAGAGAGAGAAAGGTGGGCCAGGATGTACTGTCTTATGCAGCTTCAGACGTGATGAAGACTGATGAGTTACTGCTTGGCTCATCTCATGATGAGTTAACGTATAGTTGGTCTCATGACGAGTTAATGTTTAGTTAAGTCTCATAATGAGTTAATGTTTAGTTAGTCTCATGATGAGTTAAGGTTTTGTTGTTCGCCTAATGAGTTTTTGTTTCGCTGGTCTCACGCTGAATTATTAATGATGTGGTGAGAGAATTACAGTAAACTGTACAATGCATAAAACACACCTCGCTAGCCTTGTATGTGTAGAGTACCTTCCCTTTCACCACAAACCAGAGTCGCTTCCACCTGCGAGACTTGTAAGCATGCAGATAGCCAGACATGTCTGAACCTTCATCATTGGCATGCACCTAACACGTAAAGGAAATAGGCAGGACAAAAATAATACATTACTGAAATGTTATAACTGGAATATAATGAATAATTATTACCATTATCCTCCTGTCCTGTTCCATCCTCTTGAGGTCTTACCATGTCTTCTTCATCCCTATAATTTCTGCCTCCATGTCTCTTCTCCGTGTGTTTTTTGGTCAACCTCTGCCTCTCTTACTTTGGGTATTCCAGAACAAGTTCTGCCTTGTAATGCTATCAACAGGCTTACTCAGTGTGTGTCCTATCCATTGCCAGTAAATTCTCATCTCTTATTCCACTGGCCCTTGTCATCAGTTCCACACTGGTGATCTTGTCGCACCATCTCAATTCATCTATTCTATGCAAACACCCATTTATGAGAGCATGTAACTACTTGTAATAGAAAATAATATTCTGATATATCTTAAATATGATAATTTCCACTGGCATGCAATTAACACTCAAAGACAGAGAAAACAAAAACACCTTATATATACTTCATATAAACATAGGTCTAAGATTTAAAAGGTGGGATGACTTGTTGTCACTGTCTTCCCTAACTCAAGAAAAGTCAAGTACACATTTTTACAGCTGGATAGACTGAAACTTGATGTGATTTAGTTTTGAACCTGATCCATATGCATTGAGGAGTAAGCTCTCTGACCACTCTGCCACCTGCATCTCACGAACTATTTCAATTTAATGACTGGTTTTTAAAGAATAACAACTCTTTCTACACAAACAAATAGTGAAGTAGCACATAAGTGCTGAGAAAAAAAACTATTGTTTTCTGGAGCATGGGGTCATCACAGCAGCTGAACTACTAACAATAAGCTTGTGCCAAAGCATTTAATGTAGTCATGGTTGTGGTGATAGTTTCTGTAGCAATTTTTGTACATGATGAATTAGCCAGGCCCAGGCACAACACACTTTATTCATTCACTGATTTCCTTTGTCCACTCCTCACCTTAAGGATATACAGGTATATTATCTGTTTTTATGAATTTGTAAAAATGGTATTCATTGTCTCTTTCTCTGTTGTTGAACATCTATACAACCCACATAATGTAACCCATACTTTAGCTTCAGCTAAAGTTAAAGCTACCTCGGAATAACATTCAACCGCGGGTTATCAAACAATCAAACAAGTACCATGTTGATTTAATCATACAAAAGTGCAACAGAGGTCTAGCAGCCCTAAAAACAATGGCCACAGTGCACCTGAAATAGAGACTTCTGTTTATCCTATAACATCAGCTAGTCATGTCAGTCATTGAGTATGGTTGGGAATACTCATGCTGTCAATATCACAATGTGAATGATTGGAATGCATTCAAACTGAAGGGATGCGTGTAGTCTTGGGATGTGTAGTCTTGGGCTGTACGAGAGATACCCCCACTGATGATGCGGTACATGCTTAGATTACTGTCGATTAGATCCAGATATGCAGTGACCCAGTCAAAAGCCTGTATGCGAGTAACCACTGACTAAAGGCATCCCCTGCATAGAAACATAGCTGACATTAAGGGAGTGAGAATAAAGTGAGGAATGTCATGGATGGCACAGGCAGAGGCAATGATTAAGCAGGTGACGGGAGCCGCGCTAGCGTAGTGGTTACGACACCGCTCTGGCGACCGGGTGATTCAGGATCAAACCCGGGCGACGGCATTTGAGGATTTTTCGTCGACCGGGATTTGGACTGGATTAACTTGAAACCTGGCGAGGACATTTTGTGGTGAAGTGAGATGTTATAAATATTTATAGGGGACTTAGTGTACTGACTGAGATCAGCTGTGAAGGTATATATATCTAATAAGAGTAGTGTATTATATATAACCTTGCTTGCTGCCACATATGTATACCTCAGTCAGAATTATTCTGGAATAGTGTGATGACTACGTTGTATGTCTAGGGTATGTGTATGATGAAGTGTAAGTCATAACAACAACAGACAGATAAACAATTTAATTTATTCCACCACACTTGACAACACTGTGACACTCACATACATATAACACTCTAAAGGATATCTTAAAGGAGTCACTGATAACTTTTCAAATAACAATATGTATTCATTGCTGTTATGAATGAATATGTGTCCTGATTCAAATACAAAGGGAACCAGGAATCACAATCAATTTTACTTACAAGTTATATGTACAGAATTTATCAATATGAATATAGTAATGACATATATTATTAAAAGTATCCTATGTGTCAGTTGTGTAGTAGTAATATGAGGTAATACTGGTTTTGTTTTGTTCAAGCTCTGTTGGTATTTGTCATCATGACTTCAATAGTTTGTCTTTATGGGGACTAGTATTGGAGATGTTCTCAGTTCCTGATATTAAAACAATTTAATTCCCCTCTTAATGTTATTTTTACAAGGTCATTTTAAGCTGGGGTACATAATTTTGAGCTCAGCTGGCCACATCAGCTTATCTTGTGTGAGGGCGGCAGGAAAAGACTCCTCTGCTCGATTTCTCCCCTGGGCTCTGGAGACACCTCACTGATAGCTAAATGGACCAAGGAGTATGCTGTCCGACTCTGGATTCAGCAAAGCTCTGACCAGGTGCTGCTCAATACCATCAAGACCACGGTCCCTGAAAACAAGAAGGATGTACCTTCTACTTCATAACTAATTTATACTCTCTTTTTACACTGAGCACAATACATCACAAACATTGAGTTCAGAGCGTTAGGCCAACTGTCAGCTTCATCTGAAATACTTTATACCAGTATTTACCTCCTTAATGGTTACTACGCCTCTGCACTTCCAGCATTATTTATGTCTAATCAATAATCTAGGTGTCAGTGTACTGTTTGGCCATTCCATGCAGTTTTACTTTCCTCCGACACCTTCTGTTCAGGCTGGAGCATTATAGGCTTTACATCATGTTTGCTACTGAACTACACATATATACAGGCATAAATTAACAATTCACATTCAATTTTCATTAAAAGATACTGAATGTTTCAAGCTTACCACAATTCATGGAAACAAACACAGATACGTTGATTAGCAATGAATTCTGGCACAACTACTGGCACAAATTCCCATCTGCTTATGTTCCAGGCTTTTATTTAGCAAAAATATGAGCTGGCTTCAACGCACTGTTGCTTTATCAAGCTTATTTGACTAGTGGTCTCGAACTAACGCTCCTAAGTGAGTATATCAGCGAGTCTGGCCAATGGAGCCACGTTTCGACAAGTGTTTGAAAAAATTTTAACTTCCTACATCTCCCCTAACAACCAAAGATAGTATTTATAGTCCGACTAATCGTGTGTAGCCTTACATATCATTCCAGCCAATCAGTTCAAATGTAACTTGTGGCCCATTTCCCGTACAATGGTGGATTAAAAAAAAATCTACCACTGAGCGAGTCTGATTTTGGGTGTTGTCTGACAGCACCATCATTTTATTTTGGCTATAACTTGTTAATTCCTAGACTATTTGCCTAACGTTGTACATATTCTTTGTCAGCAAACCCTAAGGAACCCAAATATATATATTTAATAGAGCTAAGTGGCTGCGTTCAAAATATGCAATTTCTTCTACCTCCTGTTTTGAAGATGTGCTGTCTGGGTACTGTAATGTTTTCAAACGTAAACCCATATAATGTTATCTTTTCTAATAAGCGTTTCCCAGGTTTTTTAAAACCTAACTCTGGGAAGGGTAGTGAATTTATCACTGTCCGTCTGAAAAAGTTAGTGCATGTGGCCTTACACGCGTGATAGTAGTAATTGTGTATCGCGCGACGCGTGTTTTGTGTTGCACGTGTTCGGCTTTTTGCCTCTCCCTTCTCTCTATCCTTTAGTCCATCTGTCTTTAGTTACGCTGTGTATAAAATGGAATGAATGAAATATTTAAATTAGGTCATTGATCAGCTTGGTATCTCAATGTTTTTCCAAGAAATACAGCACACGTTTCATTGAAGAAAGCGGGTAATAATATAGTAGGCTTTTACTATCAACGTGAAAGCGTTACAATTTGCAGACGAAGCATAAAACAAAGGGGATTTCGAGTACATTCCTTGTGACAGCACTGTTATTTTACCATTGCTCTTTTCTTTATTAGATTTATTTGTTAGGCTTTATATTTACCTTTTATGAGATTTCGCCTCGAGTATTAGCGGGCATACGGAAAAAGAAAAAAAAAAAAAGAGAAAAAAAAAAGCAGGTGACCACAGTTGAAAATATATTAAAAGGGGAAGAGTGGAGTGAGTCAGATGAGAACTGGACAAACTACCAGAAAGTCATCATCAGCATTTGTAGAGAATGCAGAACTTGGGCCAATGGGAGGGCAGAGCTGAAAATTGATCAACTGATAAATGATCATGCTGGGGATGATGATGCCATTGTGTACACTGATGGATCTGTAATCCATGGTGAGAAATCTGAGAGGGGGGGGGGGGGGGGGGGGGGGGGGGGTGTGGGGGGGGGGGGGGGGGCGGGGGTTTGTCTGGGGTTGGCGGGAGGGCGGGCGGGGGGGGGGGCGTGGGGGGGGGGGGGGGTGGGGGGGGGGGGGGGGGGGGGGGGGGGGGGGGGGGGGGGGGGGGGGGGGAGACTTCTCTACCAGAGTAGAGGGCTGAATCGTCACTGAACATAGTGTTGCTTACATGAAAACAACCTCCAGCATGAGAATGAAGGTAGAGGCAGCTACTGTGGCCTTAAGGTGGCTGTCTCAGACTTCAATAACAAGGGCAGTTATTGTATCCATGTTTCAGAAAGTCCAAAGTGGATGGCTCTGGCATGAATGGAAAACCTCCACAGAAGCCTGAAATCTTCAGAAACTGGTGTGGATTTACTGTCCTTGTCATGTAGGGCTACGCGGCAATGAAAGAGCTGACAGACTAGCACCCATAGAAGGTGCATTGGATATAGATAGGAGATAATGAGGGTAATTAATGATCACCTATTAGAGAATGACACTGCAATCAATGAATCACCAAGGCTAAGATTGCTGGAATTTGTCATCAAATGTAAGACCAGCAGGGATGGATGTGTGAGAAGATGTATTCGGCATGTATACAACAAGCGCGCAACAGGAACAATTAGGATTCATACCCTTCAATATTTGCTGAGGGAGACTGAGCACCTATGGGTTTGCCCAGAGTGCAGTATAGTCTATTCTGATCAATAATAACCCATACTTGTACATGTGCTTGTGTAGAATAGAAAGACTGAAATGACATGACAAGCTCACTAATGTGGAACTGATGACATGACCAGACAATTGCCAGTGGAACAAGAGATGAAAAAGCAACACTGGAGATAGATATCACACACATTGATGAAACCTGTTGATAGCATTACAAGCCAGTCCTTGTTCTGGGAAAACCAAGGGAAAAGAGGTAGAGAGAGGGGAAAAACACACGGAGAAGGTAACAGGAGACAGACATGAAAGTGATCAAGATGACATGGAATAACTTTGAATGGATGGCACAGGACTAAGACTTGGCACGCATCTGTTGAAAGCCTATGTTCCTTAGGGAGCTGAAGGGTGATGATGATAACAATAATGATGATGATGAAACACAAAACTGAGCCACATCATTTTTTTTCTCTAACAATTCTCTAACCTCTTTAAGAACTGAAGGCCTAAAATTGTTTGATCTCCTCTTTTCATGGTTACTCTTCCGCATCTTCTGAAATCTACCCACAAGGCTGTGCAGGCTGAGACCAGAATCATGCTTGGTCACGGCGAGACCTCCGTCGTCTGTGCCCTTCTTAGCAGCAGCTGCATCTCCTGCTGCTCCTTCTGGCAATGTTATGGTGGCATTTGCCCCTGAATGTGCTATTTCTTGTCTGCTTCTTCTGTTGTGACTTCGTTCAAATTCACTCGTCACTTCTGTTTTTAAAAAAAAAAAATTTACGAGAAGTTTTACAAAAATAAACTATTTATTTATCTAGCTATGCCTAAGAAAGTTTTCTTTCCACTAAATTAAACTTAACATTTGTATATATGACATTCCAGTGGTCTTCAATCAGGGCCTTACTGCCCTCTACAAGTCATTTTGGTATGTTTGGTGGCAGTTATCAAAAACAAAAAGAAAAGAAAAGTAAATAGCAGCCATTTCAGGTCAGAGGTCAGGTTAGAGCTGGGTTTTATCTGATAACATTTTAAATAGGCATTCCCATTCTACATACAAACCACCCCCCCCTCCCCCCCCCCCCCCCCCCCACCCCCACCCCCCCCCCCCCCCACCCCCCCCCCCCCCCACCCACCCCCCCCCGCCCCCCCCCACCCCCCTCCCCCCCCCCCCCCCCCTACCCCCCCCCCCCCCCCCCCGCTCCCCCCCCCCCCCCCCCCCCACCCTCCCACCCCCCCCCCATCTCCCCCCCCACTCATTACCCCATCTCATTTCACTTACTGTTCAGTAACACCCCCCCCCCCACCCCCCCCCCCCCCGCACCCACATCACCCCACCACTCCTAGTACCAATCCCCCCCCACACCCATTAACACCCCTCACCCACCCCACCCCCCACATAACACGCGCCCCCCCCCCCCCCACCTCAACCCCCCCCCCCCACCCTCCCCCCCCCCCCCCCACAAACCCCCTCATCCCTAAAAAGATCAAAATAAACACTACTCTAGACAAACAAGATAAAAACCATAGAACAATACTCCGAACTAAATAAAAAAAAATAATAATAAATAAGTATAAAAACCTCATCAAGATAGATTAAAAACATTATTTTTTTTTTTTTTTAGTTAATACGAAAAAATCCACGTAGATAAAATTTAAATATAAAATACACTTAAAATATTTACCATTAAAAAAAAACATAATATATAAATAAAATTATAAAGATTTATTATTAATATATTATGATAAATAATATAAAAATGATTTTATTAAAGAATTAATTTAAAAATTAATGTATTATTGAGAGAGTTTATTGTGGGGGGGGAGTGTGATTTTATGAGCGCGAGGTGATAGATGGTTGCGGTGATTGTGTGTTAGATTATGTTATTTTGTAAGATTGTTGTGTGTGCGAGAGAGGAGGGTGTGTTATGAGAGAGAGTTTAGGTAGTTTTAGAGAGTCTTATAGGGATGTGATTACATATGTATTTTTGACATAATGGTTATGATATAGAATTGGTAATTTTATTTGTGTATAGTTTATGTATGATATCTTACTGATTACAGGTGAGAATGTTTTTATGGGGAGTTACTAGTAATTGTAAATGTATCTCAATAAAATACTGCAGGGTGGATGTAACCATGTGTGTTTATAATGATGAGATCAGGTGTTATGTTGTATGAGTATGTTGGTTTTTGTGTTTTTGGGTGGGAAGTGGTTAGGGGATTTAAGATGTATGGTAGGTGGGGTTGGGTATGAAAGGATAGAAGCGTTAGATGAATATAATATATCAATGTGTAGTGGTGTTGTGTTTTATTGTACGAAAATAATTAATGTTGTGTTTGTGAGCGTATGAGTTTGTATATTTTTATTAAATGTGTACATTTAATTACAAAATTAATAAAAAATTATAAATTATTAAAGTAAAATACAATAAAATAATATGAAATTTGAACTCAAAAGTATATTAAAATAATTATGTATAAAAAAAATTAATAATAAAATAAGAGATATAGTATAGTACACAAAACCCAAACTCCCCAAAATTGTTTCAAAAGTAAAAGATGACAACTCAATCTATTCGTAACTAACACACAAAACATCATTACCAGATAATCCCTTTATCATGCAATCCTCAGGTAAGACGAATAGATGAAGATCTAAGCAATACATCAGAGAAACACACAACCTTGAACTAGATAAGCGCTGAAAGGATGAAAGAAGACATGAAGACCTTGACGCTGAAGTTGCACAAGGACAGCAAGACTTGGCTTAATTCACTGCGTCCGCGAAGTCATGTAGATCCGCTGGAGTTGAACGTGAAAAAAGACTGAGAGCTCATCTTCAAGAGACACCAAGTACCCTACCATATCACATTAAAAAGAGAAACAAAAGGTAAAGAAACAGTATTCTAATCTAAAAAGCATATTTGCCCCCAACACCTGTGATACCGGGCCCGAAAGGGGCAGCAGCTCAAAGAAGTCCGTCACACTGTTCCCGCTCAATCAAGTCGTTATACAACAAGTGACTAAAGGAGGGTTGGCATGCGTGCGAAGCCGTTACACTCCCCACTACCAGCGTATCACACACAAAATTATAAAACCACAAAAAAATACACTCTCACAACAAACAACTCTAGCGCGGCAACAATCCACAACTTACCAGAACAACATCGATCAACACCAGCCACATTGCCCAAGACAGGTAACAAGGCGTCCATCTCCGCAGGAGGCGTATCTGATTTGCCACACAGAGACAGCCGCTAGAAGGAGTCTCAGCTGTTGCTGGACTTACCCCTTCTCTTTCTTCTACTCGAAACTTTTGTTGAACAGATTTTGCACCTAGGAATGTTCGGTTACAATAAACGAACAAGGGAAAGCGTGAGCAACAAGTAGCAGCATGAGACTGAGGGCGAAATATTAAATATCAAGGTTCTAGGAATGTGTGAAACAACAGTGTAGAACGGGGTGGTATGACAGGAAAGAAACTCATCACAGGATGAATTGGTGCTGTCCATCAGACATGAACGATCGAAAGGTCACGACCCACAAGTGAAGGGGAACGCTCTTATTTTATCATGAAGAAGCACAGAAAGCACTCACTGAATGGGAAACCGTATTGGATCCAGAATAATAACAGCTTCTTTAAAAACAGCTAAAAGAAGAAATAATATTTGTAAAATGTCCATCCAATGTTTATGCAACCAAATAATGTCAAAGAGAAGAGTCTGTGAAAGTGAAGGTAACACATATTCTTTGATATCTAGACGTTATTAGGTTAAAATTATGGAAAAGATGTAAAAAGAGCATAGCGACGATCCACAATTTTGATGTGGTGACATGTGACATAGCACAAAGAATAGGTGTACCGGTCAAACATAAGATACCGGCTTTGAAGTAAGTCAATGGGAAAACAGGGGCTAGGAATAGCTGAAATGAAAATGAGAGGTATGAAACTATTTCTCAAACTTCAGTGATTTCAAATCATACTGTGTCATATAGGAGGAAGGCATGTTTTCTACCATAGAGAGAATAAACACGTGGACAGAGTCAACATGAGAGTAACACCAGACCATACGAAGCAGCGAAATATCAGATTTGATCATATAAACTGCCATATAATCGAATGTGTGAAGTTTTAAGAGATCATTCAATCAATTGCAAGGAAGTTAAAGGTATATATAGTAGCAGATGTTATGGGCATCAGTACCACACACCTTCTGATAGCCAAAGTAAAATTGGAAACTCAAGTTATATATACATGCAGCAAATTAGCAAACAAACTTGATCTAGACAACCAATTATTGAACACCTATAGTAAATAGAAGTGTACATGATAAGCCACGATCTCAAAAATCAAGAAACTTGAGACAAGATATTGTGCGAGGGTCACGAATATCCAACAAATTCCAGGTTGCTTCCAACAGCTGGAAAGATGCAGAGAATACAGAAGAAACTATTGGCAGCAAAAATCAAAGACGGTATGAATGGAGACACATCGTGAAGAAATACTGGGGAAAAGGGAAAGACAACAAAAAGCATGGATAACAACAGAAACCATCAATAGATAAAAGACAGAAAAACAAGGTGGGAGGGAAAAAAAAAAAAAAAAAAAAAAAAAAAAAAAAAAAAAAAAAAAAAAAAAAAAAAAGGGGGAAAAAAAAAAAAAAAAAAAAAAGGGGAAAAAGGGGAAATAAAAAAAAAAATAAAAAAAAAAGAAAGCAAAAAAAAAAAGAAAAAAAAAAGGGGGGGGGGGGGGGGGGGGGGGGGGAAAAAAAGAAGTGTACACAGAATTCAAACAAAAAATAAGTAAAAAGAAGTATCAATAAAAAAACAAAAAAAAAGTAAAAAAAAAAAAAAAAAATGCAGATTTAAAACACAAGCAAACCAGAAGTTCCAGAAGCCAAGGTCAAGAAGTGTACCAGAAGCAACAAAGAAGTAAAAAGGATGTATCAAAAAGTGACAAGAGGAAGTAATTTTGTAAGTGTTGCCAAGACCAGGGAAGAAGATAGGCTGCAGCACAAAGGGAAATATGAGAGCAAACTGTATAACGAGTCAGCTATCAAATCAGAAGCTAACGGGGAAATACCATAGCAAAACAGTGTGACTTCATAACTAGAGCTACAGTATGAGAAAACTGTACTCAAGATCAAATATACAGAGCAAAGCTGAAGGTGACGTGGACAGAAATATATCTTCTCCCTGAGGACCACTGTACTCAATTCCTAGCACCTCAGCTCTCCAAAAACCCCTCGGACATCGCAGGCCAGGCAGAAGTAAGATGTACAAGATTACGGACGAGTGATAAGATGTAGATCCAACGAAGTGAATGAAATAAAGAAAGCCATAAAGCTTCTAAGTATCGAATGAGGAAGAAGCGTCGTGGACCTGATGGCAATGCCAGCAGAGGCCATCAAAAGCAAGATATTGAACACAGGCTACAGAGATGGTTATATAACAATTACTAATGGTAAAGTCTTTGGGAAAAAGGAAAGATGATATACCATCGCAAGAATGGGCGAAGAGGGAATGCGAATATCTGGTTTATAAGTATGACCTATGAAGGGAAATTTACCATAGTCTAGGCCGATCACAATTAAATAGAGGAAATAATTGTTACTTTATCTCTCAGTGCTGCCAGAGAAATAATAGTATTCTTTAAACAGGGATTATCCTTGAAAGATTAAACTAGCGAGGATTACCATAGAACAAGAACACTGATAGATGCGAACAACGCAGGTTTTCGACAAAACAGATCCTGTACAGACCAGATAGTAGGCCACTTTGAAAATAATAGTTTGACAAACAAAGTCTGGAATGGAAATTCACCACTATAATTCATCGGATTGATGTGGACTACGAAAAATGGCATTTGCGACAGTGTAAGACAGAGACAATGCACTTTGGAAATTGATGAGGCTGCAAAAATTATGGAGTTCCCCTGAATAGATCATTTAATTTTATTAAAGAAAAAACTATGAAGACAATTGACATGCAGAGTTCTTCGTGAAGGACAAGCTTACAGAAAAACCGTTTGGGGATAAGAGAAGACAGGGAGTGCGAACAAGGGCATGCCTCTCTTGCCTCCATTTCTTTTCTTACTATCAACATAGACTGGGTTACGAGTAACATCGACAACACACAAACAGAAATGGAATCCAGTGGACTCTGACTAAGCAGTTGGATGATCTGGTTTTGCTGATGGACTTAGCTCTTCTGTCCATAACCGCAGACTTTCATAAATGGGTGCTTGGGTAGAATAGAGGGATTGAAATGGTATGACAAGGTTACCAACGTGGAACTGATGACAAGAACTAGACAAGTGCCAGTGGAACAAGAGATGAGAAGAAGACGATGGCGATGGATAGGACACACACTGAGGAAACCTATTGATAGCATTACAAGGCAGTCCTTGTTCTAGAACCCCCAGGGCAAGAGAAGCAGAGGTAGACCAAGAAGCACATGGAGAAGAGAGCTGGAAACAGAGGTGAAAATGATGAGAACGTGGAAAGAACTTGAGATGATGGCACGTGACAGGAGGACTTGGCATGTGTTTGTTGAAGGCCTATGCTCCTTTGGGAGTGGAGGGTTATGAATGAATGAATGAAATGCATATTTCTGTGAATAATAAGCTTGTGTATAATTATTAACACTTTGAAATTTATTTCATATTTAGTAGATTTGAATTCACATCACTTAAAAATTACAATTAATGAATGAAGCGATGTAACAATTTATGTAGGTGGGGGTTAGATGATTTGGACATGTAGAACTATTGAAAAGCTGTGTGCTGGTCCAAAAACAGTTGAAGACCACTGTCACAGTTTATATATAGTATGTTTCATTATAAACAATAACCTAACCATCAGGACACCCCTAGAAGATTTTCTTGTCTACTCTAGTAAACTTTACCCAGCATAATTCTGTGATGACACAAAAGAAGAACAGGACTAGCGCTCCCTCAGGCATGTCATACATGGCAACTAATGAGGTTGTGTATGAGGCTGGCAACCTCATTATGTTAAACAGATTGCTATAGAAACCACTACTGCAGGAGTATGTGACTGATATGTGCAGACGTCCTGCAAGGGGACCAGCTGCAATTGTGGCTCTGTGCTTTACAAGCAGGGCCAAGGAAAATGATGATCATTATAATGATGATATTCTTCAAGCTGACATTTATGCTGACAATATCCATTGCTTACCAAAAATTTCTTGGATGGTAGAATTTTGCAACAAAAAAAAAAACAATACTGAAAAATGTTTTTGTCTTCAACATCAAGTATATTTTAATAAAAATATTCAGATTCCACATTTCTGCTGAATAAGGCAGACAACTCTAATCAAACAAAAGAGGGCAAAGGTCACCTAATGCCCTGACCTGCTCTAAGTCTGTCATAGCAGTTATCACAGACTCTGGCTGGCTTGTATTTTAGGTACCGCAGTGGTGCTTTGTTTGCTGAACAGTGGGAACACACAACCTGAAATAGCCAGCAAGAAAGCTATGACAAAAGACAGATTGTTATTGACTTACAACATAAGCAACTCATGATCAATTGTACTTACGACAGGCATCCCATTGAACCTATTACACTATTTATGAACAATTTTTACTCCCAACGTTCAGTCATAAAATCTAACGACGAAGCACTGTACTTTAAACTTTCACTATTTATTAAAGTACGAGTACAATACTGTAGAGTACAGTAATTTTATGTTATAACTTGTACGTTGTATTATTTCACAGTAAATAAAGAGTAAAATTAGTTTTAAAATATATAAAAAACAGACCTACACATTTTAGCATTCAGGCATGTTGACTGTTAACAACTCCTTATGGTTCATATATTACATAGTAATTTCTGACTTAAGACCATTGTTGGCAGCTGTGCATGATCATTGAAGATTTAAGGTTTTCCAGATATAGGGTTCCTTTAATTATCTTTGCGCAGGCTTTATAAAAGAAGTAAAATGCGTTGTGAAGGATGACGTCAGAGTGAAAGTATGATGTCAGAGTTAAAGTATGACGTCAGAGTTAAAGTATGACGTCAGAGTGAAAGTATGACGTCAGAGGGAGAATGAACATTGGTCGGGCTGGTGGAAGGACAAGTTATCCATTTTGATGTGTGCATTATTCACATCGTTCAAGTTTTGAGGAATTCCGAGGCAGGCTGGCCTCTCAGGTATTAGTGGAGATAAATAATTAAATCACAAGCAGTGATATTGTATCTGCAGTTTAAATTAATCTGGGCCCGACAGTACAAATATGTGTAGTACAAATGACATGGGTCATGACAGAAGATACCAGATGTGTGATGTCAGAAAGTGAAGTCTGAAATGCTCTGATAAGATTCTGTTTTGTTGCATTTATCATGTGGATTAAACCTTTGATCACAGTGGCCTGGTTTATTCCTTCAATCCATGTTGTGTGAATCCATAGGTCAGTCCATCTTGAAAGAATCTTAAAACATAAACTATCAGGGTTACACAACAATCATATCAACTTACGATGGCGTCGTTGGAACGGAACACCACTGTAAGTTAAGGACAGTTGGTATTTACCTGAGATTAAACAGTGGGAACACAAAACTTGAAACAGCCAGTAAGAATGCTATGGAACAATATTTATTTGAGATTAAGCTGTGGGAACACAAACATGAAAGAGCCAGTAAGAAAGATATAATACAATATTTATTTGAGATTAAGCTGTGGGAATGCAAAATCTGAAAGAGCTAGCAAGAAAGCTATGAAATAAAAGTTATTTGGGGTTAAGCTGTGGGAACACAAAACCTGAAACAGCCTGCATACAGCTTATGAAACAATGTTTTTTATTTTTATATTAATGGACAAAATATTATGTTCAACCTCTAATGGGTTAAAGTTATGATATACTGTGTTAATAATTATAGATAATGTATTAAACTACTGTCATTATCTTACTGACAACATGCTGCCTAATTATTTATTCTATATTGTACACCAATTCATTTGAAATTCTAATTCTGTATTTTTTTAAAAATTACTCTTAAAAATTCATACTTATAGCATTACTTTAAAATATAAAAAAATAAATAAATAAATAAAAACTATGAAGTTACAAGAAAAAATTAAAAGACTGTGTTAGTGTGCATATATGCAGAAAATGTGTATGTTTATTTTGCATTATACTTCTATGAAACATTATTTATTTAAGTTGAAATAGTGAGAACACACAAGCTGAAAGAGCCAGGAAGTAGTCTATGAAATAATATTTACTTGAGATCAAACAGTGGGAACACACAACCTGAAAGAGCCGGTGAGAACCTTATACGTCATTTATTATGAAATAATGGGTAGCAAACATCTGTTATGATATAGTGGGTAGCAGCTGTAATCGTATCCTTCCAGTGCCACAAAAGGTTTCTGAAAACTACTTGTTCTAAACAACAACAACAACAAAAAAACAAACAAAAGAATCTCACCCGACCACAGGAGCGGCAATGATGTCTTCTCAAGGTCAAAGTAAACTCCAGCAAGCACAGCATACACATGGTGACTCTGGCATCAGGTACCCACAGTGGGGCCTTGTAACCCAAAACAAAGTCTTTGTCCTGAAGAGATGTCTGAGAACAGGGGAAAAAACACTATTAATGAAGCTAATAATAGTTTATAGATTTTAAAGCTAACCAGGACTGGCTCCTGGGGGGAAACCAAAGGGACCACTGGTTAAAAAAAAAGGTCAAGGATCCCGTTACACACCCATTGAGGCATATTGGGAACATGGTGTTAGGCTCATATTATCTTGACCATCGGCTCACTAGGGGTGATGTGGTCAGCATCACGCCGGCCGCCTTAACCTTCCCAGAGTTAGTCTGGTACCCAATTCATGAGGCTGGGTCAACCCAAAAGCCGTTTGCGGTCTAAAAAATCCCACCTCAACTAAGTATTGAACCATGGACCACCGAGCTAGGAAGCCAGTGCACTAACCACTGTGCTACCGAGGCTCCCAAAGGGACCACTGGCTTGGGGGGGGGGGGGGGTAAAGCAGTCCCAAGGAAAAAAAAAATTAAATACAATGAAACAATCAAATGAGAGAGCTCATGTTTTTAAAAAAAAAAAATAACTTGAATCTCTTTAAATATTAGTTTGCAAATAGCAAAACACAATGGAGGAAGATTTGCTGTAATCATATATACATAATATAAATATATGTGCAGAGCCAGGGGGTACCAAATAAAGGTGGTAGTTTGTTGGCGGTGACGGAAGTTATCAAATTAAGCCATAAACACAAAAAGCAAGAATATTCAGAATTTTCTAAACAAGTGCTAGAAAAGACTAGAAGGACTGAAATGATGTGATAAGATCATCAATGTGGAACTGATGACAAGAGCCAGACAAGTGCCAGAGGATCAGATAAACCTGCTGGCGTTGGACAGGACACACAGAGGAAGCCTGCTGAGCATTACAAGACAGTCTTTGTTCTAGACTACCCAGAGTAAAAAAGGTAGAAGGAAACTGAAAATACATGGAAAAGAAAACAGGAGACAGACTTGAAAGAGATGAAGGAGACATAGAAAGACCTTGAAAGCATGGCACAGCACAGTAAGGCTTGGCCTGAGTTTCTTGAAGGCCTGTGCTCTTTAAGGAGCTAACAGATAAAGAATGGATGAATAGAAGCCATCTATTTATCTATTAACTACATCCTAATTTCCAGTGACATGCTAGTTTCTTGAAACAGATGTAAAGAAACTTGTTTGTAGCACTTGGCGTTTGGTTTTTATAACTCTGGCTTCGACTCCACTAAAAAGCAACTGACTCCACAGCCCTGATGGTGCAGCTAGGTAAGTCACTATTTGCAGCAAGTAATAATAATAATAATAATAAATTCTTTAAGCACCAAACACGGCGCATAAGGCAGAAACCAGTGCTCTCCAGGTTGTTCGTTGTGACGCCACTCCTCTTAGCTCTTGCACGTTATTTAGGCCCAATGTTCTTCCTTCTCTTATTATTGTTCTTCTGAGTGTTTCTTTTGGTCTTCCTTTTTTCCTCTTACCCTCAGGAACCCAAGTGAGCGCCTGTAGTGGTATTCTGTTGTTTTGCATTCGTAGGACATGACCGATATATGACCATCGTCTTTTCCTTATATAGTCGGAGACATATTTCTGCCTAGTCTTCTCTTATTTGTCGATTAGTCTTGAATTCTTTCCAACTGATGTTCATGAGTTTTCTAAGACATTTGTTCTCGAATGTATTCAGCTTGTTCTCCAATGATTTTGTTATTTTCCAACTCTCACAGCCGTATGTTAACACTGAGATAACATTTGAATTAAACAGACGAAGCTTGGTATGTATATTCAATGATCGTAATTTCCAAATGTTAGATAATCTATTGAAGGCGCTAGCTGCCAAAGCAATTCTAGTATAGATTTCTCTTGTTGTGTCACCATCCTGAGTCATTTTACTGCCTAAATAATTGAAACTTTCAACTTTCTGTAGTTTTTCCCCGTTCAAGATGATATCAAAGGTCTCGTTAGAAAAGTTCATAGCTTTAGTTTTAGAGGCATTTATTTGGAGACCTATTTTAACCGAGAGATGACACAAATTATTTATTGCGTGTTGGGATTGTCTTGGTGTTGAACTTAAGGATGCGACATCATCTGCGAAATCCAGGTCCCCCAGGAATTTTCCATTTGTCCATTTTATACCCAATTGTTCATTGTGGGTATAGTTTCTCATAACCCAATCAATAGCTATTCCAAAAAGTAGTGGTGAAATAATACAGCCTTGTTTCACCCCTGTTTCTACTGTAAACCATTCTGTATTCCCTTTATTTGTTCTAACACAACATCTTGCATTGTCATATAGCGCTTTGATTATATTCACATATTTTGTTGGAAAACCATAGATTGTAAGTATCTTCCACAATGATGGGCGGTGTAGACTATCAAAGGCTTTTTGAAAATCGACGAAGGTGATAATAAGTGGCGATTGCCTTTCCACTGATTCTTCTATAATTGTTCTTAGTGTGAATATTTGATCAATACATGATCGTTTCGGCCTGAAACCCGCTTGTTCTTCTCTGATCTTTTCGTCAGCATGCAATTTAAGTCTTTCTAACATCATGCAACATAATAATTTTCCAGGTACCGATAATAGAGATATACCACGCCAGTTATTACAGTCTGATAGATCACCTTTCTTCGGTAACTTTACAATAATACTGTCTTTCCATTGTTGTGGTGGTTGTTCTTCTCTCCATACTTCATTTATAATATCTAAAATTCTCAAGAGGTTGTTGTCATTAACTGCTTTAATCATTTCCCCTGAAATTTCGTCAACTCCAGCAGCTTTGAAATTTTTTAATCTTTTAACGGCTTGTTTGATCTCGTCCAGCGTGAATTCATCACAAGTTATTGGCAAGGTGGTTGTGGGTGTTTCATTATTAAAATCAGGTGTTACTGTTGGTGGTGGTCTGTTTAGCACCTCCATGAAGTGCTCAGCCCATCTCTTCATTTGTTCTTTTTCTGTTGGTATTGAATTCCCTAATTTACCTTTAACAGGTGTTTCCATAGCAGTAGGCTGGTGACATAGTTGTTTTGTAATTTGATAAAGGCACCTACTATTACCAGTTCTTGCAGCATTTTCAGCTTCTACAGCCAGTTCATTGATGAAATGTCTTTTATCTCTTCGAGTTTTTGTCTTCACTTCTTTATTTAACAAGTTATAAGTTAGTTTGCAAGATTCAACTGCATTATGTGTACTTGCCGCTAGTAGTTTAAGTTTTGCTGTTTTCCTTTCTTGTATTTTATCCCAAGTATCTTCTCTCGTCCATTTTTTCTTTTTATGTACTAGGTATCCGGTGGTCGCTACTGCTGCTTCTGTCATTGCTGTTCTCAGTTGTTCCCATTTAGTATCGATTGTCTTGGTGGTGATATCGTTGTCAATTTTGCCTAAAGCATCGAAATAGTTGTTCATTTTGACATTATATTCCTCCTTTATATCATTTGATTGCAGTCTGTGTACATCTATTCTTCTATTTTTATTCTGTTGGTATAACTTCTTCAGTTTAATTCTCAGTTTAGCTATGCAGAGGTTATGATCACTTCCGATCTCTGCACCTCTGTATGCTCTGACGTCTTGAACTGATGAGCGAAATTTAGCGCTTATGCAGAAGTGATCTATCTGGTTCTTAGTTCTGCCATCAGGTGAATTCCATGTTATCTTGTGGATATTCTTATGTGGAAAGATGGTGTCTGCCACAACGAGGTTTGATATTTCACAAAGTTCTAGAAGTCTTTCACCATTTTGATTCATACAGCCTAAGCCATGAGTACCGAGATATCTTTGTACTCCATCGTTGTTGTCACCAACTTTGGCGTTAAAATCACCCATGACTGCTATTATGTCATGCTTGGGTATTGTGTTGATGGTACTTAGAAGTGCTTCATAGAAGTCATCTTTTGTGGTATCAAGAGCGTCGTTAGTTGGTGCATAACATTGTACAATTGAGAGCTTGAAAAATCGTGTCTGAAATCTAGCTAATATTAGCCTCTCATTGATAGGTACCCAGCTGATAAGCGATGCTGCTGTTTTCTGTGTCATTAAGATGGCTACTCCCTCTGTGTGACGATTATCAGTAATAATACCACCCTAATTTAAAAATGATTTATCATTAATGATTTCGGCAGATCAATCCTTTCTTGTTTCAGTCCCCAAAATGGCCAATGGTAACTGCGAATATTCTCAGCTGAGTACAATATTCCAAAGCGGACATGTAACCCTGTGAAACACTATGCAATATATATTATTTCATCAGACCAGCCTCTTTTTAATTTTGGGAAAAAGTTCCCAAAAACATATTGTTTCTGTCAATTTTTCCATCTTTTACTCACTGTGAACTAACAGCAGCAAATAAACACACATGAAATATTTAATTTTCCAGTGTAATTCCTGGTGGTCTCTGAAGATACACATAAAGAATAGTACAACTACACACTCAGGCATGTCACATGAGGTGACTAATACAAGGCTGTGCAAGGGGCTGGCAACTTCATCATGTAAAACAAATAGCCACAGAAACCACTGCTGCGTAATCATGTGAAAGCTTGGTACATGTTTCCTGCAAGTGGACCAGCTGTGATTGTAGCTGTATGCTCCGTAAGGATCACAAAAGAAAATGAATCTATGGTGCACTTGAGCCACCACTGCAGCTGGTCCCCTTGCAAGAAGCCTGCACCAAATATTCACATGCTCTTCCAGATGAGGTTTCTGTAGCTATTTGTTTTACACAATGACCTCATACGACATGCCTATGGCAGCAGAAATCCTATTCTTTCTGTCTCATCAGAGACCCTCGGGAACTACACCGGTCCTTACATATGTCGCTGTCTGAAAAATGCTTTTATATTAAGCATACCAAAGATGATTATCTCTGGCATAATGATAAAGACCAGTCTCAGATTAGCCTCAGACTAAACAGTTACCAACCTGCAGTCCTTGTCTGACAGCCTGAAATGTATGATGCTTTTTGACATTGTCTTCAATAGAAGTTTCCAGAGCTGATACCCAATGCTTCTTCTCCTCATATGAACTGAAAGATAAGAACAACCTGGTGATACAAACTTGTCTTAATCAGTGCTTAGTGTTTACAACAACAGTATAATCAGTCCTTGTTTATGGCTTGAAGACACACCTTATTCACTCAACCATCACTCTTCAACTCTCCAAAGAGCTTCAACAAACTTATGCCAAGTCTGCCTGTCCTGTGCCATCTGCTCAATGTCTTTCCATGTCTTCTTCATCCCATTTATATCTTTCTCCATTTCTTTTCTCCACGTATTCTTTGACCTCCCTCTACATCTCTTTGACCTCCCTCTACATCTCTTTGACCTCCCTCTACATCTCTTTGACCTCCCTCTACATCTGTTACTCTGGGGGATTCCAGAACAAGAACTGCCTGGTAATGTTATTGTAACAGTCTAAGGGGAAGAACTGTGGTTAAGTTTAGGTCAGTTAGGCAAGGACAGTTAGGAAAAGAGGAAACATACGGAAATGCGCGGAAGGAAGTGCGTACGACAGCCGTTCCAGAAAGTTTGAAGATTAGTTGATAAATTAGAAAAAAGACACACTTTCCATGAGGAAGTTCAGATGCGTCAGTGAGACAGTGAAGACCGCATGAGCTTAGGTGGCGGTCAAGTAAAGGTGGACCAGCCATCTTGAAATGAAATTGCTAGCTCATCGAGTTTTGTGAAATCAATGGTCTGCGATAGCCAGAAACAGCAGTAATTGAAGTGAAGACTACTTAATCAGCAGGCAAATATTGTACGAATCAACAATGAGATATACCATACAGAGATTCGTTCAACAGAGAAAGGGTACATAGACATTGATAGTTTAGAAGTTCTGTGGGCCAGTGACGTGAGGCCAGTGTAGCAGTAAAGGTTTCAGGAAAAGTTACCATTCCTTGGAGCTGTCCAGTTTTCTAATAACCAAAGAAATAACCTGAATCACTGTAGACGAATAGTAACTGAAGAAATTCAAGATCCGTTTAGAAGTAAAAAATATCGAACATTCCATAGCCATAAACACTTGAAGAAATTATCTGATAAAATGCTCTACAATATAAAGTGTTGAAGATTGAGCTTGCCATTAATGCAGACGTGTACAGTGTAAATAAACTACTGTTTTCTGTCAAACAGAGTTGTGTTATTATGTGTCATCGTAACCACTCTGTATGTTTTCATGTCGTCACCTGCTACTGAGGTAAAGAACCTGGGTAACAAAAACCTGTACGTATAGTCAACGCAGTACGAATAGGCTGCCACACTATCAATAGGTTTCCTCAATGTGTGTCGGTCCTATCCATCAGCAGCATCTTCTTCTCATTGCTTGTTCCACTGGTGCTTGTACGATCCTTGTCATCAGTTCCACATTGGTGACCTTGTCCTACCATTTCAATCCTACTTTTCTACACAAGCACTCAATTATGAAAGTCTATACCTTCTTGGTTATTGTTTTCATTGCTCTCCATGTTTTACAGCCACACAATAGGACTGACTTGACTTCTTATTTTTGAGTTGGATTTGAATTCTTTTGATCTCCATACATTTCCCATGCAACAAAAGCTCCTCTAGTCTTTTGTATTCTTATTTTGTTACCATTGCCCATCCCTTAAACTTTGTTTATATTGCTGCCAAGATATGTGTATGACTGTACATCTTGTGAGGATTTTCTTCAAGTGCAATCTTGTTATCGTTTTCTGGATGCCTTCTCATAATGTTTGTTTTTCATATCAGATAACCACAAGTAATTAACAAAGACTGACCTTGAGAAAAAAGAACTATAAATCAACCAATACTGGTTGGAAACAAATGCTGAGGTCACACAGGGTCAAAGGAAAAGAGAAGATAAGGGTGGCCGAAGAGAACCTGGAGAAGAATGGCAGATGAGGAAACTAGAGCCTCAGGGAAGTCATAGGAAGAGCTGGTTCATACATGCTACCCCTGGAAATGAAAAACCCATACAAAAAATATGAAAAAACCTGTTCAAAAAAATATGAAAAACCTGTTTAAAAAATCCAAAAACCTGTTAAAAAAAAACCTGTAGCCTACAATAAAACAAAACAAAAAAAAAAAAAAGAAAAAAAGAACCATACAAAGAAAAAACCATAAAACTACCGTTTTGTTCTTTGAGAAACCAAAAGAAAATTTTATTTCACACGTACTTTTGTGTTAAGTTATTGTTAACTGCGTTTTCCTTGTTTGTACATTTGGTACAATTCTTCATGTTGGATATAATAGGAAACTCAATAGGGGGCGTAACAACTGGAGGCGGTCTGATCATGATAAGGGTTCCCCTTGTTGGTCTAGAGTTTAAGGCCTCTAATAATCTCCACTATGACTTTTGCTGTGAACCTGCCATATCTAAGTCTGTGACCAGATAAACTAGATGTAGTGTGTGTTTAAGTTGCAAATTTTAACAAAAGTATGCTATATTGACTACCTCCTACGTTTGATCTGTCATCAATATTATTAGGCCTAAGTCTTTACCTCGATTCTTTTTCATCATTGCCGGAGTCTAAATCAGGCCCATATTCAATACCCACATTTGTTTCAGCTGCATCATCATCTTCCTGATCATATACAAGTCACCTCTTAGCTCCCAAAACAAAGATTCCACGCCCGGAAAGGCATGATGTAAAAAATAAAAAATAGCAAACTATCAAATTATCTATCTATTCAGAAACAATTTCAGAAGACGGAAGCTTCATGCGTACTGGAAATACTCAGGTCTCGCTAAACAGTGTTCCCACTCTCAATTTTCGGATGGCAGACTTTGCGCGTTGGCATTTTTGGCTGATGAATCAAATTTTAAAGGGTTAATAATTAGGCGAAAACCTGAAAAGAAAGTATGTTCGGCCATGTACGTGGAACCCGTACTACTTGGCATGTATGATGGTCCAAACTATAGGTCAATGGTGAGCAAGTACTGTACTGCACATTCCAATGCAGAACTAAAGACAAGTGATGATAATGATGATTGTGAAACTGGAAAGAAATGTTGCAGGTCACAATAGAAAGAAATGTTGCAGGTCACAATGGAAAGAAATGTTGCAGGCCACAATGGAAAGAAATGTACAGGTCACGATGGAAAGAAATGTGCAGGTCACGATGGAAGGAAATGTACAGGTCACAATGGAAGGAAATTTACAGGTCACAATGGAAGGAAATGTACAGGTCACAATGGAAGGAAATGTACAGGTCACAATGGAAGGAAATGTACAGGTCACAATGGAAGGAAATGTACAGGTCACAATGGAAGGAAATGTACAGGTCACAATGGAAGGAAATGTACAGGCCGCATCTGAAAAAAAAAACTGCTACTGCTCACATGTAGAAAACATCACTATGTATCGGCCACTTTCATCAACCACAGTTACTACATCATCAACCACAGTTACTACATCATCAACCACAGTTACTACATCATCAACCACAGTTACTACATCATCAACCACAGTTACTACATCATACAGATGAAATTAAAAGTATTTAGTCTATTTTGACCATACAGAAATTTGGAAATGGCTGGTCTAGCACAACATGACTGACCCAAAAAAAAAAAAATAAATAAATAAAAGATGCTAGATCCAGCAGACAGAAGCAAAAAAAATCACTGGCTGATAAGAATAATCTTTATCAAAATTTAAAAAAAACTTCATGAATTAGCTGACTCAATGTAACAGTGATAACTAGATCACAGTTATGATTTTGCTAAAGTAATGATTACTTAAAGTTTACAGCAATTACTTGTTATGAGAGAAAACTGTAAATAGAGCATTACAACAGGAGACAATCTGATCATCAGAAGTGGTCCCCTCCATCAGAAAAGTCTTTCTCCAGTTGCGGACCAGTGTTTCGGGCCTTAGGACAAGTGTTTCGGCCCTTAAATAATACACTATGACTGAATCAATATAAAGGGTAGACTGGACTACTGTGATGACTGGTCTAAAGTAACAAGGGGCTCTTAATAATGAATGGTGTAAAATAATGCTTGATCTAAAGTAACTTCATCATTCCTTTCTTCTCCTTAAGGAGCATGGAGCAACAACTACAGCTGGTCCCCTCACAGGTAGCCAACATCCAAGCATTCACATGCTTGTGTAGCGGTGGTCTCTGAGACAATTTGTTTTAGATTTGCTACATAAAGCTAGTTTACAATCTTTTTAATCAACGTCCAATAGAACAGATGGTGTTGGCATTGGATAGGACACACACTGCAGAAACCTGCTGACAGCATTACATGGCAGTTCTTGTTCTGAAATCCCTAGCGAAAGAGGGGTTGAGGGAGACCAAAAAAACCCCACAAAAAACATAGAAGGGAACTCACCTAGCACATAGAATGAACGAGCGCTGGACACTAATGATGCTGAACTCAAATTTGTAATCTTCCAGTTTGGGAGAGTTAATCTAGGGAGAAATGAAAAAATTAACAACAATACACCATCAAATTTATCATATGACTGAAGATAAAATTCTTTTCTTTCGTTTATTCTTCCCCTTTCAGTTACCTGTAAGGTATAGGATTTACCATGATCTAAATAAGCATGCCTGTCATGTTTGTTTGTGTGAGTGCACATGAAAATGAATCCAGGGAAAGACTTAGGCCTTTTAATATTGATGAAGTGTGTGTTGTGGGTGAGGGATGTCTTCATTTTCCTCTTCTTCTTCAAATACCTTGCCTGGTAGTTCCATAGCAGATATTGCTATAGGGGAGTGAAGTGTTAGAGACTTCACTATACAGGTTTCAGCTTTATGAGGACGACCAGTTCACATCCTCATAGCATTTACCTTTACTAAGTCATGAACTGAGTCAGGTACCAATTTACAGATGGATAGACTGGAGCATGACACTACCAGATTTCAAACCCAGTTACTTTGTCTCTGCAACCTGATGATCACAGGTAAGTAAATACCATAAAGAAAACTAGTAAATTAATGCACACATTGTTCTCACCATCACACTGTCTTAGCCAGGTAAACAACTACAAATAACAAAACAAGGGAAATCATCATAATGTTCCTTGTTGCTCCCCATAGAGCACAGAGCCACATTCCTCCCCCCAAGAGCTAGATCCCTAGCAGGAAACCTGCATCAAAGCATTCATTTAAATATACTACTGGACAAAAGTTAAGGGCCGCCATTCAGTTTAGACAAGGTTTATATAATTCTTCATGAGCAGGGTCGATTTTCCAAATGTCCGGTAGCTTGAAATCTCTCAAGAAGTCTCTGAATGGTAGAGTGGGACACTGCTAAATGTCTTGCAACATGATGAACAGATTGACCATCCTGAATCCATGCCATGACTCGACCACGGTCTACAGTGCTGAGACTTCTCCTTGGTGGCATGGCTAATGCAGTGATCATTTCGACCACTTGTTATACTGATTTATTGCATACCAACGGTGAACACTCTTTACCGATGATCATTTTCCACGTGCATTCAAATTCAACTCACTTTTTCACCTTTTGAACTAGTGGGGCGTGTTGCAAAAACCACGAGTTTTTGCAACAACAATGGCAATTTTCACGTGCGGGTTAAAGTGAAACAGTTTTTGGACATTTAAAAAAAATTAACTTAGTGCACACAGAAATGTATACACATTTCTCTGAGCTCAGTTTTAATGACATTTTCACTTGTCTTTACAGTTTGCCAATCAATTATATAAACCTTGTCTAAACTGAATGGTGGCCCTTAACTTTTGTCCAGTAGTATATAAAGTAGCTTTATTGCTTGCCCCCCCCCCCCCCCTCCCTATCCCTCTCTCTTCTCTATGTGCATGAATGACTATGAGTAAATGTACTTGTGTGTGCTCAGTTACTGAATGTCATGATAATATTGATTAATTGTGATTGAAGTTATTAATATTTTAATTTTAATTTGTAAAAACATCGAGAATTGTATTTCAGGGCAGAAATGTAAAAAGGTAATTATGCCTATTTCTTTACCCTGATGAAATAAAGATTTAATTTGTTTGTTCGTTCATATGCTCTTGGTACGATGGTTTCTGTAGCAATTTATTTCACATGATAATGTTTCCACCTCCACGCACATTCTCATACGGGTAGCCCTCGATTTGTGCTGGTCCAGTTTGCACCAAATCAAAATAATGCTGATAATGAAACCCAAAGGTTGCACACACACAAAGATCAAAGAAATGAGAACATAAATATTTTACAATTTCTGATTAAATTAACAAAAAATATTATTATTAAAATTATTTATGAAATTAAAGTTGTTAAAAAACTGGCACAAGAGGTGGGCCTGGATGAAGTTTCCAATAAAGACTTGGAAGAATTGGTTGCATAACTAAGCCAACAGAAACAGGAGGAACCGAGAGGATGATGAGCTTCCTGTAGGAGAAATGAAGACAAGTAATCTATGCTGCATCCTTTCAGACATGGAGAAACTCTCTGATGAGCTCTGAGAGACTGACCACGACTAGGAGTGGGGGGCTACAGGGAAGAGGAGCATTGTGGCATCCTCACTTACTTAGTCGTTCCCCTTCTACCGTGAGGTGTAGAGGTATTTTGGCATCCATGAGTCCTTATTATGAGATTCTGAAAGAAAGTGAGAGAAAATCATGACAGTCAACACTGCATGCTTTCTAAAAGAAAAAGTGATGACCCTCAACCAAGCACCTTGGCAGAGAATTAAAGCCGCTGCATGACGATCCAGAGATTGGTTGTAAGGATGAAAACTATTTTTTAATTTAATCAGTTTAATTTAGTTAATTTATTTTTAAGTTACTTTTGTTTATTTTATTTACTTTATTTTATTTCAGAGCTTTAATTATAATAACATTATAGTGCTCATCACTTTTTGGGTGCCTGGAATATAAGTCATTGACTTCCCATTGACTTACATTATAAAATGCTTTCAATTTACTCAGATTCCAATTGCGGCAGTTCGTTCAGTAACGCATCCCCGCCGTAAATCAAGTGCTACCTGTATTAGTCCCCTGTTATGACGTACCTGAGGAAGCAGGGGTCCTGTTCTTTCTTTGACTCCTGACAGACGCCATGGAAACTACAGGTGAGCAAGTGAAATGATGCATATTACCAGCTCAGTAGAAGAAAACAAATGATAACCTTCATTCTTCACACAGGCCACAACAGACTGGGATAGCCTCTATTCAACAAGCTAATGATAGGAACTACCGATGAGTGTAACTGTGGCACTGATCAAATAAATGCTGAACATCTGCTTTAAGGATACCTAACATATAGAAGAATGGGGCGTATCTCATGGAAAGAGATGAAAACAAATAAGGAGGTCCTAGAAAATCTAGGTATGAAAAGAGAACTAATGAGGGAGGTCAAAGTTCGGCAGCTAAAATACTTTGGCCACATAAAAAGGCATAACACCTTGCAGAAGACCATAACAGAAGGGAGAGTTGAAGGCAAACGTGCAAGGGGAAGACAGCGCTATAGGTGGGAAGATAACATCAAGAGATGGACAGGAAAGAGTCTATCAGAGTGCACCACCAAGACAAGAGACAGAAGACGTTGGAGATCCATTACAGCCAACCTTCGTTGTGGAGATGACAACTGATGATGATGATGAACATATGAGGAACAGAGAAAGCACAAATCGCCGTCACCAGTACCATTCCTGGAAAAAGTCAATGGAGGTACAAATGGCCTTATGCTGACAACTGCTTTCTTTGAAAATATTCAAGTAGACGTCTGAGAGTGTACGAAGAAGACAGAAATGATCTATATAACATTCTTACCTTCATACCAGTCAGAGGTAATATGTTGTTGATTTTGTAGCCTGTGCTAGTTGGGGTTGTATACAACAATACATCATTGAACTGGGGATACAACAATTTTAAAAGTTGAAACAGGACTAGAAATATTCACTCCAAGACATATTTTTGGTTGAAATAAATGGTCTACTGTTAAAAGCATAAATATGAGTCCAATAATAATAATCATCTTTAAAAAAAAATATATTTCACTCCATATGGAGCATGGATTCATGACTGGAGATGGCGTATGTTAAAGTACATGCTCTAGCAGCAGCAGTGATTACTGCAGCAACATGTTTGACAAGATGAGTTTGTCAGTCCCATCCACAACTTCATATTATTCACCTCTTACGACACACATGAGGGAACAAGTCCTATTTTCTCTTTGTCTCCTCAGAGACTTCCTGGAACTACAGGAGAGTAAAATGGTGACATAAAAACAATAAACAAACATGATACTTTGAAACTGAAGTATGCCAATTAAAATCTTGGATTGGAAAACAAAAATTCATACTCGTATTAGTAATAAAGTAAACGGGAATAAAACAGGTTCTTTGTCAAATACATCAAAAGTATGAAAGGTGAATTAATCTTATTTTCTCTTATCATTTTGACAGTTTTGTTTGCGGGAGATATAACCAACAGGTTTCATGGATGGGTGACTGCATATAATGGAAGGATTAAAGTTGCTGGGTGGGATCACTGGTATGGAACTGATTGCTTGGGCTAGGTGGGTGCCAGTGGAGCAGAAGATGAGGAGACGATGCTGGCGCTGGATGTAGGGGAAGCAAGTTGGAGACCCTACATGGTGGTCCTTGTTCTGGAATCCCTGAGGCGACAGAGGTGGAGGGAAAATGAAGGGCACAGAGAAAGGGGTGCTGGAGACAAACATAAAGGGAAATGGTAGATGTTGGAGGGACCTTGGAAGAATGGCACAGGACAGAAAGACTTGATATGAATTAACTGAAAGCCTATGCTCCGCAGGCAGCTGAAAGGCAATGATGATGGCGACGATGACAATAATACAGAGACCATGTAATGACAATTTTATTTTTTGTTTAAATGCTGGCCAGGACATCTACATGAATGAAAATAAATCTCAGGCAAGTTTAATATTTATCAGAGTGATAAGTCTTCTTCTTCTTCTTCTTCAAGTACTATGCCTGATGGTGTAGGAGATCATGTCTCTCCACAACTTTCTGTCCCCAGTACTATTTATCAATTCTGTTGTTGACTTCTTTCCATGCTACGATGTCAAACTGTCCAGTATTTGTTCTCTTTGTCTTCCTCTATCTCTTGTTCCTTCAATCTGACCTGTTGTTACAATGTGTTCCAGTTTTCTTCTTCTCATAACACGCTTAAAGAGAGTGGACTGCTTCTTTCTAATATGAGGAACAAGCTTCCTTTGAGCATAGGCCTCGTTCAGCACATCCTCATTACTCTTTTTAGCTGTCCATGGTATTTTTAACAGAATATAAGTACAGAAACATTAAACACGAACGTTAAAAGACAATAATGATGTGAAAACGGTAATAATGATAGACGTAATAATGTTCATTCATCACCTTTCAACTCCCCACAGAGCATAGGGCTTCATCAAACTTATGCCAAATCTTCCTGTCCTGTGCCATCAGCTCAAGGTTTTTTTTTATCGTCCTCATCCCCTTCACCTCTACATCCAGTTCTCTTCTCCATGTCTTCTTTGGTCTTCCTCCATCTCCCTTACTCTGGGGATTCCAGAACACAGACAGTCTGGTAATGCTATGCACTGGTTTCTTTAATGTGTGTCCTATCCATCTCCAGCGCCATCTTCTCAACTCTTGTTCCACTGGCACTTGTCTAGTTCTTGTCATTAGTGACCTTGTCATACATCTTCGATCCTTCTGTTCTATGCAAGCACCCATTTATGAAAATCTGTAGCTTTTTGGTTCTTGTTTTCGCTGTTCTCCATGTTTCAGAGCCATACAATAGAACTGACTTTACATTGGAATTTCTTATTTTTGTGTTGGACCGGATTTCGTTTGACCTCCATATATTTCCCAATGCAACAAAAGCTTTTCTAGCCTTCTGTATTCTTATTTTGATATCATTGTTCCTCCAACTGTTGCTGCCAAGGTAACGAGTATACGTATGATTCTACATCTTGTAGTGATGTTTCTTCCACTACAATCTTGTCATCGTTTACTGCAATTATTCTCATTATCTTTGTTTTTCCTCTGTGTATTTCTAGACCAACTTGCTGTGATCTCTCACCAAGTATTTTCGACACAACAATGAAGACAATGTAATTTATAATGATACATGAAGGACTTGCCTGGGTGGTTCTCAGGGATCTCTGAGCAAACACAGAGAGAATAGGAATAATGCTCAATCAGGCACGACATAGGTTGTGACTAGTATGAGGTTGCCTTATGACGGGCGTTTACACTAGTTATCATAATAATTTTCCTCTGTGCTCTTTATGAAGCATGGAGCCACGACTACACAAAGCAGTTACTTGCTCCTACAGTAGTGGTTTCTATGGCAATTTGTTTCACATGATCAAATTACCAGCCCCATGCACCACTTCATATTAGTCACCTTGTATGATATGCCTTAGGGCAGGGGTCGTGAACCTTTCCGTGACAAAGAGCCAACTATTTAATTTTGTCTCCATTTTAACAAACTCAAGAGCCGCATGAAAAAAAAAATCACATGGTATCCCTCATCCACTAAGAGTTAAGTAGCAGAGAGCCGCAGGAGATGGCTCGCTAGCTGCGGGTTCCTGACCCCTGCCTTAGGGTGTCATAGTCCTAATCTTTCTTTGTGTCTTAAAAAAAAAAAAATAATAATGGCTAAGTTTAAGTTCTACTTACCAGAAAGAACATTCTAGGCTGCATCTCTTTCCTTGATAGTTTCTGAAGCTCACCTTGTTTTACTAGAACCTAGCAAGATATAAAGGTTAAAGGTCAGTCACATAGCACATACTGCTGTAGGGGAATGAAAACTTCACTATACTTGGTCCAGCTTAAGGTGGTGGGGTTACCAGTGGCCTTCCTCGCTGTCTTCCCTAACTCAAGAGCAGAATCAGGTTTCTATTTACAGCTGGGTAGGCTGGAGCATGATTCTACCAAGGTTTTAAACCCAGAACCTAGTAATTGTCTACAAAAGGTGAGTGCTCTAGCTAAACTGCCAATCGGACACTCTTAGTAAGATATAAATATAACAGAATAAGAGACAAAATACTGGCAAATAAGGTAACAGTAATTTTGAGATAGATAAACTACTGGCAAAGGTAACAGTAATATAGAAAGATAAAATGCTGCCAAAAATTATAACAGAAATAGAGAAAGAGATAAAATCCTGGCAAATAAGATAACAGATGTAGAGCAAGAGATAAAATCCTGGCAAATAAGATAACAGAAGTAGAGCAAGAGATAAAATACTGGCAAATAAGATAACAGCAGTAGAGCAAGAGATAAAATACTGGCAAATAAGATAACAGAAGTAGAGAAAGAGATAAAATACTGGCAAATAAGATAACAAAAATACAACAAAAGATAAAATACTGGCAAATAAGATGACAAAAATACAACAAAAGATAAAATGCCTGCAAATAAAATAAAGAAATGAAGAAAGAGATAACATGCAGGCACATAAGATAATAGAAACAGAGTAAGAGACAAAATGCAGGCAAACAAGATCAAAACAGACACAATTAAGACAGGTTTGAACAAAACAATGGACAAAAACAGGTGGATTTGTTATCAGAAAAGAGGCAAAATATAGGCAAGATAATAAACAATAAAGAGATATAATATAGACAGATAAGATAATACAATCAGAGCAAGAGACATGATAGGAAACTCTATACAGAGTGATACAACATGAAGCAATCTGATCATCAGACGTAGTCCCCCTCCCCCCTCGATCATGTGTTTCGGCCCTTTAATCTCCTTTACATTGGGGGTGGGCCCACTTGGATCTTGACTCCCAAGTGTCAGCCTCCTGTTGTCTTGTGCTGGGAACTGAACCCACTCCACCTTGGTTGCAGCTCTCAACTTCACTCCATGCTGCCAGCTGGAGGCAATTGTGAAAGTAACCATTATGTTGAAAATAAATTACTGTCCTGAATTCCATAGTCCGTTGAGGTTGTTCCACAGCCAACATGATGCCCTTTCCGCAGTTTCACAGAGTCTCTTAAGTGCCCTTTTTCTTGACTGTCCTTTCAAACCCAACAGTTTCAGTAGATCATATACTGAGGCAGCCACTAGACCTCTTGCACCTACCTCAACAGCCATAGACAGCATCAACAGAGACAAAATATAGGTAGATAAGATAATAAAAACAAAGTGTTAACAGATAATTAAAAACCGAGTATGATACAAAATATAGACAAACAAGATAATAAAAGCAGAGTAATAGACAAAACACAGGCAGATAATAAAAACGGTGTGAGAAAAAACATAAGTGAACAAAAACAGTGTGAGAAAAAAACATAAGTAAACAAAAACAGTGTGAGAAAAAAACATAAGTGAACAAAAACAGAGTAAGGGACAAAATAAAGACAGAAAAGATAGTACAAATGGGGCAAAGGACAGAACGTAGGCAGCTAATAAAAACAGTATGAGACAAAACATAGGCAGAAAAACAAAAACAGAGTATAAGACAAAAATGTTATAAACAAGGATGTCAATAGTCTACAGACACTCACCCTTCCAGGCTGAATGACCTCAAACTGTCCTATAAGTGACCTTTGAACTTCCATAAGTTTCTGAAGATTGTCCTGCCATTCATAAGAAGAAGTTTTAAGAAGTACACACAAATATATGAAAAGGGGGCAGAAAACAGAACTTCTCAGGTGTTCACAAGACAAGTTGAACTGACAGAAGTACTCATCATCATCATCATCATCATCATCAATCCTTGTTTGCTCATTATGGAGCATACAACCACAACTGCATCTTCTTCCATTGCAGGAAGCTTACACTAAAGTATTCATGTGCTCGTGCAGCTGTAGCATTTTTTTTTACATGATGAGGCTGCCAGCACCCCCCCCTCCCCCCCCCCCCCCCCCCCCCCCCCCCATGCACAATATCATATTAGTTGCCTCTTATGACACATCTGGGGGAGCAGGTCTTATTCATTCTTTGTCTACTCAGACACCACCTGGAACTATATGGAGCAAACATTTAAAAAAATTAAAAAAAAGTTTTGCCTCATTTTGGTGAGGCACGTCTCTTTCAACCTAGTTGGTTATATTAGGGCGCATCTCCAAATATAAAAGACCTTTAGGTCTGATTGACTTGTACAAGTGTTCACAAATAGAAAAAAGTAATAAAGTATTCAGAAATAAAAAAGGTATTGAAAGGTGCAGACAATGGTATTGTCAGGAACCACTTATCGTGGATAGCACTCTACTGGTTACAACACTGCAATGTGGATTTATAATAATAAATAAAGGATTGTTCTTCCAAGGGTACAACCGCACTACAATGGCTGACATAAGAAATAACACCTTTAGCAGAAACCTCCCTTTAATACTTTATACACACAATACGGCCTCACACGGCCAAGAAACGCATCAAATACAATAATGAAAGACCACTGTAAACTTGCCTTAGCAGCTTAATCTATCACCTCCATATATGAAGGTACGACTTACATCAAAAGCACTGCTATGAATATCGCTCACCTGAGTGGCAAAACTGAGACAATGACACACTCAAATCATTGACATCTTATTAAACTACTGTAGAAATTACAACCTAGACCCTACACTGCTCTAGAATTACAACATAATTATCAACCAGGACCGAAATATGGCAAGCACTCAGTTAATAGTCCATAACTTGAATCACCCAGCAATCTTGCTGGCAAAAAGGGAAAATGCGTCCTTCCTGGACGAAGGCTAGTTTCTGACTAGCCAACTTTGCGCCTTTTTCCCCCGGCTTCCGGTAGTCACACGACCCACCAGTTCGGCTAACCTTGGCCTTTCCGAGTGACATATTGCCGACCACAATACATACGATGCACTGCGGAATAGCGCTGTGACAGGTATTAAAATAAGAATACAAAAAGCAAGAGGAGCTTTCACTGCGTTGGGAAACATAATGAGATCAAGAGAAATGAAGTCCAACACTAAAGTAAGAATTTTCAGCTCAAATGTCAAGTTAGTTCTATTGTATGGCTCTGAAATATGGAGAACTTTAAAAAAAAAGAAGAAAAAAAAAAGCAAAAAGATACAGACTTTCATAAATGGGTGTTTGCGTAGAATAGAAGGATTGAAATAGTATGACAAAATTACTAATGTGGAACTAATGACTAGAACCAGAGAAGTGCCAGTGGAACAAGAGATGAGAAGATGCTGCTGGAGATGGATAGGCCACACACTGAAGAAACTTGTTGATAGCATTACAAGGCAGTCCTTGTTCAGGAATCACCAGGGAAAGAGAGCTAATGTAGACCAAAAAACACACGGAAAAGAGAACTAGAGACAAAAGTGAAAATGGTGAGGAAGATGTGGAAAAAACTTGACCTGATGACACGTGACAGGAGCAATTGGTATGTGTTTTTTGAGGGCCCCTGCTTCTTGGGAAGCTAAAGGGTATTGTCTTATATTGATTGAAAGGGACATAAACTGAAAATGAAGTATTCAAAGATTCAGAAAAAGATGGTTTACTGAGGAGAACAGTAACAGAATAAGTAAAAAAGATTTACACAAGCAGAAGAAATGTTGAAAATACAGAAAAAGAAGTGCAGAGAGTTAACAAACATAAAAGGTACTGAGAGGTACTGAAATAACAGGTAATGGTAAGAACAAAACTAAAGAAGCACTGAAGGTTTAAAAACAAAAAATACTGAAAGTGATACATAAAAAGATGCAACTGAGAGATACTTTTTAAAACAGCGCATCGGGATACAGACATAGAAAAAATAGCATAACAAATTAATAAAAAGAACTGGTTTATTGGGAAGTACCGAAACAGAAAGTTGTGTCAAGTGCACAAAAAGTAAGTGTTTAGCTAAGTGCAATTCTATACAAAACGTGAGTGTTTAGTTAAGTACAATTCTACACAAAACATGAGTGTTTAGTAAAGTACAATTCTAAACTCTTAATGCTCTTCATAATGAAAGCATTTAAATGTTTAGTTTAAATTAAATAAATACTGCACTGGGATACAGGTTTAGGTAGAAGATGAGAATTACATAAGTATCATAGGAATGATTTATTTCAACAGCCTAAGCTACGTATCACAAGGAGACGCAGAAACACCCCCTTTATCTCCCCCAGAGCTGGCACAGTACACTTCTGGCTTCTACCCGGGGCGTTAGGAAATCCACAGGCACCCCAGCATCACAATGCCAAGAAGATGACAAAGTTGGAATTTACTAACTCAAACCTGGCAGAGCAAGTCCTCCAACAGATGCGGCCGATGCTGGGCCCACTGGCACGTGGACACGTCCCGATCCCCATCGAGACTTGCCCGGGGAGCCCACCCCGGCTCAAAAAAGCAGAGAAGGCCACTCTCCAAACCTCCGATGTCTTGCGGGCAGTGTTAGGATGTGCAAGAACATGGACAGGAAGACTCCACAACTTCCCCACTGAAGACACGCCCACGGCGACCGTTGCCTCAACTGGCTGTGTGTGGTGTACCCGGAAACGGGGCCTCCCAGTACTGAGACACAGTTAAGTCCCCAATGTCATTTATCGGTGCAGAGTTGAGAGAGATGGCTGAGCATCACAATCCCCCCTGTGTTGCAGCATGATGAGAACCCAGAATTGCACACTGAGCTTGGGGGGAATCACTTGGGCACCAGACTTAATACTGGCTCTTGACTGGATGGCCGCATGCAGGAGATTTCTACAATGGGGGGTTGGCAGGTGGTGGGTATCTGGAAGTGGCTCTGTGCAGGACGTGAGGATTCCTTGGGTGAGCCCAGAACCAGAGCACAGCATTGTGCAAGCTCTGCATAGTTGGAGAGCCCCCTGGATGACGGGGAATGCACAGTGTGCTACCCCACCTGTCCCCAACTGCTAACTTAGAACCAGAAGTGGGGTCCTCTGTATGCGTGCCAGGCCAGGATAAAATGCCTGGGAAAGAGACTGGAGCTCAGAACTCCCTAACTCAAAGTTGCAGGATGGCAGGAAAGACAGGGCTATTTTGAAGATAATGCAACCATATTTTCACCATACGAGCTCGGACGCCGCCTCGGTAAACAAGGTCCGCGCAGAGCAGTGACACCCCCAGGCTGCTTGCGAATAGTCTACTACTGGGAACATAAACAGATTAGGGATGAGCCCACTCTCCCGTTGAACAGGTGCTAAAGTCATAGATACTGGGCCAGAAGGCGCACCGGAAACCACAGTATCACGCAACTCGCTTTTTTTTTTTCTATGGAGAGTACACCGTCAAATAAATCTCGTACTGGTGCTCGCCCTGTGGAGCTCCACCAGGCAGGTGCAGTGCCGGGCTCTGAGCCTCGACAGAGCCCACCCTCAGCTACTGGAGGACCCTCTAGACCGTCTTGTGGAGTCAGCAGACGGCGGAGGAGAACTACTGACCAAAACAAAACAGAAAAAGAGAAACCCAGAGTGCCACTTGTCATGATGCACTGGAATGCAGAGGGAGTGAACAGCAAGCAGGCTGGATACAGCAAAAAGACAGAGCTGGAAAACATCTTGTATGAGAAGCAAGTCAGTGTTTGCTGTATCCAAGAGACTCACTTGAAAGCAGATCAAACCTTTAAAATAAGGGGATATCAATGCTTCAGATCCGACAGAAAAGATAGACGAAAAGGAGGAGTACTTACTCTTGTAAGGAATAACATTCCTGCACACGAAAGGAAAACCTTCGTGGATGGAGCGGAATGTCAGCTGTTGCAGATAAAGGTAGACAAGATGGAAATAGAACTCCTGAACTATTACTGTCCGAACAACAAACCCCTGAGTCTCAGCTCTATACAGGTACCAGCCACCAACTTTATAGCTGTTGGAGACTTTAATAGCCACTCCCAGAGCTGGGGCTATAACCATCTGGATCACAGAGGTGAAGAGGTTGAAACTTGGCAAGATGATCACTCCCTAATCCTAGTCAATAATGCCACAGATACTCCTACCTTCTACTCCAGGGGATGGCACACGGCTTCAACACCAGATCTTGCCTTCTCCACACCAGATATAGCTGGATCTATTAGTAGAGAGGTAGGAGACCAACTAGGGGGAAGCGACCATCGCCCAATCTTTCTTACTGTCCAGAGTGCAACTCTCAGTACGGGCCCAGCCATTACAAGATGGAACTACAAAAAAGCCAACTGGGGTTTATTCAGGCATCAGGTGAACACGCTGCTGTCTACCCTCAAGGTACAGAACAGAGACATTAATGAAGTGGTAAAAGACTTCAGCAGATGCATACTACGGGCTGCAAAGGAGGCCATTCCCAGGGGATGCTGGCGTGACTGCATACCATACTGGTCCAGCACACTCCAAGAACGTCAGGAAGCCATGGACAGGGCTAGAAAGGACGCAGAGTCTCAGCCTTCACTTGAAACTCACAACAAATGGAAAAAGGCTGTAGCAGAGTTTCAGAGAACAAAGCTAGAAGAAAAACGGAAAAGCTGGAGAACTAAAACGGCATCGCTGAACCTTGAGAAAGACGGCAGGAAACTTTGGAGATTAGTCAAGTCTCTAAATGAAGAGCGTTCCTCACCTGGGCAGACTATCACATTGGATGAAGGTGGCAAACTTTTCAGAGGAAAACAAGCTGCAGACTTGTTTGCTAGAAGATACAGTTCAGAAAGCAACTTACCCATTAACATAGATCATCAGAGAGAGATAAGAAAAGAAATACTGGCAACCATGGGACAGACAGATACTCCTGCCCCAATGAGGGAACCCATCACACTAGGAGAACTACAGAAGGCTATTTCCAAGCTTAAGTTTCAAAAGTCACCCGGCCCAGACAAAATCAGCAACGAAATGCTAGTAAATCTGAGCTCAGCAGCAAAGACAAAACTGCTTGAGATATTCAACCACAGCTGGTTGAAAGGAACGGTACCCCAAGTATGGAGAGAAGCCATCACAATACCCATACTAAAGAAAGGGAAATGTAAGACCGAGGCTGCAAGTTACCGGCCAATCAGTCTCACAAGCTGTGTTGGGAAGACTATGGAGCGAATAGTCAACCACAGATTGAAATGGTATTTAGAGTCTGAGCAGATCCTGGTGCCGGAACAAGCTGGATTTAGAGAATGCTACAGTATAGAAGACCAAGTTACTTACTTGTCTCAAGCAATAGAAGATGCCTTCCAGGAGAAGAAAAAGGTCCTAACGATCTGGGTCGACTTCAAGCAGGCCTTTGACAAGGTGTGGAAAGATGGCCTCATTGCAAAACTTAGGAGAAGTGGAATCCAAGGCAACATGATGAAATGGATCCAGTCATACTTGCATAACAGGAGAACTAGAGTCACTCTTGACGGTCTGCAGAGCAGAAAAGTGTTGCTCCATCAGGGGGTACCTCAAGGAGGAGTAATTTCCCCAACACTCTTCCTTGTTTACATCAATGACCTGGTGAAAGATCTCCCTGCAGGAGTGAAAGCTGCCTTATATGCAGATGACCTAGTACTCTGGTGCGCTGATGAAAATGTCACCACAGCAAATTATAGAATGCAGCGGGCAGCAGACATGCTAGTGTCATGGGCAGAGAAATGGCTTATCACAATAAACACAGACAAAACCTCCACAACACTGTTCTCCCTCGCCCCCAAGGACAAATCAGCTAACATACACCTAGGGACAACCGTGATCAAGGAAGAAAGCTACCCCACCTATCTTGGGGTGACATTTGACCAAAGGCTTACATGGAATAAGCATATTGAAAATGCAGAAGGAAAGGCCCGAAGGCGACTAGGCATACTCAGAAAATTAGCAGGTACCAACTGGGGAGCAAATGAACGAAATCTAAAGAAGATTTATAATGGAGTAATAAGACCACACTTAGAGTTTAGCTCAGCAGCATGGTCATCAGCTGCTAACTCACATCTGCAGTCTTTGGACAAGGTGCAAAATCAAGCTCTCAGGCTCATTACAGGAGCCATGAAAACTACACCAATAACAGAGATGCAGAAGGTTGCTGGATTACAGACATTGTCCCATAGAAGAGACACAAAAACCATGATCCAGATGGAAAAGTATAACAGTATGCCAATGCACCCAATGAAGGCAAGACTAGATGATCTGGCATTGGGACGTCTAAAGCGTAGCAGCTTTGTGCATCGGGGGAAAAGACTTATAAGACAGCATCAAGAAGACCTATCCATGAAGACAACACCACTGAAGCCCACCCTATACCCTGTACCATGGGAGCAGGCCAGCAGTGCCCTCCAAATTAATACATCAGTCAGTGGTCTCACAAGTGGATGTGAGTATAATGATCTGCAAAAAACGAACTGCTACATTGAGTATGATCCAAGAAAGCTATCCCGATCAATCATGGATACATGCCTATACAGATGGATCAGCAACTAATGCTGTTAGGAATGGAGGTGCTGGTATCTTTATCTCATATCCTGACAACCACTATGAGACTAGGCACATTCCCACTGGTAAATTCTGTTCCAACTATACAGCTGAGGTTCAAGCTCTAGAGCAAGCTGCAAATATGATTTATAACACCAACTCTGACTGCCACCAGGTAGTCATCCTCACAGATGCACTGTCTGTCCTGCAAGCTCTCAAGGGTGGTAAACTCCCGCATCTGAGAAATGAACTAAACAAGGTAGCTGCCAAAAAGAGAACCATACTTCAGTGGGTACCATCTCATTGTGGTGTACCCGGAAATGAAAAGGCAGATAAACTTGCAAAAAAGGGAGGAGAATGTGAACAAGAAGATAATGAAGTCACATACTTTGAGAAAAAGAGAGCTATCCAGACTATCAGAAGAGAACAGAACCAACCCAAAGACGACTATCACACTCTCGACCGGCAGGGACAGATAACTATTTTTCGACTCAGGACAGGGCATAACAAACTGAATAAACACATGCACAAGCTACGATTGTCTGCTTCACCACTGTGCACATGTGGATTAAACGAACAAACTGCTGAGCATGTTCTACAGGACTGTCCTCTGTATGACCAGTTAAGAAAGATATACTGGCCGAATGACTCAACACTAAACTCAAAGCTATATGGAGTTAAAGAGGAACTTCAAACAACAGTCGAATTCATCATGAGAACTCGTCTGACGGTGTAATCATCAAAGATGCGATCGCAAGAAGAAGAAGAACAGCCTAAGATACTGCACTTTCGGAGTAAACCCTGAGAATAAATCCAGAGTCGGAGTTTCTAAAGCAGTCTAATGTTGATTTTACATATTTTGGCAACTCCTGCAAAGTCGATTGTACCAAACTGTATCAGCTACTGCCATTCATTTTGGCTCTACCAGGTACGTGGAGAGGGGGAACACTGCATTGGCAACATCTTAATCTCCATAGCTGAGCCCAAGCTTGCGCCTTAGAGAGGACACTCCAGGTTCACCCTATGGTGTCAGCACAACATGAGAAGCAGTAGTTATTGGTTATAAGCATCTCGCCTACTTGGCATAGGGCATGGTGCCAGGTGCTACTTCCAACATTAGGAGAGGTTCTGAGATCTCACGGCACAGCTACTGCCCGCTTCAAGCTGGGCAGCCACCAGCCAATTAGGTGCTGTCCTGCCACTGTCCGCTTTCTCCATTGGGTGCATGGGGATTATGGCCAAACCCAAACTGTGGACAGAACATTCTGCACCAAGCAGTAATAAGAGATAATAGATAATGCACTATTAACCAGGTGTTTTTTTGTTCTTTCTTTATTTAAAAACTGGTGTGATGCTGACCACATAATCACATGTGCGACTGGTCAAGAAAATATGGGCCTAACACCATATTCCCAATATGCCTCTGTTAAGTTATTTTAGCGGGGGAGTTAAATTTTTGAGATCCTCACATGTGAGTCTAGTATTTTGTAGACACACATTTGAGCGCATCTAAGTTAATTGTATGTATAATTATTTGCGTACGACCGTGCACCATTCTTAAATGGGTATGGCGCGTTTTGTCGCGGGGATTTGTTGCTATCCAGCAAGCATACTTAGAGGCTTATCCGAAAATCCATTGTCGTGGACAGACGTCACAGATGAATAATGTTATGTGTCTTGGTCCCAAGTTGTGGGAAGACACACAAAAATGTATTAATATATCTCCCTAGTTGGAGCATGAATAATTGGCCAGAATTGGCTCTTTAAGGTACCGCCTTATATACTTATTTCTCCTTTGCAAGTCTTTGGCAGAGCTTCAACATGTCTAGCTATAGCGTGTTGCTAAAGCGCCCAATGTCCTGCGGGGAACTATATTGGATCTTAATTGTTTTTGGTAAGAATACCGACATTTTATACAAGATGGATCGCCTTGTAATGAAAACTGAGATCATACGGACATGTTGCCACAGAGCTTCCGTTGTCCTTGAGATGGTGACGGTTAGTGAGATCGGTCAACATCAATACTGATCATTTGTATTGACGTACATTTTCCTGCCATGAATTATAATTTGACTCTGAACATTTATTTCAAATGATGACTGTCTGTATCGCTTCGTCAACGTATTCACGTCTGTTCTCAATAAATGATGTCTCGTTGCAAACTGTACCCTACGAGTCCAGCATCTACTTTCTCTTCAGTTTGGTCACACAGTCTTGACCCATTATAGTATTATATGCCAATACAATAACGGCCCGCTAATCATTTGCAAAACTTATTATCTAAAGATACATCGGCCACATACAGTAAGCCCGACAGGCCAGTAACCATGAAAGAAAGTAGGCAACAGTCTGGTGGCCAGTGTGGGGAAAACCTGTTCAACTGAAGGTGTCAACTTAATTCATGCGTCAAGTTTCAAGAAAATTCCATCAACAAGGGTTTCTTGCAGTCTCCTCTGTAACAGTTAACCTTACTGACCTCTATGTGATCCAGCCATATGTAATGTGAGAGTCAACGATGGATCTTAGTGCGGATAGTCTATTGCTCTCAGGCAGCACCTGATACCCTTCAACGTATCCGTGAAAGGAGGAATTTTTTGTTCAGATAAGTGGCTATTTTTGTGCGTCTTGTCAATGCTTCATGTTTAGTCGAGCCTTTCTTTATTATGTCTATTTTAAATCTCTATGTTCTGTGTTCTATGTGCCATGCGGGAAGGTTAGGCGTTCTTTAGGGACATTTGCAGATTTCCCGCAGTGGAAATTCCGGCTTATACTTGCCAAAGGATTTCAGTCCACTGTGTTTGGCTGTCTGTGACACCTTAGTGTTTAGACGTGATGTGCTGTTTTTATTATTGTTATTGTGATATCTTTTTTCTCTGCGCCTTAGTTTATTGATTGACTTTGTTTGTAACTGTCATTCTCCACTTTACTATCCTTGATTTATATAGAAATTTTCTATTTATACACTGTACTGTTGCTTGTCTCATATCTGTTTTCACAGTGTCATTGCATTTTTTGCAATACTTTTTCTTTATTTCTACTTTATTCCTTCTTTGATTCTGCGAACGTTTTCATTCGTACTTTTGTATCTCGTCTTCGTATCAGTTGTTCTTAGTGTCTTCATCATATATTGCCTGTCTTATATGCTCTATTTTTATTTTTTTAATGCATGATTTATTGATTGATTATTAATTATATTGTAATACTGACATTCCCGGTCAGACATCTGTCATCACACATGACATTATACTGACTGATGACAAACCTATTAGAGTTCGCCCTTATCCCATTCCACTCCACTTTCAAACTCAAGTGGAAAAAGAATTGGATGAAATGCCAGGGCTGAATATTATCGAACCTTCCATTTCAGCCTATGCTTTTTCTATAGTTATTGTTCGGAAAAAGGACAATAACATTCGTCTTTGCGTCGATTATCGCAAATTAAATCAGGTCACGATTTTTGACGCGGAGCCAATGCCTTTGTTAGAAGATTTGCTTATCAAGTTATCCAACTCTATCTTCTTCACTAAGCTCGATTTATCAAAAGGTTATTGGCAAGTTCCTCTTACTGAACGGGCCAAGCCTCTTACTGCGTTTTCTACACCTCGAGGCCTTTTCCAATGGAACTTCATGCCTTTTGGTCTTGTTAACGCTACTTTCGTACACATGATGCGTCGTATTCTTTCTCATCGTTCAGATGTTATTGCATATCTTGATGATATTTGCCTTTTTAGTGACTCTTGGGATGATCACTTTAGCAGTCTGTTCACTTTTGTCCACACTTCGTTCTCACAACTTGACGGCTAAACCGTCTAAAGCCCACGTCAGTTTCAGTGAGATCTCTTTTTTGGGCCACCGTGTCGGCCATGGTCTCTTACAGACTGAAGACCATAATACTTCTAAAATCTTAAATGTCACTGCTCCTAAGACTAAGAAACAGGTTCGTAGCCTTCTTGGTTTGATCCAATTCTATGGACGGTTCATATCTAACATATCCTCCATCACTGCATTTTTTTCTAGTCTGTTGAAGAAGGGGTCGCCTAACATGGTTCAGTGGTCACAGGAGTGCCAGGCCACTTTAGATAGAATTAAGTTATTATTTTCCTCTGCTCCTATCTTGCGGTTACCAAACAAAAATATTCCTTTCATACTCCGCAGTGAAGACTCGTCGATGGGAATTGGAGCTTCTCTGATGCAAGACTATTCAGGAACTCTCCACCCAGTACTCTACGTCTCCCAGAAGTTAACTGCAGCCGAACAACGCTACTCTGTGGTAGACCGCGAACTCTTGGCCATAGTCTGGTCTATACTCAAATTACAACGTTTTTTGCTTGGCACCCATTTTGTCGTCGAGTCAGACCAGCGTGCTCTTACTGCACTTAAGAGTAAGGACTTGAAGAACTCTAAATCTGCACGATATGCAATCGCCTTGCAGCCTTTTAATTTTACTGTCCAAGCCATCCGGGGTTCCGACAACATAGTGGCTGATCTCTTGTCCCGTTGTCCACAAGAATCCTCCAAGTCGTGGATCACTACACTCATTGACACTTGTACCACCATTAAGCTACAACTTCACTTTTGGTACTTCTGAATGTGTTGGATGTCACCAAGTACAACATTTCTTTTGATGAACTCGCTTATGGATTTTGACATATTCATATTCGACTCGGAGTAACTTTTATTTAAGCATCATTAACTGACTAGATTTTTAATGACATATTGTGATAGTTCATTATGGTACTTTTTCAGCTAATTTCTGACTTCTTCGCAGTGCTTGACTTGTTAGTGTATCACTATAAGTGTATTGAACTGTCCGCCATGACATTTTTTTCTTGAGTGATTGATTAATGACATTTTAGTTCGAACGGAACATTATGACACTTTTTAATTATTTAGTTATCGTAGTTTTCTATGCGATTATTTTCATTTTCATGACATGGTTACTTTGTTTAGGCTATTAATTTCGCATATGGTGGTGCATCATTAGCTACTGATAGCTATTTTGTGCGCGTAGTTGCTTAATGACACCATACTTAGCTCTTATTAGTTTGCTTAAGCTACCTAGGGTTTATTCTCTTCATACTCTTTTCGAATGTGTTGCTTTCTTCGTGTTTTATTTTTGGAATTGATTTGAGTTTCATTTCGTTTTCCACACTTGCGTTTATATACACGAACGATACACCTCATTTTTTTACCATGTGGACATGTTTTATCATCTTGGTTGATTTCTTATCATTTTTTCACCATTTATGATCATTTTCCATTTCATGTCATTTCCTTTATTCTTTTCACTTATCATTTCATTTTTAGTACATAATTGATCTATGTCTCTTTACCTTTCAACTTTTGTTTGAATTTGGTGTTTTATTCTCCTTCCATATTTATGTCCTTTTATTATAACTACTCTTAAGTTCTTAATGATAGTTATCTATTGTTTACCTTGATGGAACTTGATTGACCTCACTGTTTTTATTAGAAAAAAATCTTTGATTTTTTTCCGCTGGGGGATGATGTAAACTGTTAAGTTATTTTAGCGGGGGAGTTAAATGTTTGAGATCCTCACATATGAGTCTAGTATTCTGTAGACACACATTTGAGCGCATCTAAGTTAATTGTATGTTTAATTATTTGCGTACGATCATGCACCATTCTTAAAAGGGTATGGCGCATTTTGTCGCAGAGATTTGTTGCTATCCAGCAAACATACTTAGAGGCAGATCTGAAAATCCATTGTCGTGGACAGACGTCACAGATGAATAATGTTATGTGTCTTGGTCCCAAGTTGTGGGAAGACACACAAAAATATATTAATATATCTTCGGTCAACATCAAGATTGATCATTTGTATTGACGTACATTTTCCTGCCATCTACTTTATTTCAAATCTTTGCTTCGTCAACGTTTGGTCTCAATACAGTCTTAAACTGTACCCATTATCCAGCATCTACTTTCTAACCCATTATATATGCCAACACAATATGGCCCGCTAATCATTCGCAAAACTTATTATCCAAAGATACGTCGGCCACATACAGTAAGCCCGACAGGCCAGTAACCATGAAAGAAAATAGGCAACAGCCTCCTTTACCTTACCTTCTTTTATTTAAAAAAATTAAAACTATTTTATCATTTTCATATATCTCTTTCTTCTGATAAAGGCTTGATCTGTTAAAAAGTTGACTGAGCTATTCTTATGATTCTGCATAAATATTTAAAGTATTACTTAAAATAAGCAATTATGAAATATTAAAAATCCAATTTTCACTGAGCAGATGCCAAGAAAAAAAACTTGTAGTTATCTTTCCCTGGATATTCAGTGATGTGAAATCAAATGCAAAGTAAACTAAAATTTCTCACCCCATGTCTCATGCTGTCATTAGCATGATCTGCAACCTCACTGACAATACTGAGAGCAGCTGGTGTGAGGATATATAGAACATTAAAGCAGAGTTTAACAATGTTGAACGCATATGTGAGAATATATTAAGCATTACAACAAATTTTAACAATGTGAATAGCAGCTAGTGTGAGGATATATAGAACATTAAAGCAAGATTTAACTATGCTGAAAGATGTTGTGAGGGTATACAGAACATTAAAGCAGAGTTTAAATATACTAACAGCAACTGGCGTGAGGATATATAGAACATTAAAGCAAGATTTAACCATGCTGAGAGAAGAAGATGTGAGAATATATAGAAAATTACTACATAATTTAACAATGCTGAGAGCTAACCTTGCTAGGATATTTAGAACCCTTCTGCAGAATTTAACAGTTCAAGCTGAATATATTGTATATTAGAATTGTAAAAAAAAAAAAATGTTTGTATCAAATGTGTTTTATATGCAAACATATGCAAATAAAACAGACAAAGAGAAAAGCAGAGAGAGACAGACAGATAGATAGATGAATGGATAGATGACATACAAATCAGGTTTTCTTAAAAACTGTATCATTGTTAATAAAAGGACATGGTGGGAACATTTCCAATTTTTCTTCTTCTTTTACCATTTCTTGGTGATTCCCTGTTCCACATTTTCATGATTTCCTCTTTTAGATTTTTTTGTCACTACCAGTGACCAATGAATTAGACTAGAAATATTGAATTAACTGCCATATTCTATTAAAAAAAAAAAAACAAACACATACACATATAGCTGAACGGAAGGAAGATTATCTGGTCAAGTTTCTTAAGAAGAGAGATTTACAAGAGTGCATAAATAACAGAAGAATAATGTTACTATCAGTGTCAGGAAAAATATTAAACTGCATCATCCTTGAGAGATTAAACGAATGCATTGATAGACAAGGGAGAGATGACCAAGCTGGTTTTTGACATAAACAAATACTGTATGGACCAGACAGCCGCACTGAAAATAATAGTTGAACGAAGTCTGGAATCACCCGTGTGTTACCTGGGCCCGAAAGGGGAGTAAAGAATAGTAACACTGTACCCTACCATGCACGTCGTAAAAAGCGACTAAGGAGGGTTAGGCATGGGGCTGGTTACCCTATCCCATAAAAAAACTTTTTACCAAAAAACTTCAACAAACATGGACAAGTCAAATACAGAATATAAATCAACTCAGCCGCCCAAGACAGAAGATGGTCCTCTGGAAAGGAGGCGCATGAAGCAACCCAGAGAAAGCCAAAGGGAGTCTAACCTTTTTTCATCTAGGAAAATCTCCAGGATTGGCACATGGAATGTTCACACTCTATGTGAACAAGGGAAAACTGCACTGGTAGCAGCAGAAATGACAAATTACAGGATTGATATCCTGAGTCTCTGCGAGACATGGTCGAAGGGCATGGAGAGGAGGAGATTGATCACAGGAGAAATGGTGTTGTCCTCAGGACATGAGGAGGAAAGAGACCACCACAGTGAAGGGGTGGCTATAATGCTGTCTAGGGAAGCACAGAAGGCACTTATAGAATGGGAAACAATGGGACCCCGAATTATAACAGCAAGGTTTAAATCAGCCAAAAAGAAAGTAAATATAAACATCATCCAGCGTTATGCACCAACAAATGATAAAGAAGAATCAGAGAAAGAAGACTTTTACACCAGACTACAAAATGTCTTGGATAAAAAGAAACGAAATGACATCACAATTTTGATGGGGGACCTAAACGCGAAAATAGGAAGACAACACCAGCTTTGAATAAATCATGGGAAATCATGGATTAGGTATGATGAACGAGAATGGGGAACTATTAGCAAACTTCTGTGCTTCAAATCAACTAGCTATAGGAGGAAGCATATTTCCACATAAAAGAATACATAAAGCAACATGGATATCACCAGACCACAGAACTGAGAATCAGATTGATCACATATGCATAAGTAAGAAGTTCAGGTCATCACTGAATGATGTAAAACTATTTAGAGGTGCAGATGTTGTATCAGATCACCATCTTCTGTTGGCTAAAACAAAATTAAAACTCAAGAAATTTACAACAGTATATAGCTATAGACAGCAGTATAATGTGGGATATCTAAGAAATCAGGAAATAAGAGAAACATTTCCAATCACAGTATCCAACACATACCAAGTACTCCAACAGCTGGAAGATGAAGCAGATATGTAAGACCACTGGCAACAAGTAAAAAATATATGGAACGAGACATGTGAAGAAGTACTGAGAAAAAGAGAACATCAGCACAAAGCATGGATAACAACAGAAACCATTACCAAGATAGAAGACAGGAAAAACAAGAAAGCAGATTTAAACAGAAGCAAAACCAGAAGCTCCAAAGCCAAGGCTCATGAAGTGTACATAGAAGCAAACAAAGAAGTAAGAAGAAACATCAAAAGAGACAAGAGGAAGTATATTGAAGAGTTGGCAAGGGAAGCAGAGGAAGCTGCAGCCAAAGGAAATATGAGGGACCTGTATAACAACACAAAGAAGCTAACAGGGAAATATAAGCAAGCAAATGGCCTCATAAAAGATAAAAATGGAAAATTGCTTAGTAATATACAAGAACAAATGAAGAGATGGACAGAACATTTTGAGGAACTTCTCAAAAGACCAGCTCTAACTAATCCCCCAGACATCCAGCCAGCAGAAGAGGAGCTACTAATCAGCTGTGAATGACCTAGTAAAGAAGAAATAAAGAAAGCCATAAAACTTCTGAAAGATGGAAAAGCAGCTGGTCCAGATAGAATTCCAGCAGAGGCCATCAAAACAGATATTGATTCCTCTACAGAGATATTATACAAACTACTTGGCAAAGTCTGGGAGAGAGAGGAAATACCAGCAGAATGGAAGGAAAGTTATCTTGTCAAGTTGCCTAAGAAGGGAAATTTACAAGAGTGCACAAATTATTGAGGAATAATGTTACTATCAGTGCCAGGAAAAGTAAGAATCATCCTTGAGAGATTAAAAGAGTCCATAGACAAGCAACTGAGAGATGAACAAGCAGGTTTTCGACAAAACAGATCCTGTACAGACCAGATAGCCACATTGAGAATAATAGTTGAACAAAGTCTGGAATGGAATTCACCGCTATACATCGGATTCGTGGACTATGAAAAGGCATTTGACAGTGTAGACAGAGAATCACTTTGGAAATTGATGAGGCATTATGGAATTCCCATGAAGATGATTAACTTAATAAGGAAGACCTATGAAGACATGACATGCAGAGTTCTTCATGAAGGACAACTTACAGAACCATTTAGGATTAGAACGGGAGTGAGCCAGGGATGCCTCTTGTCTCCATTTCTTTTCTTACTAGCAATAGATTGGGTTATGAAAACATCGACATCACACAACAGAAATGGAATCCAGTGGAATCTGACTAAACAGCTTGATGATCTGGATTTTGCAGATGACTTGGCTCTTCTGTCCCATAACCATAATCAGATGCAAGAGAAAATGAAAATTCTCGATGAGAGGTCACAACAAGTGGGCCTGAAAATACACAGGGAAAAGACAAAGATTATGAGAATAAATGCACGAAATGATAACAACAACCAAAAAGCTTCAGACTTTTATAAACAGGTGCTTGCGTAGAATAGAAGGACTGAAATGGTATGACAAAGTCACAAATGTCAAATTGATGACAAGAACCAGTGGAACAAGAGTTGAGAAGAAGACGCTGGCGATGGATAGGACACACATTGAGGAGACCTGTTGATAGCATTACAAGGCAGTCCTTGTTCTGGAATCCACAGGGAAAGAGAGGCAGAGGTAAGCCAAAAATAACATGGAGAAGACAACTGGATACAGAGGTGAAAATGATGAGGAAAACATGGAAAGAACTTGAGCGGATGGCATAGGACAGGAAGACTTGGCATGTGTTTGTTGAAGGCATATGCTCCTTAGGGAGCTAAAGGGTATTGATTGATTGAATGTCTGGAATAGAATTCATCGCTCTACATTGGATTTGTGGACCATGAAAAGGCATCTGGCCGTGTAGACAGAGAATAACTTTGGAAATTGATGAGGCATTAGGATACCCCTTTAAGATCATTAATTAAAAAAAGAAAACAAATGAAGACATGATATGCAGAGTTCGTCATGAAAGACAACTTACAGAACCATTTGGGATAAGTTCTGGAATGCGACAGGGATGCTTCTTATCTCTATTTCTCTTCTTACTGGCTATAGATTGAGTTACGAAAAAACTTTCTTGACCCAAAAGAAAAGGAATCCAATGGAATCTGACTAAACAGCTTGATGACCTAGATTTTACAGATGACTTGACTTTTCTGTCCCATAACCATAATCAGATGCAGAGACAAAATGAAAATACTCGATGAGAGGTCACAGCAAGTGGCTCTGAAAATACACAGGGAAAAGACAACGGTAATGAGAATAAGTGCAGGAAATGATAATAAGACTGAATTTGAAGAAACACCACTACAAGATGTAGAATCGTACACATAGCTTGGCAGCAATATAGACAAAGTTGGAGAGACAGACAGTGATATCAATATAAGAATACAAAAGGCAAGGTGAGCTTTCATTGTATCAGGAAATATATGGAGATCAAGAGAAATCAAGTCCAACACAAAAATAAGAATCTTCAACTCAAATGTCAAGTCAGTCCTACTGTTCGGCCTGAAATATGGAGAACTACAAAAACAACAACCAAAAAGATACAGACTTTCATAAATGGGTGCTTGCGTAGAATATGGATTAAAATGGAGTGACAAGGTCACCAATGTTTTTTAAAATTTAAATAAAATTGTGCCTTGTTTTGGCAAGGTACGCCCCGTTCAACTTTGTCGGTTATATTAGGGTGCATGTCCAAATACAAAAGACCTTTAGGTCTGTTAACATTGTTACCTTATTGTGGATCTAACCACAAGAATCAGAGAAGTGCCATTGGAACAAGAGATAAGAAGATGCTGACGATGGATAGGACACACATTGAAGAAACCTGCTGATAGCATTACAAGACAGTCCTTGTTTTGGAATAACCAAGCTAACAAATGCAGAAGTAAACCAAAATACACATGAAGAAGAAAACTGAAGACAGAACTGAAAATGATAAGGACATAGAAAGACTTGAGCTACTGGCACACAACAGGAGGACTTGGCAAGTGTTTGTTGAAGACCTATGCTCCTTGGGCAACTAAAGGGTGTGTGTTCATGCATATATATATATATATATATGGTTAGGTTCCTACATGTAGATAGCAAATAATCTTGAGACACTCATTAAAAGACTCATTAAAACTGGCAAAAGCTTAAATTATGTTAAAAAGCATAAGTGTCTTATGAAATATAGGAATGGTATAGCATTCTGCCGCATGCAGTTCCCTGGGATCTCTGAAGAGATAAAGAAAAGAATAGGACTACTCCACCGTCAGGCATATCGTACAAGGCAACTTATATGAGGTTGCACATGATGCTAGCAACTTCTTCTTTTCTTCTTAGCCGCCAACCGTCAAAGCAGTCAGTGGCCATCACGCCTGGTGGCGTCTTGTAGGGCAGCAACAAATTTATTCCACTTTGCTCGGTCGGCAGCCATCCTTCGTACAGTGCCTTAACTCTGGTTCATTCTTTGCATCTCAGCTTCCACAGTTCTCCACCAAGTTGTTTTTGGTTGGCCTCTCTTTCACTTTCCCTCAGGAGTCCATAGCATAGCTGTTCTTGTGATGGTATCAGGATCCCTTCTGAGGATGTGGCCAACCCAACTCCATCGTCTGCCAGCTATGATGGTGTGCATGTCCTCCTGGTTACTTCGAATAAGTAGTTCTTGGTTGCTGATGGTATTCGGCCAACAGATTCGGAGGATTTTCCTTAGGCAGATTGTGTGGAAGGACGACAGTTTCGACATTTCCTTCTGTGTTACTCTCCAGCATTCCACACCACAGAAAAGCACAGAAAGTACACAGCTCTCATAACAGTCTTAATTTGGTGTTTGTGCTGTACTGGGACGTGCTAGCAACCTTGTCATGTAAAACAAGTTGTCACAGTAACCACTGCTGTAAGAGCATGTGACTGCTTGGTGCAGGCAGTTCTGTCAGATGTTTAAGATAGTCTGAAAAGGGTTTCACATGAAATATCATTCAATTATATCTTAACATTCTTCTAACTGTATGATTTTCTTTCTTCAGTTTCTTTTTTTTTCCCCCCTTCCTGTCATCTTCTTTATTAAAAAGTGCCTGCTCTCCTCAATAAATTTGTATGTGTCTTTATTATTTTCTTCTCTCAGTTCCAATCTTCTAACTAATCTTTCTTGTCTCTTTGATCAAAAATCTTTTAATGACTTTTTTTGTTGTCTTTCATCTTTAATCTTCTAACTTCTTCAATGTTTTCTTTCTTTCATCGCCAATTTTCTAACTTTTTCAATGTTAATATTTCTCAAGAGAGGTAGAGGAAGATTAAAACAAAAAAACATAGAGAAGAGAGTTGGAGATACAAATAAAGTGATAAAGAGGACATGAAAGGACATACAGCAAACAGCACAGGACAGAAATATGATGAAGGTCTATGCTCCATAGGGTGATATAGATGAATGCAGATGATGTTTTCAGTAAGGATATAGTGTACAGAGTATGCACATATAAACTTCTATTAAACAAATGTAGTCTCATGATGCTGAGCCCAGCAGTTCCCAGTGGTCTCTGACAAGACAAGTAACGAATATGACCACTGCTCCCTCAGGTATGCTGTAAAGGGTGGTTAATGAGCTTGTCCACGGGGGCTGGCTACTTCATCATGTTATACAAACCACCCCAGAAACCACTGCTGCAGAAGTGAGCTTCTCAATAGCGGGCCAACTACAGTGGTAGCTGTATGCTTCGTAAGGAGCAAAAAAGGAGATGAATGAATGATGATGCTGAAGAGCAACCTACCCTGCAGCAAGAGCTTGTATTGAGGTATCCTCTGAATGGGCTTTAGCATATAGTGCTTGAGAGCTAGTTTAGCACAGGAGGGACTCATCTTAAGATGAAATATACAAACAGTCAATTTGCACGTCAATAATTAATATGACATCTGTTTCACATCTGCCATCCACTGTTACTATATGACAAAAGATATGAGAAACTCTTGACCCGTTCCAGGATTTTCTCATTTATTTGTATCTTTAACGTTGGCTTATCGTCTACTTTGCTAATTATCATAGTTTTTGTTTTCTCATTGTAAATGTTCAATCCAAATTCATGACTTATGGTGCTTACTTGCTTCACAAGCTCTTGCAACTCCTGTTCACTTTCAGCTAACACAACTGTATTATCCGCAGATCTAAGGTTGTTTATATATCTAAGCTTGTTTATTGAAATCAAGAAGAGAACAGGAATGGCGAAAGCTACATTCAACAACATGAGACAGATACATACATCTAAACAACTAAGTCACAAATTCAAACTGAGAATCATCAAATGCTATATATATTCCTCATTACTGTATGGTGTAGAAACATGGACAATGAACAAGCAATTAGAAGAAAGAATTGAGGCCCTTGAGATGTGGATATATAGAAGAATGGGGCTCATCACACAGAAAGAGAAGAAAACAAACAAAGAGGTCATAGAAAACCTAGGTATGAAAACAGAACTAATGAAGGAGATCAAAAATAGACAGCTAAAATATTTTGGCCATGTAAAAACACATAACACCTTACTGAAGACCATGATAGAAGGAAAAGTTGAAGGCAAACATGTAAGAGGAAGATAGCGCTATAAGTGGGAAGATAACATCAAGAGATGGACAGGAAAGCACCAGAGTGCACCATGAAGACAAGAGACAGAAAACGTTGGAGATCCACTGCAGTCAACCTTTGAAGTGAAGATGGCACCTGATGATGATGAATTAATATCAAGACTATTCACGATTCAATCATTAATATGAAGTCAGTTATTACTACCATCTTCAACTTCCATTGGCTCCCTAAGGAATCTAGGTCTTCTACACACTCGTGCCAAACATTCCTTTATTGAGCCATGCTTTTCATATCTGTCCCCAGTTCCCTTTCCTGGTGGTTTTCAGCCTGCCTCTATCTCTCACACTCTGGGGATTCCAGAATAAGTACTGCCTTGTAATGCTTTCAAAAAAAATTTTCTTATTGGGTGTCCAATCAAATGCCAGTGTCTTCTTCTGACCTCTTGTTCTACTGGCACCTGTCTAGTTCTTGTCATCAGTTCCATATTGGTGATCCTGTCATATTATTTCAATCCCTCTATTCTATTCAGGCACTTACTTATGCGAGTTTGTAACTTACTTGCTGTTATTTCTTTTGTTCTCCATGTTTCACAGCCATAAAATAGGACTGACTTGACATTTTTAATGATTCGTATTTTTGTGCTGTACTTGATTTCTTTTGATTTCCATATATTTGTCACAGCTGTGAAGTTTGCTTTTTGCATTCTTATTTTGATATCATTATCTATTCCTCCAATCTTGTCTACATTACTACGCCCTTTTACGCTTTACTTTCACAGCAAGGCGATGGTGCCATATGGATGGTCCTTGGTTCACTTCCCAGTAAGTCTATCACTTATATATTTGTTGTCTGTTGTTCTCCTTCCTGTCCAACAAGTGCCTGTTAATTACCTACATTTATTTACAACATTACTGCCAAGATATATGTCTGATACCACATCATCTTGGATCACAATTATCGAAATCATTCTTTTCTTTCCCCTTAAAAACATGCTGAATAAGGGCAGCATCAATCGGGTTCAATTCACTGTATCGACATGCTACAGTATACCCAGCTGTAAATGGGTACCTGACTTTGAGTTAGGGAAGGAAAATGCAGAGAGGAAGAGAACTAATCACCCCACCTCTCAATGCTGGACCTAGTATAGTGAAGTCTCTAACACTTCACTCCCCTACAGCAGTATCTGCTTTGGGGCTACCTTTTTTTAAGACAGAACAAAAATTCTAAGATATTGTTGTTGTTGTTATTGTTGTTGTTAATGTTGATCAGAATCAACTTCAGTGCACTCCAGGCAAACCCATAGGTGCTCAGTCTCCCTCAGCAAATGTCAAAGGATATATGAGAGAGACACAATGGAGAAATGACAGGATGATAAACCTGGAAAGATATGGAGAGTGTTAGAGAAATAAGATGGAGGGAAGCCCATGATCTCTGATGTATATATTTAAGGCAGCAATGGTCATTGACTGACTGATGGTTTACCGCTGTGTACCCATCTTCTTCACAGTTCCTCTGCTTAGTTCTTTCATCAGTTTTGTATACATCTTCTTTGTGGCTCCTCTATCTACTTTTAAAAAATCAGTTCTGTGTACATTTTCGTGGCTCCTCTGTCTACTTTTTAAAAAAATCAGTTGTGTAGATCTTCTTCATGGCTCCTCTGTTTAGTTTCATCTTCCCTTCTGTAAACATCTTCTCCATGGTTCCTCGTTTATTTTTTCACCAGTTCTGTATACATCTTCTTCATGGCTCCTCTGTCTAGCTTGTTCATCAATTTTGTGAACGTCTTCTTCATGGCTCCTCTGTCTAGTTTGTTCATCAATTCTGTGAAGATCTTCTTCATGGCTCCTCTGTCTAGTTTTTTTTTCTCATCAATTCTGTGAACATCTTCATGGCTCCTCTGTCTAGTTTGTTCATCAATTCTGTGAAGATCTTCTTCATGGCTCCTCTGTCTAGTTTTTTCCCATCAGTTCTGTGAACATCTTCATGGCTCTTCTGTCTAGTTTCTTCATCTATTCTGTGAACATCTTCTTCATAGCTCCTCCGTCTAGTTTTTTTCATCAGTTCTGTGAACATCTTCTTCATGGCTCCTGTCTAGTTTGTTCATCAGTTCTGTGTACATCCTCTTCATGGCTCCTCTCTCTAGTTTTTTCATCAGTCTATACACATCTTCTTCACAGTTGTTCTATCCAGATCTTTCAGCGATTCTGCATACTTCATCAAGGCTCCTCTGTCCAGTTCTTTCACCAGTTTTGTATACGCTTTCTTTGTATATCTGCTACAGGAATAAGTGTGAGGTGGAACATCCAAGGTATAAAAAAAATATGCCTGTCACCTGCTCAACAGAAGAGAACAAGTAATGACCCACACACGCCACATCACTGTTTAAGAAGCTAAAGGCAGAAATTACCAATGAGTTGTGCCTCTAGCACTGACAAAATGACATGTCAAACACCTGATACAGGAGTTTATGACACAGAAAGTGTATATGGCCATCAATGATACTAGACCAAGATCCCCCCTCCCACATGAACCTAACTGCAGCACCTGTACCCATTCATACTTTAATAGTTCAACGTGTCCTGTTCACCCAGGAATCACCAAAGAAAGAAGAAATCTATTGCCGGGGTCGGCAACAATCACAAACATTCTATACAGCATCACCCAACAGAACACATGCACATTCTTCAACTTATCATTGGCTGTGAAACTGTGATGAACTCAGCAGCCCTAGCTGAGCAACAACCACAATAGCAGCCACCACCACCATCACCAACAACCAGGGTATTGGCAGAAGAAGTATATCTGCTACTGTCCAATCGTCTCATGTGGCTTAATTATTTCAGCTTTTTTTTGCTTGAGAATGAATTTTTTAATGAAAATTTTCAGGAAACAGCACATTATTTCAAGAGCAGGTAGATTTAAAAAAAACCTTTTTAATGTTCTAGAAAATGTTCGTACAAACATAAGATGTCTCACCTCAAACTCTCTGACTGCTGCTGCAAACGCCGAGTTCTTCTTGCAGGCATCCTCCAAAACTGCAGTTGCATTCTCAAAATTGCGGATGTAGGAGGAGTAAAGTTTAAGGAATGGTCCCTTCTTGACAAAGACATCAGCAAGTCTGGGGTTTTTGTCCCTAGCAACATAACATTTTCTTTAAGTAAAAGAGTCAAAACCTGGGAGAAGTTATGAAAATGGCACACTGAAAAGGGAGAAGATCAGGCAAAGATATAATTACTTACATAGTCATTTCTCTCCTACCTTGGGGTGTAAAGATGTAAATATATTATTACTAATTAATACAAAACAAGAACAGTTAGCATTAGACCTAACGGTCTTTTATGTTTGGACATGTGCTCTAATATAACCGACTGGGTTGAACGGGGTGCGTCTCGCCAAAACTTTATTTAAAAAAAAAAACATTTAACAAAATACCATCATCATTACTCTTCAGATCCACAAGGAGCATAGGCCTTCAGTAAACTGTTGCCAGATCTTCCTGTCCTCTTCACTTTGCTCAGTATGTGATGGCACAGGACAAGGAGGACTTGGCATGAGTTTGTTGTGCTCCTTGGGGAGCTGAAAGGTGATGATGATGAAAAAGAAAGTACAAAATGGTTTGTTTTAAAAAAATCTTGTTAAGTAAATATCTCTGTGTCTCATAGACGAGGAGTTATGAATTCTATAGCTTTTTTTTTTAGTAAACTTGTTATGGTAAATGCTTTTGTGTCCTAATTCAAGGGATTAATTTGCTCACCATTTTTTGATTCGTTCCTTTAGATCCTTCAGCAGATCTTCATTTAAATTTTGTAGCTGTGGTAAAAAGTCCAAGATTTTATTTAACGTCTCTGTTGGCAGAACAGGATGACCCAACTTCTCTGTTGATCTGGAAATATGAACCCGAAAATCCTGGAACAGAGGGTTAATAATTTAGCTTACACCAAAACTTTGCTGAAGGTCGAAGATCCTTGGTGAGTTAAAACGTGATGATGGTAATGATGAAAACATGTAAGCTCATATCTTTCTGGATTCCATATTTTTTATTCAATGTTTTTAAAAATCAGCGGGTTAGATTGAATAACAATGAGATAGGGTCACATCCTACAACTAGGCTTACCACATTCAGCAGCCGCAGAACATCAACAAAAGTGCTTTCAGATGACACAATTTCTTTGGCTATGAAGAAAACTTTCTTGGCTTTTCTCTGCACCTGCATATGAAAACAGAAACAAATTCATGAAAATATTACAAAACAATATCAACTGTCACCATTATTTTCTTTGAGAAAACAGAAAAAACACAGAAACTGAAACAGTACTCATCAATGAGAATAAACAGCAAGTATGAAAGACTACTAAGGAAATCACTAAGGACTGGACTGGAACCAGGCCAAAAAGAAGACAGCTGATAGGATAGCGTGGCACTCTCACTGGTAAACATCTAGACCTCAATATAGAAGAGGAATGACTAATTAAGTAAATAAGTAAGTTAATCGGGTAAGATAAAAAGAAAAGATGGAAAAGCATTATTGTAATGAAAATTGACAACAGCCAGGCGACCAAATCTGAGGTTCAAAACACTGGATTTAAATCAGGCAACCTGGGAGGACAAAGCTGCCAAATGCACGAAGTCGAGATGCTCCCTATGGTACCTCCTCAGATTGGGCAAAAAAGAAACTATTTCAATCAAGTAGAAGAGAAAAGGTGCTGTAAGGAACACAGCTGAGAGGCTATCACTCCAAGGGTGCATCATCCCGATTAACGGCTGGAGGAGGCTACAACTAATAATGAACACTGGCAGAGAATATCCACTGTGCTTAAGCAACTCACTAATAACTTCACAGAAATGTATATCATTAACAAATCTAGAAAAGCATACTTTAATTTAAAAAAAACAAAAACAAAGCTGTGTTTCTAAAAATAGACACAGAGAACACAGGTTTGAGAATGTGATCAATGGAAAATATATATCTGATCAATGGAACTTACATAGCTAACCAATGGAGATTACATATATGACCAAAGGAGCCTACATGTCTGACCAATTGAGCTTACATATATAATAAATGGAACATACATATCTGACCATTGGAACTTACATATCTAATAACTGGAACATACATATCTGACCAATGGAACTCACGTATCTAATAAATAGAACATACATATCTAATAAATTGAACTTACATATCTGATAAATGGAACTTACATATCTTATAATTGGAATTAACATATCTGATAAATGGAACTTATATATCTGGCCAATGGATCTTTCATATCTGACCAATGGAACTTACACAGCTGACCAATGAAACTTACTGACCAATGGAGCTTACATATCTGGCCAATGGAACTTACATATCTGATAAATGGAACTTACATATGTGACCAATGGAACTTACATATATCTCTTCCTCATCTTGCTCAGGCTCTGTATCTGTCCCTGAACTCATGATCTCCTCTAAATTTTGAGGTTCGAACACCGTATCATGCAGGTCCTCCTCACTGTTTGTATTCTGCTGAATGACCTCAGACAGTGGGCGATCTGAGAGAGATGCTGATGAACCTGATGCTTCCTCAGATGATGTCGTTTCCTGGACAGGTTTTTCAATGTTCTTCAAAACAGAAATACTAAACGGGCAATTATCTTTGGAGGCTGCCTCTAATCCACCTTTACAATACTTACCAAAATCATCAATTGTTAGTTTGTTTGGTATTTTATTTGGTTGATCAACAACAGCAGTGGTATCAAGAATCGTGGATGTCTTTGACGATTTCTTTAACCCCAAACCTTGAGCCACTTTGTGCATCAAGATATTTCTGGCAATCTTCTCTGTTCTTTTCTGCTCATGGCCTTTCAGTTCAACATTGGACTGTCTGTGAAACAAACTGTAAGACTTTTTCAACCCCTGTGACACTGGTGCAGCTGCTGTGTCCTGTGTATCATCAGTCTGCTCCCTATTTTTTTTCAACGTGGAAAAAAAAAAGACAAAAATATACACTGTAAAAAATTCTGCTAGCATTGAAAGTTTACTCAGGCAATGAATATTCACTCATTCATAATCCTGCAAGAGGACATGCACACCATCATAGCTGGCAGACGCTGGAGCTGGGTTGGCCATGTCCTCAGAAGAGACCCCGATGCCATCACAAGAACAGCTATGCTATGGACCCCTGAAGGAAAATGAAAGAGAGGCCGACCAAAAATAACTTGGCGGAGGACTGTGGAGGTTGAGATGCAAAGAATAAACCAGAGTTGGGGCACTGTACGAAGGATGGCCACCGACCGAGCAAAGTGGAATCAATTTGTTGTTGCCCTACAAGACGCCACTAGGCATGATGGCCACTGACTGCTTTGACGGTCAGCGGCTAAGGATCAAAGAAGAAGTTCATAACCCTGCAGCTCCCCCAAGAGCACAGTCCTTCAACAACTTCATGCCTGATCCTGGTGGTGTGCCGATAGTTCAAGGCCTTTCCATGTCTTCCTCATCATTGTCATTTCTGTCTCCAGTTCTCTTCTCCATTCTACCTGTGCTACTCTACCCTGGGGATTCCAGACCAATGACTGCCTGGTAATGCTATCAACAGGTTTCGTCAGTGTGTGTCCTATCCATTGCCGGTGACTTTCCATCTCTTGTTCCACCTGTATTTAATAGGACTGACTGTAGGCTCTTCACACAATGGTGGATGTGTACGGAAAAAAAAAGAAAAAAAAAGGTGATTCGTTTTACAAGGACAAAAGGTAAAGTTCATCCTCGTAAGACGAATCACCTTTTTTTTAATTTTTTTTTCTTACTGATTCTTACTGCAGTTCCTCTCATCTTCCTCTACTTTCTAAATATGATATATGTTAGAGAAAAAAAAAAAACTTGTCTTTAACTGTCTTACATACACGTATGTGTGCGTGTATGCATCAACACACTATTTACAACATGCCAGAGGAAGTGGTAGTCCTTTTCCTTCTTTTGTCTTTGCAGAGACTTGGGCACTACACATGGCTTTTCATTAAATGGTAATTACTTACTTGGTCATTCCCCTTCTACCGTGAGGTGAAGAGGTTTGGAAGAGTGCGCGCTAGACTATCCTATCGGTTGTCTTCCTCCTGGCCTGGTTCCATTCTAGTCCTCGGTCCTTGAAAGATTGTCTAATGTTGTTCTCCCAGCGGACTCGGGGGGTCTGGATCCCTGGCTCTTTGTTTCCCATGCTTGTCGTGGTAGCCGATCTTCTCCCATTCTGCAGACATGGTCAAACCATCTTAGTTGGGACTGTTCTACTCGGGTCTGCAGGGGGTGGGATTTAAGGCCTTGACGTATCGTCTGGTTGTGGACCATGTCCCTTCTTGTTACTTTAACCACCTTCCTCAAATACCTCATTTCTGAGGTCTGGATCTGGCTTTTTGTGGGTTGTAGTCACTGCCCATGACTCGCATCCATACGTAAAGGGTACTTATAATTATAATTGTCAAAAGAAACTTTTCTCTGGCGGTCTCACACATACATGCATGCATGCATGTACATCTTATGCACACACACACAAATATATCTACAAAAACCTATGTAACACACAAAGAAGATGGGGGGAGGGGGGAGGGGGAGTCTGACATGAAGTGTTACGGGAAAGTCGTCGTCATTTCCCTCGTCTCCTTTTATTCCTGCCTCCAGTTCTCTTCTCCATATGTTTTTTTATATCCTTTTACCTCTTTTATCCTAGGGATGCCAGGGCAAATGTACGACAGAAGGACAATTTGTGAATTAAAAAGTGTCACAGACATAAGACTTATAAATTCTGGAGGATGCACAGGGACAAAAAAATGTGTATTTCTGCATTTAAGTATTGTATGTTTAGTATTCTGCAGAGTAAAAAAATGAAGGTTTATTTTAATTTACTTGAAATATAGCATCACCATCTGTTACGGTAGTTTATTGATATCGTCTGCTATAATTGGCAGTGCGCATTTTTTAGGTCAATAGAATTAATATAAATTGATTTTTATACTTCACGGATTAGTAAACGCGAAATACACGGTCAAATTATGACGTGTTAGCGTCGATAAGGTCACGCTTCGTGACTTAGTTACCGGACCCTTGTTACGTTGTCCGTCAAGCTGAGAAGTCATGTTTTTACCTCCTTCCAAGGTTAGGCTTTGCTAATAGCCGTATTTATGTAAATTGATACCAGGACTCAGGGTCAGTCCAGATAATATTATATACGAGTGAATTCGTAAAGGTTTGTGATTAACCTGCGTTACGGAAGGATATTTGATAAATAGTTTGATTATTTTCATCAAGACTCATGCGCTCATTTCTGGCTGTCTGGATCCCAGCAGCACATGTATACAGCCATGATGTTCTGTTGACATGAATTCAATATGACACGGACGGATAAGAATATATATGCAAGTAACTTCTAATGAACTGTATGTTAATGTTATACCTGCTTGAAATGTCTTCGTGTGTGAACTTGTTAATAAATAATGGACTCCAATTCAAAGACTTATCCACATCGATAACGTTACGGTTGGGTTGTCAGATTGACAATGTTGATTATTATTGTAGTTGAAGAACTCTTCCTATAAGAAGGTATACAATATAATAATGAGCTCCGAAAGGAACCAATGTCTTCTTGGACATTCATTACACAATGAGACCATATAACGTTGACCCTCATTTGAATACTTATAAAATGAACGAAGCACGCATTCGCAACTCAACAAAATAAAGAACCAGCTCTGAACCAGCAACCCATAGCGAAACCAGTAACGTATCAGCTGGTGGCCAGATGTGGTCGTGGAATTGTAATCTAATTGTCAAAATTTTCAAAGATTACCGAGTGGAGAGAAAAATTCCCTTCGAGCGAAAATGGACACATTTTACGTGTACACCGGTGACTTCACACGCCCTTAACTACAAGATTAATTCGTCACAATGGTAGCTGCAGTTCAATGACTTTCAAGAAGAATTTTCAAAACAACGCTTTAATCAACAGTGCAAACTAAGTTCAACCTTCGCTAGCATGCGATATGAGCTCTTTAAACTGTTGGCGAAACGGGCACTGTACAAATTTATCGAGGCAAAAAGCTAAGTAATTCTTTTCACTTTACGCTGTCAAGTCCTCTTTGCTCCATTCACTGACATGTCTTTGATTTCACTGTTGAATGTTGTTTGTGGTATTAATATCTATTATGTTGTATTTTACATATTAGTGGGCGGTTGGCGAGGCGAATCAAAACTGAATTTATGTCTTCTTTTTAGAACGACCGATTCAGTTTTGATTGATCTGTAGGGCAGTTAAATTTTTTCATTTAGCAAAGAATCCATTGACGATTTTCCAATGGTAAAAATTCGTTTGCATTTGAAAGGATTTGACCTTGTATGTTAGTTGTGATTTGCTATGGATAACTGGTGTATTTTTCTGTACTAATTTCATTTTTATTCAGTTCTGTAATAATGTTTGTAATCTATCCCGTCAATTCTGATCTTTCTATCACTTATTTCATAGATTTTGTATTAACCGTTATGAGTTCATTGTTACGTCACTGATTTTTGAGTACATGTTTCATCTTGACTTAGTTCAATCCTTGACCTTCTTAGTGTACTTCTGATTTTTTTCTCCTTAGTTTATAGATTCATTTTATGTCCGAAATCGTCAGTTTGTGATGTGCTAATGTTCTGTACAGTTTAGTTTATTGTTTGTCTTAGTTATTCATTTCATATATTAATGATATAATAATGTTATAAATTTATTATTAATAGAATAATACAATAATTTGATTAATTTTTACTAAATCATTTGATGACTTAGGTGATGTCATCTATTTGCAGTAGTAGTCCAATATACTATTGAAGCATATTGTAGATTATGACGAGGGCATAATAGCATAATATATATTGATAAATAAATTTAATTTATGGTTTGCCTTGGATAGGACAGACATATCAGATATTAATTAGTACATTTTCATAGTACTACAGTGTGCACTGGGCACATGTATATGATTAAATAACATAATTATGGAGGGATAATACTCATAATTATTGGAGGATAATATTAGATGCATGATATAAATTCAGCATCATAGATTGATAAGGGTATAATACATTCGTATAATGTAATGAGTAAACATTATTGATTTAAATTATTTAGTTACAAAATAGTTGTGGAACTTACAATTAATAGTACTATAAGATTGTAGTTGATTATATTGTGTATTAATCTATTGTTACACATACATATAAGTCAATATTTAACTGAGGAGGCATATTGTTGAATTAAAATGGCTAATCTTGACACCTTTGTTAAGATTGGGAAGGATTATGGTTACAAAGGACCAGAACTTCGTCAATTTGCAACAACAACTGGCTGCATGGAAGCAGGAAGAAGCTGATAAAAAGGCTGAATTGAAACGGGAGGAAGAAGAACTTGAAAGAAAAGAAGCTGAAAAAAAAGCTGCATTGAAGAAGGAAGAAGAAGGTGAACTTAAATTAGAAAAGCAAAGAGAAATTGCTAAACGAGAGATGGAAGAACAAAAAGAACTTGCTAGGCGTGAAGAAGAAAGAAAAGTGGCAAGGGACGAGATGTTATGGATTGAAGAAGAGAATAAATTGAAACGAGAGGAAATTATAAGGCAACAAGAAATGGAATTGGCACATCTTAAGTTTGAAACTGCAAAATTGCAGGCATAAAGTGCTACCACGAGCCAGACTGATAATTCTCAAAATGGATCTTCATCCAATCAAAACAAACCTTATTATAACTTTAAATTACCACATTTCAAATTGAACCTTGACGACCTTTCATCATACCTGGCACGGTTTGAACAGGTATGCAAAACAAATAACTTACCTAAACAGGCATGGGCACTTAAACTAAATGAATTTTTAGATGGTGAACCATTGAACGCAACAGAGAATGCTGATCCTACAATAGCAGTGGATTATGATGCGATAAAAGCTTTATTGTTAAAAAGGTTTCATTTGGATGAGGAAGGCTGTAGACTTAGGTTTAAAACGCTTTTATCTGAGTCCAATAAAGACTTTCCAGGTTTTATTGCGAACATACGCAATACTTTTAACAGATGGGTGGAACTGGCAGGTGTTAACAAATCGTACGACATATTAGTTGATTTGTTACTGAAGGATAAAGTTTTATCCTCTATCAGTCCACCGTTCTTTTCCTTTATACAAGAACGAAAACCATCTACAACTGCTGCACTGGAAGAAATGGCAGTAAATTATTGCTCCGCACATCCCAATGCGAGCATATCTAACTTACAAATAAGAGAACCTCTACCTGTAGCTTCTAATATGGCATTCCAGGGTAAAGATAAATCTCGAGCTTATAGTATGGATAGGAATTATCCGCACAGAAGGAATAATGCCCACAATGACAATTATAAAAATAATAATACATATGGGAACGTCAACAGAGGTAGACAACTAAATAGGAATCAGTCACCTCAATTCAGATACAACAATGGTCAACACTATTCTAACCATAATCGATCATACAACTATAACAATAATAACAATGAAAACAGGTGGACTAAGAATAATCAAGGCTTCAGACCTAGACACAATATTCACCACGGGGGACAACAATATAATTTTAATAACCATTCTAGACATCGGTCTCAGTCACGTAGACCGTCACATTATGATCATAATATCGGGGCGGCACTTACTACTGTTACGACCCCAGGGGTTCCTCATGACGATAAACCAATTCAATCGTCGTCCACATGTTATGCTATGAATTATAACGTGGCAAATAGTTGCCCAGCATGTAATCTTGTTTTTCAGAAAGCAAAGGAGACAGTATTGAACTGCGGACATATTCTACCAGAAGTAGGTCTTGCAGCCAATGATGGAACAGGCTCTCTGATATTTAACAGAGGGATAGTAAATGGTTCTATCGTCTCTGTTTTGAGAGATTCCGGATCTACAACTATTGGAGTCCGACAGTCACTGATCCATCCAAGTTGTGCTACTAACGAATATGTTAAATGTATGACTTTCGGGGGTACAATTGAACACTACCCCACTGCAATAATTCATATTAATATACCTTTCTTTTCAGGAAATGTTAAGGTATGCATGTTGAAAAATCCTATTGCAGATCTCATGGTTGGTCGCATTCATGGCAGTAGAGATTGCACCGCAGAAGAAATTATCGAATGGGAGAAACACAATCTGTGCACTGGAAATGCAGTGACAACTAGAGCACAGACTAAAATTGTAGAGAGTGTCGACACTAAAAAGGTGGAACCAGACAAATAGGAAGATATTGAGGTTCATTCTCCTATTGACAGAGCTACGTTTGCAAGAAAACAGAAGGAAGACAAATCTTTAAAAAAAATTTTTTGCTCTGGTGAATAAGTTTGATAATCTTACCTCGAGTAATAAAGACAAACATTGGTTTACAATCAAAAATGATATATTAATTAGATGTTTGATGGACAGTTCTCAGGTAAAACGACAAGTCATGGTACCTTCTGCATTTAGACGCTATATTCTCCAACATGCACATGATTCACAGTGTGCAGGTCACATGGGATATACTCATACACGATCCCGAGTATTATCTTCATTCTTTTGGCCAGGTGTTTCACGAGATATATCACAGTATGTACGCTCTTGTACGATATGCCAGGAAGTTAAAGCACGCGGAGCTTTTCACACGGCTCCTATTCAGGCTTGTGATATTTCAGTGCGAGCTTTTGACAAAATGGCCATAGATATCATTGGTCCGCTCTTACCTTCGGCCAGAGGACATAGATTCGTCCTCACTTGCATTGATTTATGCACACGATGGCCAGAAGCAATACCACTGAAGACCACCACTACAGCAGATGTAGCTGATGCACTACATCTTATTTTTTCTACGGTAGGTTTCCCTAGGAAGTTGTTGTCAGACCATGGATCTCAATTCATATCTGATACTATGACAGAGGTAATGAAGACATGGTACATAGATAGGAATCTTAGTAGTATTTATCATCCTATGAGTAATGGTGCGGTGGAACGGCTTAACCGTACACTTAAACAACTATTACATAAGGTTACGGTTAAACATCCTCAGGACTGGGACAGAGCACTCCCAGCTGTCCTGTTCGCCTATTGAGAGGTGCCACATGAACAGACTGACTTCTCTCCATTTGAATTAGTTTTTGGCGCTCCACCAAGAGGTCCTATGGGACTAATAAAAGACTTACTAATTGACGCCGAGATGACTCAGGATACCCAGTCATCATACGAGTACGTAATTAATCTTCGTAAGAATATCACTGAATCTTGCCAGTTGGCAACAGCTTCTTCTGAGGCTGCGAAAGCTAAGGCTCGGACCTTACAAAATAGAACTAGACGATTACGTCAACTATTTCCAGGCGATGAGGCTTATGTGTTACTTCCACATAATGACAATAAATTACTTATATCATGGAATGGTCCTTACAAGGTTATTGACAAGATTTCTGACGTTGACTACGTCTTAGACATTAAGGGACACAGAAAAATATATCATATAAACATGCTCAAACAATTTCACACTCGTCCAGAACACTTGCAATCTATTTTCCACGAATTAGATGACACAGTAGTACCAAATTGTCATTATACTAATCTATCAGTGATTCAGGAAGAAGAATCTTCTTTTCCTGAGGCACAGATGTCTTTACCTGTACCTGTATTACAACCTATGGAATCTTGGCAGGATGTAACCATCTCTTCGTCAGTTACACCGCAACAGCATCATCAGATTGCTGATCTCTTACAATCATTTCCAGATGTGCTGACAGACGTACCTGGTCGCACATCAGTAATTACTAACGACATTACTCTTAAAGATGATACACCAATTTGTGTACATCCCTATTCTGTCCCACTACACTTTCTCAGCAAAACGACTCAGGAACTTGAGCAGATGTTGTCTTTAGGTATTATCGAGACTAGTACCTCACCATTTTCGTCACCTTTAGTCACTGTCCGAAAGAAGGACAACAACATTCGCTTATGCGTTGACTATAGGAAGCTAAATGCTCAGACCATAGCTGACAATAAACCACATCCCATTATTGACGACTTACTTTCTCGTCCGTCCAATGCAACACTTTTCTCTAAGATAGATCTAACTAAAGGTTATTGGCAGATACCACTAACCGAAAAGGCCAAATATTACACAGCGTTTTCCACTCCACAAGGTCTTTACCAGTGGAATGTGATGCCTTTTGGGCTTATGAACGCTCCTGCTACCTTTATTCGCATGATGCGAACAATTTTATCAGGTAGACCAGACATCATTACATACATTGACGACATATGTTTATTTAGTTCATCATTTGAGGAACATTTTTCGGGGCTTAGATGTGTTTTGGAAATATTAAGAGAAAACCATTTAACCGCTAAACCTACGAAAATACAAATAGCATTTCAGGAGATAACCTTCCTGGGACATATTATTGGGGCTGGACGTATTCAAACTGTTCCCAGTACGGTATCTAAAATTTTAAATTTATCGGTTCCTCAAACGAAGAAACAGGTTAGGAGTGTATTAGGTCTAGTCCAATACTACAGTAGATTTGTACCTAACTTATCATCCATCACGGCTGTCTTGTCATCATTGTTAAAAAAAGACATGCCGATGAAGGTAAATTGGACTGACGAATGAGACAAAATTTTTCGCATGATATTGACCATCTTCTCAAATCCACCAATTCTGAGGTTACCAGATACTTCTAAAAAGTTCTTTCTTCGTACAGATGCCAGTAATTACGGTATCGGAGCTTGTTTGCTTCAATATCACAACGATATACTTCATCCAACGATGTACATATCAAGAAAACTGAAGTTACCTGAAACAAAAATACTCTACTGTGGACAAGGAGTTGCTGGCCGTAGTTTGGGCAATTACTAAACTTGAGAAATTTTTGTTGGGAGCACCTTTCGTGATCCAAACGGATCAGAAGGCGGTGGCATCGTTACATCGCTCTAACCACAAAAGCCCCAAACTTGCCAGATTTTCGATTCTGTTACAACCTATGACTTTGTCATCGAAGCCATACCGGGACAAGAAAATATATTAGCGGATGCGCTTTCAAGACACTCTACTGAAGTCGAATAGTAATTGTCCACAAGTTAAAAGATTAAAGACTGAACAAGATTGACGCTGGAACTCTCACTTATTCCTGCGACGAAATTGATATGAACCACCTCCATACGGAAAAACACTTCGAATAAGTTGCAGTGAATCAATCAATAAGTACAATCTCCGAAAGAAATTGTTTGTGACATATTTCAATGGTTCATTTTAACATTTGGACTTTGGTTAGTGTCCAATCGTGTTACAACTCGTTACGAGATAGTCGGGAAAAGTATCTGAATCCATGCTGTGAAAGTTTACACTCATTCAAGAACAAAACATATTTGAACATTATGAAATTTTTTCTCCAATGGAACTTTCCATAAATTCTCAAAGGACATAACGACGGCTGGATCTTCATATCCGACATTATTAAGTTTAATAGTTATTAAATTAATAAAGAATATAATAAAATTGAAGTGTGATAATAATAAAAAAAGAAGAAAATGTGTCAAAAGAAAGAAAAGATGAAAAAAAAAACAAAATAATATCACACAAGCGAATACTCTAAATATTTTATTTATGAATGGGATAGCTGTTATATGCATTTAGTTAAGATGTTCACATGAAATGTATGAATATTTTTTCTTTTATTAATTCATTAATTTAATTATTTAGTAATTACTCGACACTCATAATTAAGTTTAAACACACATAACTAAATTAATTTATACTTTATCTTTACTTTACTTGTCCTTACTTCTCATGTCTTTTATTATGACACTATCTCTCAGTTTATTTAATTAGATGTTAATTAATTAATACCCTACATACTTACTATGATTAATTAGTTTAATTTTAATTAGTTAGAATAATTTTCTTTACATAACACTTCATTATTCACTCACAACAGTCTTTAAGTTCAGTAGATAATTATTTAGCGACAGTTGACACCCCTTTGTTTAATATAATAATGTTATATGACTGATATATTATCGACATGACCACGACACTGTTCTAGACAGAACATCGTAGGCCATATGTCGGGTTTTTGTTAAATTTTTCATATGTTTGAGTAAGATAGTTCAAAAAAATCTATCTAATAGATTTTTTTCCCCCCGGCAGGCATGGAATTGTTACGGTAGTTTATTGATATCGTCTGCTATAATTGGCAGTGCGCATTTTTTAGGTCAATAGAATTAATATAAATTGATTTTTATACTTCACGGATTAGTGAACGCGAAATACACGGTCAAATTATGACGTGTTAGCGTCGATAAGGTCACGCTTCGTGACTTAGTTACCGGACCCTTGTTACGTTGTCCGTCAAGCCGAGAAGTCGTGTTTTTACCTCCTTCCAAGGTTAGGCTTTGCTAATAGCCGTATTTATGTAAATTGATACCAGGACTCAGGGTCAGTCCAGATAATATTATATACGAGTGAATTCATAAAGGTTTGTGATTAACCTGCGTTACGGAAGGATATTTAATAAATAGTTTGATTATTTTCGTCAAGACTCATGCGCTCATTTCTGGCTGTCTGGATCCCAGCAGCACATGTATACAGCCATGATGTTCTGTTGACATGAATTCAATATGACACAGACGGATAAGAATATATATGCAAGTAACTTCTAATGAACTGTATGTTAATGTTATACCTGCTTGAAATGTCTTCGTGTGTGAGCTTGTTAATAAATAATGGACTCCAATTCAAAGACTTATCCACATCGATAACGTTACGGTTGGGTTGTCAGATTGACAATGTTGATTATTATTGTAGTTGAAGAACTCTTCCTATAAGAAGGTATACAATATAATAATGAGCTCCGAAAGGAACCAATGTCTTCTTGGACATTCATTACACAATGAGACCATATAACGTTGACCCTCATTTGAATACTTATAAAACGAACGAAGCACGCATTCGCAACTCAACCAAATAAAGAACCTGCTCTGAACCAGCAACCCGTAGCGAAACCAGTAACGTATCACCATCTCAGAAGGACAATTTGTTGCCTGAACTGTTACTTTAAAACTGACAGAGATGCTAGACTGGAAAATTCAAGAAGATAGTCCAAAGAGGAGACTCAAGACACTAACAAGGAAAAACAAACAGGATACACAAATTAAGCAAATTGACTTACCTCTGACCAACAGTAGAATGTTTACTGTCTCCAGGACTGAAAGTTGCAGACCTTCTTGGTGGACCTGGAGGAGGGGGTGGTAGGGCTTCTCTAGATAGCCTTGACCTTGTAGTCTTCTTGGTGTGAAAAACAATGTCTACTCCTGGCTGGGTAGGTTGTAACACTGCATGGGGTGGCTGTGTAACATTAAGATTTCTTGCCACTTCTGGTTCTCTTTTCATAGAGGATTCTGTGTCCATTGACAAGCACCTTTTGGGTATTAATGGAGCAGTCCCACCAGTTTCAGTTAGACTCAAATTTCTTAGTTTATTTCTAGGTGGTAATGGAGGAGGGCATGGGTCTGCCGAGTCACTTCTTCCCAAAGACTCCAGATGAGGATTGTGAGGATCTTCTTCTTTTTGATAACCTTGAGAAACTGAGCTGTTATCAGGATCATCCACACTTGACTTCAAACCATTCACATCTGAGTGAACGTGGTTGGTTTGATGCTGGAAAGTACGTTTAGGTTTCTGTGGAATCACCTTCTTGCATGTGCCTGTAATGAGTCCACTAGTCTTCGATAGACCTGTGCTTGTAAGAAACTTAGTGCTGCAACTGTCAATAGAAGTATCAAGAGACTCTGGGCTTTCAATAACCTGGTATTTGGATTTTGGGGGACTACAGGAAGAACTGTCAAGTTTGCGATCAGAATGTTTCTTTATGTGTGGTGTAATTTCATTATCTATAGAACTCTGTTCAAAATTCTTACTATAGTGAGCATTAATTTTAGAGACGTCTGTGTTTTTATTTTCTGTGTCAAATTCTATATCTCCCAGTTTATTCTTCAATAATTCCTCAATCTCTCTAAGCATGTCACAAGTTTCCTCTGGTTTATCTCCAAACAGACTTGAATTATCATCATTAATACGAGTGTCTTCAGAAGACTGAGCTTCCAGACTAGATACAGGGAATGACCTTTTGAGTAACTCACTTGTTTCTTGAACTTTTCGGATACTTATATTAACATTACCATGTGACTGTTTACATCTCTGGTCTAATCCAATTACAGCATTTCCACAAGTAGAATCTGAATGATTGTCATCATGACAATTACCTCGACATACTTCAACACAATCTAATTGAGGATCCCTATCAAGCTTTACATCTAACCTGATACTCTGTGTAGTGGAGTTTTGACCTGCACTGTTTTGAAAAAGACTGCTGCTGACACCTATGAACTTTTTACCAACAATGCTTGTGTTAAGAAGAAACTGTACAGTAGAATCAGCTCTATGTCTAGGCTTTGGAGGTGTCTTAACCTTTGAGACAGTAGTACATCTATCTATGGTATTGTCCTTTATAGGTTTTGACGTTTGGCTGATACCAAAGGAATTTACAAGTGTCTTGTTTTTATCAGTCACAGAATGCTCAGCGACTGTCTTCTGATTCTTCTGTATCAGACTGTGAATTTTGCCACTGACACCTTTCACAGCATGTGTCCGGGTGACGATATCAAACTGAATAACTTTCCCTGCTCTGACGCCTGCCTGGCTGTTAGAGAGTAATGTAGGGTGAGGAGTTTGCTGAATGTCATCTCCAAATGTTGGCTTGGTCTCTGATGCTGGTGTTGAATTAATGCTGGAACTTCTGGATTTTCTTGAAGATCCAGCACGTGGAGGGTTCTTGGGAAGTGGCGGAGGTGAACATGATTTCTTGTCGACTGAAAACTTGACACCTGAGATGGGTAATGCTGTATTAAACAAAATATTTATATAAGATCATACCAAAACTTGAAAAATATATATGACATATAAAGCTGTATCAATAACATCTAAAACAGTGATTCTAAACAAAGTGAACATAAGGCTGTAAATATTATGCTGGTATGGGTAAAATAATAAGCAAGCACGAAGGTGAGGTTTAGCCTATTATACACAGTATAAATTGTACTACAGACAACACAAATTTTCATTAGCGATTACAACAAAAACATAACATAAATAAAGCACAAAATGTTGTCAACTACCTCAGCACTGACATGAATAAATGGTTTAAAATAAAGGAGGGAACAAACATTTCTAAAAAAACTGGGCAAATAGGAGTAACAGAAGCAAATGAAACAATACCTGTAGTTTCTGAGTCCTTCTCTGCAGCCTGCACTAGACAGATTCCTGAGGGTTTGGTCAAAGCTGGCTTTACCACTGGTGGGGAATGTTTTAACAGGGCATGTGGGAGTACTTCTGGGTAAGGGGATGAATGAGGTGGTGGGGAAGTAGGTCTCTGAGAAGCTACTGAGGGTCTGGGTGATAAAGGTGGTGAAGTATTTGTAGTGAAATTATTCTGAGATTCTATCTTGGGCTTGGTGAATAAGCCCCTCTCTAGTACGCTTTGTGGTGCGTCCTTTGCAACAGGACATACCATCTTACCAGAGAGGTCAACTGGGTTATGCAGTGTTTCAAAGCTTGTCTCAAACTTATGTGACATGGTGCAATGTTGTGGTTTAGGGGCTGTTGGTGGTGGTGGCCTACTTGGAGGGGATACATTTCTTACAAGAGACTTGGCTGATCTTGATGAATGGGGTGAAGAAGCTGATGAAGACACTAAGGGAGCGAAAGAGTTCATTGTAGTAGAAGTCTGTAGTTTGGCTTTATTAGCATTTTTGCTTCTGAAGGAAGCTGGTAGTGACAAAGAGCTAGAAGGTGACAATGGTCCTCTTCTTTGAATAGGAGGAGGTAAAGATGGCAGTGGTGGTGGTTCTGGATACCTAACTGGTGCTTTTTCCAATGTAGGTAACATTGCTTCTGATGAAGTAGATCTATCTTGGATTACAGAGTTTTGCTTGGAGGCAACAGCACTGGGAGCTTTAGGTAAACAATTCTGGGATTTGAACAACTTATTATTGTGGGCATTGTGGTGGTTTTGTGCAGATGAATCTGCTGAAGGCACTGATAATATAAATAATGAAGGGTTTGGTTTTGAAGGGAGGAGTGGGGCTTTCAGTCTAGGCTTAGCTGCAACTGCAGGCTTGACAGGGATCAGTGGCCTAGCTAGTTCCATTTCACTCCTGGAAGTTGTATATCATAGTCTGTTTAAAACAAAGTGCAGCCATGGGGTGTGTGGAATCAACGCAAGGAGGAAAAGGGTTAAGGGAGGAAGTTAAGAAAAAATGACAGATAAAAGTGAACTACAAAGGTGTATATTCATTTTCATGAACAGAATACAGGGTGACTGACATATTATTCCTTATTTTTTTAATGTTAATTTTATCACTTGTCTCTATTGGAAGTACATGAAACAAATATCAAAACAAGGGGTGATAGCTACAATTGGATTAATAAATTTTATTTACTTTATTTCCAGAAACAAAACAAAATAAAATCTAAAGTGGGCAATAAACTGACTTTACAAAGGAGGGAGAATGGATGCCGGTTACACGCCTATTGAGGCATATTGGGAATATTTTCTTGACCATCGGCACACTAGGGGTGATGTAGGTCAGCATCATGCTGGCCGTCTTAACCTTCCCAGAGTTGCTCTGGTACCCATTTCATGAGGCTGGGTTGATCCCGGAGCCATCCGCGGACTAAAAACTCCCACCTCAAATGAGGATAGAACCATGGACTGCCGAGCTTGGAAGCCACTGTATCCTAACCACTGTGCTACCACAACTTTACAAGAGACTGTAGAAATCTATGCCCTCTGTGAAGTCTTCTGCTACAGAGGCCAGATCTCAATTTGAGCAGTAATGTTAATTTAACATTTCATTTTTTGTAATAAAATAGCAGTTAATTCTCTTTAATTTGTGTCAAATAAGTGAGTTGCATAGGAGTGAAGAAATAATTGTTAAAACGGAGAAGCTCTTCAGTCACTGTGTATACTGCCTTGTTTACTAATATATATTGTGATGTCACAAAATCAGTCATATGCCAGTAAAAGCTAAAAATAAAAAAAAGGTGTATGACATTCTGCTTCCTATTTAAAAGATGCTTTAGATTTCAAAAAGCAACAAAGATTTAAAATGATTTAAAACACAAATGACATGGTGCCGCCAAAATACCTATATTTGAAATTAATTTGTGTTCTCAAACTGAAAATTCTGGAAAATACTCTTTTCAAACAAGTACATCAAATTGCTAGATTTTAATAAATATTTTGACCTGTATAAAGGCCTGTGGAAACACTTTCTGGGATATCATGATGTCAGTATTTTAAAATACTGACATATAACTGATTTGTGATACTATGATACATACATCAGTTTCAAAATTCAAATTTCACAGACTTTACAAAATATACATCTGATTATGTACTAACATACAGAACTGACATAACTACATTCTTAATACATTAAAAAAAAAAACAACCACAGGGGGAAAAAAAAGAAAGTAATTAAACTTTGGGAATATAGCCTATAAAAATTATCTAAATCTTAGGAATATGATCTAGATAAATCATCCCGATACTAAATCTTAGCAATATAATCTAGATAAATTCTTCCGGATACTAAATCTTAGTAATATAACCTATAAAGACAATTCTCTTACTAAATCTTAAGAATATAACCTAGATAAATCATTCTTTTACTAAATCTTAGGAATATAACCTAGATAAATTATCACTTTACTAAATCTTAGGAATATAACCTAGATAAATTATCACTTTACTAAATCTTAGGAATATAACCTAGATAAATCATTCTTTTACTAAATCTTAGGAATATAACCGAGATAAATCATAACTTTACTAAATCTTAGGAATATAACCGAGATAAATCATAACTTTACTAAATCTTAGGAATATAACCTAGATAAATCATCACTTTACCAAATCTTTGGAATATAACCTAGATAACTCATCACTTTACTAAATCTTAGGAATATAACCTATATAAATCATTCTTTTACTAAATCTTAGGAATATAACCTAGATAACTCATCACTTTACTAAATCTTAGGAATATAACCTACATAAATTATCACTTTACTAAATCTTAGGAATATAACCTATATAAATCATTCTTTTACTAAATCTTAGGAATATAACCTAGATAAATCATCACTTTACTAAATCTTAGGAATATAACCGAGATAAATCATCACTTTACTAAATGTTAGGAATATAACCTAGATAAATCCTCACTTTACTAAATCTTAGGAATACAACCTAGATAAATCATTCTTTTACTAAATCTTAGGAATATAACCTAGATAAATCATCACTTTACTAAATCTTAGGAATATAACCTAGATAAATCATCACTTTACTAAATCTTTGGAATATAACCTAGATAAATCATCACTTTACTAAATCTTAGGATACAACCTAGATAAATCATTCTTTTACTAAATCTTAGGAATATAACCTAGATAAATCATCACTTTACTAAATCTTTGGAATATAATCTAGATAAATCATCACTTTACTAAATCTTTGGAGTATAATCTAGATAAATCATCACTTTACTAAATCTTTGGAATATAACCTAGATAAATCATCACTTTACTAAATCTTAGGATATAACCTAGATAAATCATTCTTTTACCAAGTTTAAGGAATATAACCTAGATAAATCATCTTTACTAAATCTTACGGATTTAACCTATATAAACACTAAGTCTTAGGAATATAAAAATAGATCATTCTGAAACTAAATATTTGGAATATAACCTAGATAAATCAATAGATTTAAATACCTGGGATGGAATACACATCTCAGAAGTGAAGAGCAGAATAGGTCAGGCAAAAGAAGCATTTTATAATGAAGAGTGTTTTAAGCAATGGTTCTTTGTCAACGGAAGTAAGAAAGAGAGTGCTTCAGTGTTATATAGAACCAGTCCTGACGTATTGGAGTGAGAGTATTGGACAGTTAGTAAACAAACAGGGAAAGCATTTGAGGCCACAGAGATGTGGTTTTACAGAAGAATGTTAAAAATACCATGAACAGCCAAAAAGAGTAATGAGGATGTCCTGAAAGAGGCAAGTACGCAAAGGAAACTTATTTCACAAGTTAGAAAGAAGCAATCCACTTTTCTTTGGGCATGTTATGAGAAGAGGAAAACTGGAATATATCGTAACAACAGGTAAGATTGAAGGAACAAGAGAAAGACAAAGAGAGCAAATACTGGACAGCTTAACATCGTGGCATGGAAGGTCAACAACAGAATAAATAGTATTGTAGACAGGAAGTTGTGGAGAGACATGATCTCCTACGCCACTAGGCATGGTACTTGAAGACAAAGAAGAAGAAATCATTGTGATACTAAATCTTCAGAATATAACCTAGATTAATCATTATGATACTAAATCTTAGGAGAATAATCTAGATAAATCGTATTAATACTACAACTTAGGATTATAACCTAGATAGATCATTTTGAAGCTAAATCTTAGGAATATAACCTAGATAAATCATTCTGATACTAATATTGGGGAATATAATAACCTAGATAATGGATGTTGGTATGTCTGGTCTATTTTCACTGGACTATCAGAAAACCTACAGGATAACCTACAGGATGTAAACGATGTAAGGAAGACAGCCATAATTAATGATGAGCTTAAACGACTTCAGGTGGATATAGCTGCACTTCAGGAAACGCGCCTGGCGGGCTCTGGAACGGTGAGCGAGAAGGACTACACATTTTATTGGCAAGGGAAAGATCTTAATAAAGCTAGAGAACACGGAGTAGGTTTTGCGGTCAAAAAATCGCTAACTAACATGGTTGAACCAGGCAAGAATGGATCAGAACGCCTGTTAACGCTCCGCCTGCAAACTAGCACAGGTCCCATCACCCTTGTCAGTGTGTATGCTCCTACTCTGTGCTCTGCCTCAGAAGCTAAAGATGAGTTCTACGAGAATTTAGCAGCAGTAATCAAAAGCTTTAAAAGCTGCTGGAGTTGACGAAATTTCAGGGGAAATGATTAAAGCAGTTAATGACAACAACCTCTTGAGAATTTTAGATATTATAAATGAAGTATGGAGAGAAGAACAACCACCACAACAATGGAAAGACAGTATTATTGTAAAGTTACCGAAGAAAGGTGATCTATCAGACTGTAATAAATGGCGTGGTATATCTCTATTATCAGTACCTGGAAAATTATTATGTTGCATGATGTTAGAAAGACTTAAATTGCATGCTGACGAAAAGATCAGAGAAGAACAAGCGGGTTTCAGGCCGAAACGATCATGTATTGATCAAATATTCACACTAAGAACAATTATAGAAGAATCAGTGGAAAGGCAATCGCCACTTATTATCACCTTCGTCGATTTTCAAAAAGCCTTTGATAGTCTACACCGCCCATCATTGTGGAACATACTTACAATCTATGGTTTTCCAACAAAATATGTGAATATAATCAAAGCGCTATATGACAATGCAAGATGTTGTGTGAGAACAAATAAAGGGAATACAGAATGGTTTACAGTAGAAACAGGGGTGAAACAAGGCTGTATTATGTCACCACTACTTTTTGGAATAGCTATTGATTGGGTTATGAGAAACTATACCCACAATGAACAATTGGGTATAAAATGGACAAATGGAAAATTCCTGGGGGGACCTGGATTTCGCAGATGATGTAGCATTCTTAAGTTCAACACCAAGACAATCCCAAGAAGCAATAAATAATTTGTGTCATCTCTCGGTTAAAATTGGTCTCCAAATATAAATGCCTCTAAAACTAAAGCTATGAACTTTTCTAACGAGACCTTTGATATCATCTTGAACGGGGAAAAAACTACAGAAAGTTGAAAGTTTCAATTATTTAGGCAGTAAAATGACTCAGGATGGTGACACAACAAGAGAAATCCATACTAGAATTGCTTTGGCAGCTAGCGCCTTCAATAGATTATCTAACATTTGGAAATTACGATCATTGAATATACATACCAAGCTTCGTCTGTTTAATTCAAATGTTATCTCAGTGTTAACATACGGCTGTGAAATTTGGAAAATAACAAAATCATTGGAGAACAAGCTGAATACATTCGAGAACAAATGTCTTAGAAAACTCATGAACATCAGTTGGAAAGAATTCAAGACTAATCGACAAATAAGAGAAGACTCTAGGCAGAAATATGTCTCCGACTATATAAGGAAAAGACGATGATCATATATCGGTCATGTCCTACGAATGCAAAAACAACAGAATACCACTACAGGCGCTCACTTGGGTTCCTGAGGGTAAGCGGAAAAAAGGAAGACCAAAAGAAACACTCAGAAGAACAATAATAAGAGAAGGTAATCAAAAGCATACCTAGGCAAGAACAGCTTGTTCTCCTTGGTGACTTTAATGCTAGAGTGGGTGCCGATAATGTTTCATGGCCTTCATGTCTGGGCAGGTTTGGTATTGGCAAGATGAATGAAAATGGACAACGGCTCTTAGAGTTGTGCGTCCACCATGACCTCTGCGTGACCAACACCTACTTTCAGACAAAACCCCAGCATAAGGTGTCATGGAGACACCCACGATCCAAGCACTGGCACCAACTTGACCTGATTCTCGTCAGAAGGCCCACTCCTCAGGTCTGTGCTCTCCTCCACGCGCTCGTACCATAGTGCAGACTGTGACACAGATCACTCCTTGGTTTGCTGCAAAATCAGAGCACAACCAAGAAAACTCTATCGTGTCAGACATGAAGGGAAACCACGCATTGATACCAGCAAGATGTCAGACCCTTTCATGATCGCTCAATTCACTGCGACCTTCAAGAAAGTGCTCAGTAGCCCTCAGCATGGTGATACTATTACAGAGAACTGGGAGCATCTACGGAACACCATTCAAAGTACTGCACTTGCCACCTTTGGTAAGAAAACAGCAAAGTCAAATGACTGGTTTGACGCTTCATCAGATGTGATGGCACCTGTTATTGAAGCTAAGGGCAGTGCTATGAATGAATACAAACGTTCACCGAGTGCCAGAACCCTACAGATCCTGAGGGCTACGAGAAGCAAAGTTCAACAAACTGCTCGACGCTGTGCAAATGACTATTGGCTCCAGCTCAGTGAGAGCATCCAGATCGCAGCACAAACAGGCAACATTAGACAAATGTATGACGGTATAAAGAAAGCACTTGGCCCCCATAAAAGTAAGACGGCACCGCTAAAAACCATCAGCGGAGAGAAGCTAACCGATAAGGGTAAGCAGATGGAGAGGTGGGTCGAGCACTACTCTGAGCTTTACGCTAGAGACAATACCGTTACGCCTGCAGCCCTTGATGCTGTCAATAGTCTGCCAACTATGGAGGAGCTGGATGCCGAACCAACATTAGAGGAACTCAGTAAGGCCATTGATAGCTTGGCCTCTGGCAAAGCACCAGGCAGTGATGGGATTCCTCCTGATTTAATCAAATGCTGTAAGAGCACGCTATTACATCCCCTGCATAGGATGCTGTGCCAGTGCTGGGAAGAGACTACTATTCCTCAAGACATGCGAGATGCCAAGATTGTAACACTGTATAAAAATAAAGGAGACAGAAGTGATTGCAATAACTACAGAGGCATCTCTCTTCTTAGTATTGTTGGTAAGGTTTTTTGCCAAAGTCATCTTAATGCGACTACACAAGTTAGCTGAGCGCATATATCCAGAGGCACAGTGTGGATTCCGAGCTGGCAGATCAACAACAGACATGATCTTCTCTCTCCGCCAGCTTCAGGAAAAATCAAGAGAGCAGAAAAGACCATTATATATCGCCTTTATAGACCTCACAAAAGCATTCGACCTGGTTAGTAGGGATGGACTCTTTAAAATCCTCCTGAAAATAGGCTGCCCTTCTAAAATGCTGGAAATGATAAAGTCATTCCATGACGACATGAAGGGAACAGTCCAATATGCTGGAAGCACGTCACAGCCCTTTGATATACGAAGTGGCGTTAAACAAGGCTGTGTTCTGGCTCCGACCCTCTTCGGAATCTTCTTTGCCTTACTCTTGAAACATGCATTCAGAGATGCAACTGAAGGAATATGCCTTCACACTAGGTCAGATGGCTGTCTGTTTAATCTTTCAAGGCTGAAGGCAAAAACAAAAATCAGAAGGGTCACTATAAGAGACTTGTTGTTCGCTGATGATGCTGCTGTCGTCACTCAAAGCCAACAGGAGCTTCAGAGCTTGATGAATCGCTTCACTAAAGCATGCAAGGACTTTGGCCTCACAATAAGTCTAAAGAAAACGAGTGTACTGAGTCAGGATGTGGGTGCTGCACCAGTTATCACTATCGATAACTATGAATTGGCAGTGGTGCACCACTTCACATACCTAGGGTCTACCATCAATGACAAACTCTCACTGGATACAGAAATCGACAGCCGCATTGGCAAAGCTGCAGCTACCTTTGCCCGCCTCACATCGCGTGTTTGGGGAAACTCTAAACTCACAATGAAGACCAAAGCTGCGGTATATAATGCCTGCGTCACCAGCACACTCCTATATGGCAGCGAGACCTGGACGACCTATGCTAAGCAAGAAAGAAGGCTCAATATCTTCCATTTGCGGTGTCTACGCCGCATCCTCGGCATCTCGTGGAAAGATAAAGTGACAAATGTCGAGGTGTTGTCACGTGCTGGCCTTCAAAGTATGTATACGCTGCTTAGACAGCGCAGACTTCGCTGGCTTGGCCATGTTCGCTGCATGGAAGATGGTCGCATCCCAAAAGATATCTTCTACGGACAATTAGCAGATGGCAAGAGAACAGTTGGGCGACCACAGCTGAGGTTCAAAGATGTGTGCAAGAGATATGAGGGCACTGGACATGGATCCAGCAACATGGGAGGATGAAGCTGCCGATCGCACTAAGTGGCGATGCTATTTACGGCACCACCTCAGATTGGGCTAAGAGAGGCTCACACAAGAAGCAGAGGTGAGGAGAAAACGTCGAAAGGAGCACCAGGAAAATAAGCAGCTGAGGGCTGCCACCTCAGGGGCGCATTCCCATAGTCAGTTATGACTGAAGGGGCTATTATTATTATTATCAGAAAACCTGTAAGAAATAAACAATGTCAGGAAGACAGCCATAATCAATGACAGATTTAAATGACTACAGGTGGATACAGCTGCACTCCAGGAAACATGCCTGGAAGGCTCTGGAATGGTGAGCGAGAAGGACTATACAGTTTATTGGCAAAGGAAAGACCTTAATAAAACTAAAGAACATGGAGTAGGTTTTGCAGTAAAAAAAAATTGAGAATGGATCAGAATGCCTTTTAACACTCTGCTTGCAAACTAGTGCAGGCCCCATCACCCTTGTCAGTCCACATATGATGTCACGCCATTTTTTGCCATTTTATTAACCTCCTCCTCCCCCTTGTCACAGTTCATCACAAAAACAGTCCCCCCCCCCCCCCCCCCCCCCCCCCCCCCCCCGCCCCCCCCCCCCCCGCCCCCCCCGGACTCAACAGAGAAAAAGGGACAAGGAGTTATGGATCTCGATGGCGACATGCTGCTCTACAGTAGAGTCCCCACATCTGAAAGAGATATGGGGGCATGGGTTGTATTAAGGCTAAAAACCAAAAGGATAGCATCAAGGGATGGAACTTTGTCTCAGAGCGCATTATAGTGCTAAAGCTAAAAGAAGGAGAAACCATAGTCAATCTTGTCATTGTGTACGGGCCAAATGAAGATGAGCGAGCAGAGGTCAAAGAGGAATTCTTCGAGCTGCTTCAAAGGACAGATGACAATTGCCTGGATGAAATTATCCTGCTTGAAGATTTCGATGCCAGAGTTGGAAATGACCATGCTAGATGGGGTGGAGTTATCGGAAGGTATGGAGAAGATGCACTTAATGACAATGGAAAGTGACTCCTTGGATTCTGCACTCAGCAAAACCTGATCATTACAAACATAGGGTTCCCCTGTGGGCACATGCGTGCATATACTAGATGTGAAAAACAGGCTGAAAAGAACCATCTCCAAACATCTATATCGATGCCATGAAGACCTCCTCCCAAAACAACCTACTGGGATTGAAATGTTAATTGATTATGAGGAGTCAGACAACTGCCATGAAAATATATCTATCATCACAGAAGTCCCTGAAATAAAAAAGAAAGGCCACCAGACCCCTCAACAACTAAAAACTTTGGCCCAAGAAATGACTGAAGAAAAGTAAAACCCGAAGGAGTGGACACATGCATTCACAGATGGATCCGCTGAGGGGGCAGTAAAGAATGGAGGAGGAGGCATTTTTATAAGATTCCTAAATGGAAAGATCATCTGAAAGGCCTTCTAAACTGGAAGGATCTCCTCCAATTTCAGGGCAGAAGATATGGTACTACTACAAGCTCTGAAAATTCTCACCAGATCATAACTGCAGCCACCAGCTAAGATAGTAATCTTCACTGACTGCAGATCATTACTGGAATCAATACAGAACACCAGAAATGATAACATGATGAATGAGATCAGATTTGAGCTTAACATCATCCAAAGGTCATCAACCATTGCCCTTCAGTGGTTACCCTCCCATTGTGGAATTGCTGGAAATGAGAGAGCAGATGCTCTATCAAGAAGTGGCAGTAAAATGGAACAATACAGCCACCCACTGTCCTATATAATAATAATAATAATAAATTCTTTAAGCGCCAAACACGGCGCATAAGGCAGAAACCAGTGCTCTCCAGGTTGTTCGTTGTGACGCCACTCCTCTTAGCTCTTGCACATTATTTAGGCCCAACGTTCTTCCTTCTCTTATTATTGTTCTTCTGAGTGTTTTCTTTTGGTCTTCCTTTTTTCCGCTTACCCTCAGGAACCCAAGTGAGCGCCTGTAGTGGTATTCTGTTGTTTTGCATTCGTAGGACATGACCGATATATGACCATCGTCATATAGTCGGAGACATATTTCTGCCTAGAGTCTTCTCTTATTTGTCGATTAGTCTTGAATTCTTTCCAACTGATGTTCATGAGTTTTCTAAGACATTTGTTCTCGAATGTATTCAGCTTGTTCTCCAATGATTTTGTTATTTTTCAACTCTCACAGCCGTATGTTAACACTGAGATAACATTTGAATTAAACAGACGAAGCTTGGTATGTATATTCAATGATCGTAATTTCCAAATGTTAGATAATCTATTGAAGGCGCTAGCTGCCAAAAGCAATTCTAGTATGGATTTCTCTTGTTGTGTCACCATCCTGAGTCATTTTACTGCCTAAATAATTGAAACTTTCAACTTTCTGTAGTTTTTCCCCGTTCAAGATGATATCAAAGGTCTCGTTAGAAAAGTTCATAGCTTAGTTTTAGAGGCATTTATTTGGAGACCAATTTTAACCGAGAGATGACACAAATTATTTATTGCTTCTTGGGATTGTCTTGGTGTTGAACTTAAGAATGCTACATCATCTGCGAAATCCAGGTCCCCCAGGAATTTTCCATTTGTCCATTTTATACCCAATTGTTCATTGTGGGTAAGTTTTTGTTCTCATAACCCAATCAATAGCATATTCCAAAAAAGTAAGTGGTGACATAATACAGCCTTGTTTCACCCAAACCATTCTGTATTCATTTGTTCTAACACAACATCTTGCATTGTCATATAGCGCTTTGATTATATTCACATATTTTGTTGGAAAACCATAGATTGTAAGTATCTTCCACAATGATGGGCGGTGTAGACTATCAAAGGCTTTTTGAAAATATAGGGAAGCAAAAACCATCATCCACAACAAGTACAAAAATCAGTGGAAGGAGATATATACAGCAGAGATGACCCAATCCACCATCTAAACAGACACCAACAGACTACCATTTTCCGCCTGAGAACTGGCCCCTGCAGATTACTTGGCCATCTCTATCACCTCAGGATATCCCATACAAATGAATGCCCACGTGGAACTGGAATCCAGACCCCCGAATACATTCTCCAAAACTGTTCACCCCATGATGACCCGCGACATGTGACCTGGCCAAGGGGTGCTGAGCTCCAGCAGAAGCTATGGGGCTGCCGCGCCGACCTGGTAAAGACTGTGGACTTTGTCCTGGCGACAGACCTGCAGATTTAGCATGACTACAAACTGAACGCAGAAGAAGAACAACTATATGTGAGCCGACAGAGGGTGAGAAATCAGTGATCAACTGTGCCATAGTTCGGAGGAGCTCGTTCGGATATGTCCAGGATGCTGGAGTCTGGGGAGGGCCGGAGATTGGAGGTGATCACTGCCTGCTAGCAATTAAAAGAATGGCTGAACGAGTTGCTCAGTCTAGGAACTGCCTACCATCATGCAAGAAGCTAAGTAAATGAACAGAAGAAATGAGCATTAGGGCCTACAAGTTGGGAGAGCCAGGGGTTGGGATCAGATGTCAGGGGTTTATTGCTACAGCAGTGAGAGACACAGAAGAACAACCTGATGACCTGGAAACCCTCTGGCTTGAATTGGGGACATCACGGAGATGGCTGCAACAGAGACGTGAGGTGAGGACCAGCTTGGGAAGAGGAGAGAGAGGACACCTTGGTGGACAGAGGAAGTTAGAGAGAAAATGGGAGGGAAGAGGAGAGCATGGAGGCAATACTTGGGAGCTAAAGGCACGGCAGGAAGGACAGAAATGTGGGGGCGGGGGTCCTGGGAGGAGTTTGGAGAGGGGCGAAAGAGGGATGCTCGGGAGGACCGGAGATTGTTCTACGGGACCCTGGGGAAGGGGAGACAGTGCCCTCTTGAATTTATAAAGGACAGGCAGGGCAGGTTGCTTACTGCCCCGGGGGAGGTGATGGAGGGATATAGGGAGTGTTTCTCAGAGCTCCTTGGTGGTGAGCGTGGTCAGGCATCAGAAATGGTGGCCACTAGCACAGAGGAGGAGGCCAATGGTGGCGGGGATGGTGTCGGGATGGGAGGGAAGCACCGGAGAGGGTTGGGGTAGGCAGGGTGGCAGGACATGATAGTGTGACACTGTAGGTGGTTGGGTGCATGTGAGTAGCAGGCAACATATTACTTCTGAGGGTCCTACAGGCAGCTTGGTGCCACAAGACCATACCAAAGGATTGGGAGATTGCCACCATAACACCCATTTTCAAAAAGGGTGACAACTGACAATGTGGAGGTCATAGAGGCACGCATGCACACACACACACACACAGTTGATTCCACTTGCTAAACGTTTGTGTTTTTATCTCATCAGACTGTTGTCGCGATGGTGATAATTTGTTACTGTTTTTTTTAAAAGTCTAATTTTACACAGTACAGTTTATTTAGTCTGCATTTTGTTTTTTAAGGGTGTGTATTACATTATTTAAAATAGAAATAAATATAACTAAAAATAATTTAAACCAGTTACAGGTTATAACAATTAACCGATATTTCAGCTGACATCATAATATTAATGTAAGTTGTCCACTAGGGATTTGTTAACTATTGTGGATAAAAGTAGGAACATCAATTATGAAAGAAGTGAGTGTGATGTCACATTTTTCCAAACCCCCTCCCGTTGTCACACGTCACAAATTTTGACCCCTTTCCCCTCACTGCGTGATGTCATATGTGGACGACCCCTATGAGAATCTAACAGCAGTCTCCAAAAGCACACATAGGCAAGAACAACTTGTTCTCCATGGTGACTTAAACGCTAGGGTGGGTGCCGATAATGATTCAAGGCCTTCACGCCTGTGCAGGTCTGGCATTGGCAAGATGAATGAAAATAGACATTGGCTCTTGGAGTTATGTATCCATCATGACCTCTGTGTGATCAGCACCTACTTTCAGAAAAAAAAACCAGCATATAGTGTCATGGAGACACCCATTATCCAAGCACTAGCAACAATTGGATCTGATTCTCATCAGAAGGCCACATCTCAAGTCTGTGCTCTCTATGCACTCGAACCATAGTGCAGACTGTGATACAGATCATTTTTTGGTTTGCTACTAAATCTTAGGAATGTAACCTAGATAAATCATTCTGATACTAAATCTTAGGAATGTAACCTAGATAAATCTAGATAAATCATTCTGATACTAAATCTTAGGAATGTAACCTAGATAAATCTAGATAAATCATTCTGATACTAAATCTTAGGAATGTAACCTAGATAAATCATTCTGATACTAAATCTTAGGAATGTAGCTTAGATAAATCATTCTGATACTAAATCTTAGGAATGTAACCTAGATAAATCATTCTGATACTAAATCTTAGGAATGTAACCTAGATAAATCATTATGATACTAAATCTTAGGAATGTAACCTAGATAAATCTAGATAAATCATTCTGATACTAAATCTTAGGAATGTAACCTAGATAAATCATTCTGATACTAAATCTTAGGAATATAGCATAAATAAACCATCCTGATACTAAATCATAGGAGAATAATCTAGATCAGTGGTTCCCAAACTTTTTTCTCTGGGCCACAATTTTGGAATGAAAATTTTCTCGCGCCACACTGAATATTTTATTGATAAGAAATACCTTAACACATTAACTACCGAATTGAAAAACACACTGTGGCCGAATTAAATTTTTTTCCCATTTTCATCCTGTAGGTGTTTGCACAAAATAAGCCGTAGTTTTTGTAATTGTTTACAGATTTTTATGAATTACACGTCATTTTAAAGATACATGAATGTACTATTACAATAAACACCGGTTGTAACTCTAATACAGGTTGTTGCTATTTAACGGCCCTCCGATGGCCGAGGACTTGCAATATTTTCACAATTATAACTGCTTGCGCCCCATCTCTATCAAAATCACAACTTCAATCAATGTGCACACTGTTTTCACTCTTGTCCTCGTCGCTAGATCTAACAGTCAATTGTTGAAACACGTTTCTATCCAATTCAGCCGTTAGACGAGATGTACACGCATTTTTTGTAGTCCTATCACTAGTTGCCACGGTAAACAGTTTTACACGATTTGGTAACTAACCCAAAACGCTGAAAAATATGAACATAATATCAATTTTCCAGTGTTCTACAACAACCATGCTTTGGAAATTTGTTTTCTGGTGGCAACTTAAAATCTCGAACCAGATCAGAGAGTATTTCAGTACATTTTTCATTCGTTTTATTACTAAAATTAGATTGGCGCTCTGAGCGGCTTGCGGTCCAAAAGTGATTATTTTGTGAGCCGCTGACAGCGGCTTGCGGTAGTTAATGTGTTTAAAAAACAAAAAATCAGCTCTTAGCAGTGCTTTATTGATAACACAGAACACAACTACTTTATAGAATGATCAGGAGACACTCAGAAAGTATAAAACAATACAGCTACATAAAAACATGATTCATTCATAAAATAAACTAATTAATTAAATGAGAGGTGTGAGCTTGTTTTTGTAGGGTAATCTCATTAATGTTAGGTCTTATTTGAGACAAATAAACTCCCATCTCCTCATCAACGAGAAAAGAAACCTTCCCATTTTCCGGTCTTTGATATTTCTGAAAATCCATGTTAACAACAATATTTCGTGGAGAACTGTATCTATTTGATATAAAATAAATTATATAACTGAATAAAATCTGAAAAATTATAAGGGGTTTCTACACATATATTTCCCATATTATATCACAGGTAACAAAATAAATAAGAAAATTACCTTGATATTTTTTTTTGGCATATGAGTTTTTTGACCATCTCTAAATCCTTGATTGTCTGAATCTTCCTAACACACCTGTCATTCTCTCATGCCCCACCAGTGCTGTGCGCCACACCATTTGGGAACCACTGATCTAGATAAATTGTACTAATACTACAGCTTAGAAATGTACTTACTTACTTAGTCATCCCTCTTCTACCATGGGGTGTAGAGGTTTGCCAGAGCGAGTGCCATACTATCCTATCGGCTGTCTTCCTCCTGGCCTGGTTCCAATCTAGTCCTTGGTCCTTCAGAGACTGTCTAATGTTGTCCACCCAGCGGACTCTGGTTCCTGGTTAATCATGGAGGTCTGGATCCCTAGCTCTTAGTTTCCCATTCTTGTCATGGTAGCTGATGGTCTCCCATTCTGCTGACAATGCCAAACCATCATAGTTGGGACTGTTCTATTTGGGTTTGCAGGGGCTGGGTTTGGAGGCCTTGCTGTTTCATCTGGTTGAGGACCTTGTCACTTCTTGTTACTTCAATCTTGAATTTAACCTAGATTTACCATCATGATAATACAACTTAGGAATATAACCTAAATAAATCATTCTGATAATAAATCGTAGGAATATAGCTTAAATAAAACATCTGATGCTAAATCTTAGGAGAATACTCTTGATAAATCATACTAATATGACAACTTAGGAATATAACCAACTCCGCCTATGCCGGTCCCAAGCCCGGATGAAAAAGGAGGAGGGCGGCCTGCATGGAGGCCGTAAGGAGGCAGCCCCTCCACCATGCAAAGGCACAACAGGCCAATCACCTGTCTGCTTTAAATCATGATTACGCGAACTACAAGAGAGAAAACCGGACTGATTCTAAAGGCGACGAACTGGAACGGACTACAGACTACGACTTATGGAACTTGGAACACAAGAAGTATAAATGGGAAGGAAGAGGAGCTGGTGGAAGAGATGAGGAAAGCAAAACTAGAAATCCTGGCTATAACGGAAACGAAGAAAAAAGGACAAGGAGTCATGGATCTCGATGGCAACACGTTGCTCTACAGTGGTGTACCCACATCTGAAAGAGCTAAAGGGGGCGTGGGTTGCATTGTGGCCCAAAATCAAAAAGATAGTATCAAGGGATGGAACTTTGTCTCGGAGCGCATTATGGTTGTAAAACTAAAAGAAGGAGAAACCATAGTCAACCTGGTCATAGTGTATGGGCCAAATGAGGATGAAAGAGCGGAGGTCAAGGAGGAATTCTTCGAGCTGCTTCAAAGGACAGTGGATGACTGCCTAGATGAAGTTATTATGCTCGGAGATTTTAATGCCAGAGTTGGAAATGACCATGCTAGATGGGGTGGAGTTATCGGAAGATATGGAGAAGATACTCTCAATGACAATGGAAAGCGACTCCTTAGATTCTGCAGTGAGCAGAATCTGATCATTACAAACACAAAGTTCCCCCATAAGCGCATACATGCATACACTAGATGTGAACCAACCAAGAATGAGAAGTCAGTGATCGACTATGCCATTGTTCGGAGAAGCTCATTCAGATATGTCCGAGATGCAAGAGTCTGGAGGGGGCCAGAGATTGGAAGTGATCACTACCTGCTAACAATCAAACGAACAACTGAAAGAGTTGCTCAGCCTAGGAACTGCCCAACATCACACAAGAAACCAAGTAAACGAGCAGGAGAAATGAGCATTAGGACCTACAAGCTGAGAGAGCCAGAAATTAAGACCAGATATCAGGGGCTTATTGCTACAGCAGTGAGGAACACAGAAGAACGACCTGATGACTTGGAAAGCCTCTGGAATAAATTCAAGGATATCATAAAGACAGCTGCTGCAGAAGCATGCGGTGAAGTCCGACTTGGGAACCAGAGAAAGAGGACACCTTGGTGGACAGAGGAAGTCAAAGAGAAAATAAGAGAGAAGAAAATGGCATGGAAACAATACTTAGGAGCTAAAAAACACAACAGGACAAATGGAAAAATATAGAGAATATGTGACACTCAGAACAGAAGCAAAGAACAAAGTGCTAGCAGCAAAACAGAAGTCCTGGGAAGAATTTGGAGAAAAGGTAGAAAAAGATGCACAAGAAAACCAGAAATTGTTCTATAAGACCCTAAAGAACACGAGGAAAGAAAAACAATGCCCTCTCAAATTTATAAAGGACAAGCAAGGCAAATTGCTTACTGCCCCAAAGGAAGTAATGGAAAGATGGAAAGAATATTTCTCAGAACTCCTGGATGGTGAGCATGGTGAAGCATCAGAAATGATAACCACTAGCACAGAAGAGAAAACCAATGATGGTGAAGATGACATAAAGATGGAAGAACTGAGGGCAGCACTAGAGAAAATCAAGATGGGCAAAGCAGCAGGGCATGATGGTATAACACCAGAAATGGTTAAGTACATGGGAGCATCAGGCGACCTATTACTCTTAAAGGTCCTACAGGCAGCATGGTGCAACAAGACCATACCAAAGGATTGGGAGATTGCCATCATAACACCAATTTTCAAAAAGGGTGACAATCGACAATGTGGAAACCATAGAGGCATATCCCTTCTCAGTGTCCCTGGTAAAATCTACTCTAGAATCCTAGAGCAGAGACTCCGACGCCTAGCTGAGCCACAATTGGATGAGGTCCAGTGCGGATTCCGAGCAAACCGAAGTACTCAAGACCTAATCTTCACACTCAGAAAGCTGAGTGAAAAGGCCCTTGAGTATAAGAGTGAGATCCATCTTTGTTTCATAAATCTGGAAAAGGCGTTTGACAGGGTCCCCTGGAGCAAACTTTGGGACTGTTTGGCAAGGAAGAATATTCCAGCACCTCTGATTCATGCTATACAGAGCTTCTACAAGTCTTGCAGAAATTATGTGAGGACAGCAAACCATAAGTCAGAAGAGTTCAGGACCACCACTGGTGTAAGACAAGGTGATATCCTATCACCTTACCTCTTCATACTCCTTATGGACGATGTCATCAAGGCATGTAAGGAGAGAACAAGAAAGTATTCAGTGGGGTACTGGAAGATGAGACAGGTCTATATTTCGGAGCTGGCATTTGCTGATGATGTTGCCCTGATTGCTAAATCAGAGGCACATCTCCAATCCAACCTGCAAGTCTGGAAGGAAGAGCTGGAGAAGAGAGGGATGGTCATAAGCAGCTCTAAAACAAAATCCATGGTGATATCACGAGAAGAAAGAAAACATCAGATTAAGTTGGGAGAACAGGTCCTGGAGCAGGTCGACCACTTTAAAATATCTCGGAGCTATTATAGACCGAAAGGGAGGCATCAAAGAAGAGTTGGCCACTCGAAAAGCAGCGGCTGGGAGACTTTTTCAGGCCATAAATCGTGGATTCCTCAGCAAGAAAGAGGTTGGTAAGAAAACGAAGATGGCTGTATACCGCTCCACCTATGTCCCAGTCTTGACATATGGATGCGAGTCGTGGGCAATGACTACAACCCACAAAAGCCAGATCCAAACCTCAGAAATGAGGTATCTGAGGAAAGTGGTTGAAGTAACAAGAAGAGACATGGTCCGCAACCAGACGATCCGTCAAGGCCTAAAATCCCATCCGCTGCAGACCCAAATAGAACAGTCCCAACTAAGATGGTTTGGCCATGTCTGCAGAATGGGAGAAGATCGGCTACCACGACAAGCATGGGAAACAAAGAGCCAGGGATCCAGACCTCCAGGACGACCCAGAGTCCGCTGGGAGGACAACATTAGACAATCTCTGAAGGACCGAGGACTAGAATGGAACCAGGCCAGGAAGAAGACAGCTGATAGAATGGTCTGGCGCTCTCTCTTCCAAACCTCTACACCTCACGGTAGAAGGGGAACGACTAAGTAAGTAAGTAAGGAATATAACCTACATAAAATCATCCTGATACTACAACTTAGGAATATAACCTAAATAAAATCATCTTGATACTACAACTTAGGAATATAACCTAAATAAAATCAACCTGATACTACAACTTAGGAATATAACCTAAATAAAATCATCTTGATACTACAACTTAGGAATATAACCTAAATAAAATCATCTTGATACTACAACTTAGGAATATAACCTAAATAAAATCATCTTGATACTACAACTTAGGAATATAACCTAAATAAAATCATCCTGATACTACAACTTAGGAATATAACCGGGAGGGGGGGTCTCTGTGGGGAAAAGAAAGAACAATATGGGAATACTGCTCGCTCAGATATATCGTAAGAGGTGACTGATAAGTTATTAAGGGGACTACCAACCTCACCAGATAACAAATTGCATAGAAACTACCACTGCCAGAACACATGAATGCTTTGATGAAAGAGGACCAGCTGCAGTGGTGGCCCCATGCTTCAAATAGAGTAAAAATAAAAGGTGATAATTATAATGATTCTTTTTTTTTAAGTGAATCAGGCACAAACCAGCAAGACAGAAAATGAAATTATGGTTATTAGCAAACTGTGGCTGCTTACACAAATAATTTTAAAGTTTATACAGGAATAAGAGAGGCTAATGAAGCATACGGTTTAGCCTAGATTGTGACAACAAATTCAGTAAAGTGTGTGCCCGGACAAGGGCAGTTTTTTTCCTCAGCAATTTTTAAATGTTGGCTCTGTTACTACATTTCTTTTTTTTAGTTACAATGCTGCGGCACTTGGAATTATTACTAAATATATAGCATGGGTTCTTAGCCTATATTAAAAACAACAATTAAAATAAAGAGAAATAAGGTGGGTTATAAATGAAAAGATACAACCTGTGGTACATAAATAACAGAACAATTTTACTACGGTCAAATTCATAATATTAATACAAACTTTATTTTCGAAGGGTTAAGAATTGGGCCTGCTAATGGCTCTGTTTAGCTATGTAAATAGCTAAAATTAATAATTCAAGAACACATAAATCCAACATAATTACAGACAGTGTAGATGTGGGGTGAATATAAATGGTTAACTAATAAAAAAAATATTTTGAGAAAGACTGACAGAAGTACTGTAATTGCAATATTCTACAGCTTAAATACACAGACTGATATAATTTATGGAGGAATTAATAAAGAAACTAGGAAATTCAAAATTTAGATTTACGTTATTACATACCTGTCACAGAAAACCTGCCAGACTTTTATAACCATCCAATATATCCTGAAATAGTTGATAATTGGTGTAAATTTTAAACTGGAATGCTAGTATATTAATCTACCTCAACTTCAATATACACTCAACCACAGGTGTGCGTGAGAGTTCAGTTCTTAAAAAACTTTGTGTACATGAAATTCATGTGAATGAAGCTTAGGAAGCTATAGGAAATAATGGGTTAGGTTCCAGGCTCTGGGAGCCACGGTAGAGCAGTGGTTAGTGCACTGGCTTCCTAGCTCGGTGGTCCATGGTTCGATCCCCAGTTGAGGTGGGAATTTTTAGACTGCAAGCGGCTCCGGGGTCGACCCAGCCTCAAAAATTGGGTATCAGAGCAACTTCTGGGAAGGTTAAGGTAGCCGGCGTGATGCTGACCAACATCACCCTTAGTGTGCCAATGGTCAAGAAAATATGGGCCTAACACCTTATTCCCAATATGCCTTAATAGGCGTATAACAGGATCCTTTACCTCCCTTTCCAGGCTCTGGTACAGCAACAATTAAGTACCATTTTATGTACTATTGTAAATATGCAAGCCCAATGGCACCAGCCTACTGCTATGGAAACACCTGTTAAAGGTAAATTAGGGAATTCAATACCAACAGAAAAAGAACAAATGAAGAGATGGGCTGAGCACTTCATGGAGGTGCTAAACAGACCACCACCAACAGTAACACCTGATTTTAATAATGAAACATCCACAACCACCTTGCCAATAACTTGCGATGAATTCACGCTGGACGAGATCAAACAAGCCGTTAAAAGATTTAAAAATTTTAAAGCTGCTGGAGTTGACGAAATTTCAGGGGAAATGATTAAAGCAGTTAATGACAACAACCTCTTGAGAATTTTAGATATTATAAATGAAGTATGGAGAGAAGAACAACCACCACAACAATGGAAAGACAGTATTATTGTAAAGTTACCGAAGAAAAGGTGATCTATCAGACTGTAATAACTGGCGTGGTATATCTCTATTATCAGTACCTGGAAAATTATTATGTTGCATGATGTTAGAAAGACTTAAATTGCATGCTGACGAAAAGATCAGAGAAGAACAAGCGGGTTTCAGGCCGAAAAGATCATGTATTGATCAAATATTCACACTAAGAACAATTATAGAAGAATCAGTGGAAAGGCAATCGCCACTTATTATCACCTTCGTCGATTTTCAAAAAGCCTTTGATAGTCTACACCGCCCTCATTGTGGAAGATACTTACAATCTATGGTTTTCCAACAAAATATGTGAATATAATCAAAGCGCTATATGACAATGCAAGATGTTGTGTTAGAACAAATAAAGGGAATACAGAATGGTTTACAGTAGAAACAGGGGTGAAACAAGGCTGTATTATGTCACCACTACTTTTTGGAATAGCTATTGATTGGGTTATGAGAAACTATACCCACAATGAAAAATTGGGTATAAAATGGACAAATGGAAAATTCCTGGGGGACCTGGATTTCGCAGATGATGTAGCATTCTTAAGTTCAACACCAAGACAATCCCAAGAAGCAATAAATAATTTGTGTCATCTCTCGGTTAAAATTGGTCTCCAAATAAATGCCTCTAAAACTAAAGCTATGAACTTTTCTAACGAAACCTTTGAAAGCATCTTGAACGAAAAAAAACTACAGAAAGTTGAAAGTTTCAATTATTTAGGCAGTAAAATGACTCAGGATGGTGACACAACAAGAGAAATCCATACTAGAATTGCTTTGGCAGCTAGCGCCTTCAATAGATTATCTAACATTTGGAAATTACGATCATTGAATATACATACCAAGCTTCGTCTGTTTAATTCAAATGTTATCTCAGTGTTAACATACGGCTGTGAGAGTTGGAAAATAACAAAATCATTGGAGAACAAGCTGAATACATTCGAGAACAAATGTCTTAGAAAACTCATGAACATCAGTTGGAAAGAATTCAAGACTAATCGACAAATAAGAGAAGACTCTAGGCAGAAATATGTCTCCGACTATATAAGGAAAAGACGATGGTCATATATCGGTCATGTCCTACGAATGCAAAACAACAGAATACCACTACAGGCGCTCACTTGGGTTCCTGAGGGTAAGCGGAAAAAAGGAAGACCAAAAGAAACACTCAGAAGAACAATAATAAGAGAAGGAAGAACGTTGGGCCTAAATAGTGTGCAAGAGCTAAGAGGAGTGGCGTCACAACGAACAACCTGGAGAGCACTGGTTTCTGCCTTATGCGCCGTGTTTGGCGCTTAAAGAATTTATTATTATTATTATTATTAATGGGCTGATCACCCGTTGGCTTGTCACACCGATTACGGAAACAACGGCAGATGGATCTATTTGTTGTTGCCCTAAAGACGCCGCTAGGCGTGATAAGAAACTACAACAGAGAAAATCAATCTGCTGTTGCCCTTAAGACGCCACAAGGCGTGATGGCCTCTGACTGCTTGGTCGGTCTTTGGCTAAGGATGGAAGAAGAAGAAGTAAATATGCAAGGTAATGCAAATCAAAAGGGATTTAAAAGAAATTTTTTAACATAGCTAAGTTAATTTTTTTTTTTTTTTTTTTATCTCTCAAGGATAATCCTGTTTAATACTTTTCCTGGCACTGATAGTAACATTATTCCTCTATAATTTGTGCACTCTTGTAAATTTCCCTTCTTAGGCAACTTAACCAGATATCCTTCCTTCCATTCTGCTGGTATCTCTTCCTTTTCCCAGACTTTACCAAGTAATTTATATAACATCTCTGTAGCCGTGTCGATATCTGCTTTGATGGCCTCTGCTGGAATGCCATCAGGTCCAGACGCTTTTCCCTCTCTTAGAAGCTTTATGGCTTTCTTTATTTCTTCCTTCGTTGGTCTTTCACCGTTAATTTGTAGCTCTTCTTCTGCTGGCTGGATGTCCGGCGGGTTTTGTGGAGCTGGTCTATTGAGAAGGTCCCCAAAATATTCTGTCCACCTCTTCATTTGCTCTTGTATATTGCTGAGCAGTTTCCCATTCTTGTCTTTTATGAGGCAACTTGTTTGCTTGTATTTCCCTGTTAGCTTCTTTGTGCTGCTATACAGTTCTCTCATATTTCCTTTGGCTGCAGCATCTTCTGCCTCTCTTGCCAACTCCTCAATATACTTCCTCTTGTCTCTTTTGATACTTCTTTTTACTTCTTTGTTTGCTTCTGTGTACACTTCTTGAGCCTTGGCTTTGGAGCTTCTAGTTTTGCTTGTGTTTAACTCTGCTTTCTTGTTTTTTTTTCTGTCTTTTATCTTATTGATGGTTTCTGTTGTTATCCATGCTTTTTGTTGTCTTTCCCTTTTCCCCAGTATTTCTTCACATGTCTCCTTCCATACTGTTTTGACCTGCTGCCAATAGTCTTCTGTATTCTCTACATCTTCCAGCTGTTGGAGCACTTGGAATTTGTTGGATACTGTGACCGCAAATTTGTCTCTTGTTTCTTGATTTCTTAGCTGTCCTACATTAAACTGTTGTCTATAATTTTGCATTGTTGCATATCTCTTGAGTTTCATTTTTACTTTGGCTATCAGAAGATGGTGATCTGATGCCACATCTGCTCCTCTATATACCTTTACATCCTGCAATGATGATCTAAACTTCTTGTTTATGCATATATGATCAATCTGATTTTCTGTTCTATGGTCTGGTGATATCCATGTTGCCTTGTGTATTCTCTTATGTGGAAACATGCTTCCTCCTATAGCCAGTTGATATGAAGCACAGAAGTTTGCGAATAGCTCTCCATTTTCATTCATTACTCCTAGCCCATGTTTTCCCATGACTTCTTCGAATCCAGTGTTGACTGTACCTATCTTTGCATTCATGTCACCCATCAAAATATTGATGTCTCTTCTTTTTACTTTATCCATAATTTCCTGTAGTTTAGTATAAAATGCTTCTTTCACAGACTCTTCTTTGTCATTAGTTGGTGCATAACATTGGATGAACAAGCAGGTTTTCGACAAAACAGATCATGTACAGACCAGATAGCCACTTTGAGAATAATAGTTGAACAAAGTCTGGAATGGAATTCACCACTATACATCGGATTTGTGGACAACGAAAAGGCATTTGACAGTGTAGACAGAGAATCACTTTGGAAATTGATGAGGCATTATGGAGTTCCCCTGAAGATCATTAATTTAATAAAGAAAACATATGAAGACATGACATGCAGAGTTCTTCACGAAGGACAGCTTACAGAACCGTTTGGGATAAGAACAGGAGTGCGACAGGGATGCCTCTTGTCTCCATTTCTTTTCTTGCTGGCAATAGATTGGGTTATGAGATCATCGACAACACACAACAGAAATGGAATCCAGTGGACTCTGACTAAGCAGTTGGATGATCTGGATTTTGCTGATGACTTGGCTCTTCTGTCCCATAACCGTAATCAGATGCAGGACAAATTGAAAACACTCGATGAGAGGTCACAGCAATTGGGTCTGAAAATACACAGGGAAAAGACAAAAATAATGAGAATAAATGCAGGTAATGATAACAGGGTTGAACTTGAAGAAACACCAATTCAAGATGTAGAATCATACACATATCTTGGCAGTAATATAGACAAAGTTGGAGGGACAGACAGCGATATCAAAATAAGAATACAAAAGGCAAGAGGAGCTTTCATTGCATTGGGAAATATATGGAGATCAAGAGAAATTGGATCCAACACGAAAATAAGAATCTTCAACTCAAATGTGAAGTCAGTCCTATTGTATGGCTCGGAGACATGGAGAACAACAAAGACAACAACCAAAAAGCTACAGACTTTCATAAATGGGTGCTTGCGTAGAATAGAGGGATTAAAATGGTATGACAAGGTTACCAACGTGGAACTGATGACAAGAACTAGACAAGTGCCAGTGGAACAAGAGATGAGAAGAAGACGATGGCGATGGATAGGACACACACTGAGGAAACCTGTTGATAGCATTACAAGGCAGTCCTTGTTCTGGAACCCCCAGGGCAAGAGAGGCAGAGGAAGACCAAGAAGTACATGGAGAAGAGAGTTGGAAACAGAGGTGAAAATGATGAGGAGAACATGGAAAGAACTTGAGATGATGGCACGGGACAGGAGGACTTGGCATGTGTTTGTTGAAGGCCTATGCTCCTTTGGGAGTGGAGGGTTATGAATGAATGAAAGTTTATTTTGGTTATTACTGCACTTATCTGATACATTAAAAGTGTAAAACTGTTATATGAATATTGAAACAAACACATTACACACCAAGATTTTCCATCACACCAACAGAGCACACTATTTTTATGATGTAACCTACAAGGAGTGAAGGCACACAAATATGTGAGAAAAATCATCCCTGTACTGACACATCACACCGGCAGTATAGCCATAATTCATATATTAAAAGAACGATTTTGTATTTTTAATTAAAATATGGAAAATACTGCAGGTCAATGCAATGGAATGAATGTGCTTATCTGAAATGCATTTCAATGGCACTATAGCGTAAATATTAAGGAAGTTAGAAAATTATTGTGTGAAATTACTTTCAAGGAAAATATGCAATAACTTCCTTAGTACTTATGCTACAGTGTACTTTAAGAGACATTACAAATCAGTGCATTCATTTTGTTGCATTACCTTGCAAAATTGTGTTAAATATAAAAAATAAATACCCAGTTTAGCATATGACTACTGATCACATATTCAACTCGTGTATAAACCTAAGTTAGTCCACGTAAAAAAAAAAGTAGTTATGTAGTTTTACTTCTGTACTTTGCAGAATGCTGGAGAGTAACAGAATAGAAAATGTCCAAGCTGTCCTCTTTCCACATAACCCGCCTAAGGAAAATTCTTAGAACACCCTCACCAGCTAATAAGCGCTAACTCTGAACCACTAAGAAGACATATGCACCATCATAGCGGGTAGACACTGGAATTGGGTTGGCCATATCCTCAGAAAAGACCCTGACACCATCACCAGAACAACAATGCTATGGACTACAGAAGGAAAGCGGAAGCGAGGCTGACTAAACGCTAGCTGGTGAAGAAATGTGGAGGCAGAGATGCAAAGCATAAACCAGATCTGGGGCACCACACGAAGGATGGCTGCCACCCGAGCAAGGTGAAGGTAGTTTGTTGCTGTTCTACAAGGCGCTAACAGCCGTGATGGTCACCGATTGTTTTGTCAGCCACTGGCCAATGACCAAAGAAGAAGAAAACAAAAAATAGGGGGTATAAAAAAAAAGCTCGAGGATATTCAAATTCGCGAATAGAACTCTTGCAAATTGGGTGTTGAGAGTAGGCCAAAAAAGATGGAACATAACTTAAGTTTTTCTCACTCGATCATTTATCACCATTTTCCATTTCACTCCCTTTGGAGCATGCAGTAACCACCGAAACAGGCCCCCTAGCAGGTAGCCACATGCATAACTGTATATTAGTTGCCTTATACAAAATGCCTGATAGTCCTGTTCTTCCTCTCTGTTAACCCTTTGAAAATAAAGTCTGTTTGTTTGTTCATAAGAGACCCTCGGGAACTATATGGGGCTTTCTCACTAGATGGAAACTTCAAACTCTCTTTTACTAAAGCAGACTTACATATGATGTCATATCTATGCTTCTTGCATAGTAAGTCATACTGCATACATGCAGAAACATATTAAGTGTTAACAATTCTTTAACACAAAAGATGTACATTCTCAGATACACACAGACTTAATGCACAAATAACATAATACGAGGGAGAGTAAAAAAATAACCTTAATATGGCAATAAAAAGTCAAAATCACGTTGTAGACGGTTGTACTACAGATATGTTATTCCCTCCTGCTTGAGGTACCAGTCCGCACAGGACCATCATCCTCATGGGAAGTATGATGTCAGCAAACCATAGCCAAGATGGCCGCCCGCTTGGAAGCATGCACGAGAGAAGAGCAGCGAGCAGTTATCCGTTTTTTGGGTAGTGAGGGTGAGAAACGAGCAGACATTCATCGGTGGATGAAGAGGCAGTATGGGGACGCTTGTGTGTCGCTTCAGCAGGTTTATGAGTGGCATAGGAAGTTTAAAAGTGGGGTGTCAACTGTGAATGATGCATCTCACTCCAGCCGGACTCACACTGCGACTACACCTGACGCTATCGCTGCAGTGGAACGAGTGATACGGGAAAACCAGCGGGTAACAATCGATGAGGTGGCTGGAGAATTGAAGATCAGTCATGGCTCGGCACACCACATCATTCACGGCGTGATGCAGTACCACAAAGTCTCTGCTAGGTGGGTACCAAATCAACTCACCCCCTAACTGAAGGAACGTCGTGTGGATGTTTGTGAAACAGTTACAACGTTATGAAGCTGAAGGAGATGGCTTTCTACACCGTATAGTCACTGGTGATGAATACTGGGTCAACTACTTCCAGCCAGAGACTAAGCGAGCCAGCAAGTAGTAGTGACATTCATCATCGCCGAAAGCAACGCGGTCGGCTGGCAAATTGATGCTCACGCTCTTCTGGGACTGTTAAGGCCCAATCCTGGAACATTACATGTCCAGGGGACTCACTATCAACAGCGAATCATACTGTGATCTGCTGCAGAACCACTTTAAATCTGCAATCAGGTCAAAACGTCGTGGCTTGCTCAGTTCTGGTGTGTTGTTACAGCATGATAACGCGTGGCCACACACAGCTCATGCGACAGTAACGAAAATCACGAATTTGCGTTTGGAGTGTCTTCCACATCCTGCATATTCACCGGACCTCACACTGAGTGATTATCATGTGTTTGACCCCTCAAGGAGGCACTCGGTGGCAAAGTTCAGTATGGACGATGAGGTGAAAGAGGCGGTGCATACGTGGCTACACAGTCAGTCAGAAGAGTTTTTTTCTCGCGGAATCCAGTCATTAGTGAAGCGCTGGCACATCTGCATTGAATGTGGTGGGGACTATGTTGAAAACTGATTCAATGCTTTAATTCCTATTTGTGCATATTCTGTTAATAAAAAAATATTAAGGTTACTTTTTGACTCCTCCTCACATAATGATGGTAACTTTTCTATGAACATCGAGTGGCAGAGTGGTTGCAGCACAAGCTTTTCATAGCACAGTTTCTTGGTTTGAAACCAGGCTGCGCCATGCTCCAGTCTACCCAGTTGTTAATTGGTACCTGACTCTGCTCTTGAGTTAAGGAAAGCAAAGGCAGCAAGGAGGGGAGCTGGTCATAACACTTCATAAAAGCTGAGACCTAGTAAGTGAAGTTTCTAACACTTCACTCCTCAACGGCAGTATCTACTATGAGGCTTCACCACACAAGATCCAGTGTTGAGAGGTGGGGTTATTAGTTCTAGGCCAGGGCTCTAACAACTCTGCTGATCAGACACACACACGCCATCTAGTGATTAGATAAATGAAATGTCTAAAGAATTTGGGAGAGGAGACTGCAAGCAGCATCTTATATGTACTGCTGGTAGTTCTCCACTTCAGCAAAGGATGAGAAACAAAAATAAAATCAACATTTAAAGAAGAAAAAAAAAAAACTAACCACAAATTAACTGATATCACTTGATGTGCTAGAATGTCTGGTTATTTATGAATATGCTTCCAAAGTCTCTGTGCTTTTTGCATCTTTTCACTTTGACTTATGGTACTATCTGTTTGGATTCGCTGAACTAAATGCAACATCCGGTTACTGTAAACAGTCGACTACCAGCAATAACTGGATCTGTTCAGATTCACTGAACTGAATGCAACATCCAGTTACTGTAAACAGTCTCCTACCAGCAATAACTGGATGTTAGGGGAAGGAGAGTGCATAGTGGTGCAGCTGGTAGAATTGCAGAATAGTAGACAGGCTCACATTTGTTAGCCAAGTGCCCATCCATATGCTGGCCATGTCACTTGCACTTATTTAAATATACCCACTACTGCTAATCTTAACCATAACCCTGCTTTGAGATTTTCTGACAAACATTCAGGTCAAACTTAAGAGAAAACAACAAAAAGAAAATAACTTACTGCCAATGAACTCTGCATATCTATAGAAAGCCATTACTGTTCAGCTTCCATTCAACCAGATCTTACATTCTGGACATTCATAATGATCCACAATGAAACCGCTAATATTTTAAACCGACCCTCTAAGCTACATGGTCAATGAATCAATAGCCATTTGTGAGTCACTACCAAGTCTGTTTACTATTCTGGGATTCAGCATGTACACCTTTAGTAAATGTTTGTGTTGCGTAGTTCAAAAATTAAAGTTTATTTAAATAAAATATAACAAAGATCACTGGAAGAAGCTGTTAAAGAAAATATTTAATCACATTTCGGGGCAATCTCCAAAGGTAAAAGATCCCGTTACATGCCCATATTTTCTTGACCATCTGCACACGAGGGGTGATGTGCCAACTTAACCTTCCCAGAGCTGCTCTGGTACCCAATTCATGAGGTTGGTTCGACCCCGGAGCCGTTTGCGGTCTAAAATAATCCCACCTCAACTGGGGATCGAACCATGGACCACCGAGCTAGGAAGCCAGTGCACTAACCACGGCTCCCAATAGAAATAACTAAGAGACATATTCTGTGCTGAACGAATTGCAACGTTCTTTTGGAGATTACCCAATACGGTGACTGAAAAAAAAAAACAAATAAAAAGAATAACAATAACGCAAGAAGAAGGCTCACTTTGTACTGTTTGTGTACCATGAGGATGTATATTTACATTCCTACGTATTTTAATAGCGAGGTTTGCATCTGCCATTTACACAGAAATTGATGCCACCATTCACAATTCTATCTGTCTGTCAGTCAAGACATCTGTCTCTGAATATCACATTCGTGTTCTTGTAAAAATCTCAATCTTTACTGCAGCAGCAACTTTTCAATGTGAAAGTATGTGATGTTTCTGTTTCTAAGCAGACTCCTCTCACTTTTTGCAAGCTCTTCCGGTTTGATGACCACCTAAAAAAAAAAGTTGCCAACCGATATTTGTTCCGTTTTCAGTTGTCTTTTTAAGGACAAAGGCTAGAAGCCCCTCCCACGTACTACTTCCGGCATCAAGGGACGCTACTGTAATGTGATGTCGTGGTTGACGTCTGCCTGTAATTAACCGCATTCAACTGAAAAATGTGAAATCAGCCGTAAAAATTCAGATGAATAGGCGAGATAGAAGGAGAAAGATAGTTGGGGAAAACCATCATGGGCGCACTCAGATAAATTCGGATCGAATTTGAGATAGTTCTAGTTGGAAAAAATGGAGATAGTTCTCAAGTGGGAAAAAAAAAATATGAACTGTAAGTGTAAGCATGATCTAATGATATGATTGCTGTGATGTCTACAACATCATAATGGTCATCACTGTCTATATGAGGTTCCATCTTTTTATGGATGTGCTGGTGGTGTTTTCTGACATAGACATATTGTCTATATCTTGTCAGCTTCTGTATTTTACCACCACCTAGCTGATGTTTCCCTTTTTATTTTTGCTTTTATTCTCAGTATAAAAAAAACACATAAAAAACATGCACATACAGTTAGAAATGTTCATTTACCTTATATACAATAAATGATGAGGTGGGATAATGCCAGAAGCAAACAGCAGCAAGTGAACATAAATCTAAAATTAAAGACACTATATATCCTCATTTTATAGAGTCCAGATATCCATATTCCTTGATTGTGGTGGCTGTAACGTTATTAGCTTTTTTTTTTTTTAATTCTTGCATATGGCTTACGTGGTCTTTCCAGTTTTCTGTTATGAGATTGTGATAAGATCTGAAATTCAATACACTGAAGCTGATATCAATCTGTTAACTCTAGCAGCCATTTCAGGACAAATTAAAATGTACACCTTAGATCCCGTATACTGAAAACCCCATGCCACAGTTGATGAAATATTTTTTTAAATGTAAATTCCAAAGACCACCATACTGTATTCAGATAAAATATTACACAAAACAACTAATAAACTCGAGGTAAGAGTTGTGCAGGAAAATGTGTCTTGTCTGCTTAACATTTTGTTATTTATAAATTTAACAGGAAGATAAATGTAGCCTATAGGGAAATTACACAAATACTTTGAATCTCCACTTTTGTAGAGTGTTTAGTCTGTGTATCCTGTAGCTGTTAATTTTCATCACTTTCACGAGGTCTGTAGAAACCCTAGAGAAATTGTCTAATGTTAAAATATTTGCATCTTTGCAAGTTTTTTGTAGTTATCATAATAAAGCTACAAGTTTTTGGGTATGCATGTAGACAGCATTAGTAATGAACTTCAAAAACTGCAGTCTCAGATATCCAAGAGGCAATGGAATAGCTCTCTGTTAATTCTAGTTATATTAGTACAAGTCTTGAGTCATGTGGCAGAAGGAAAAACAGTGCATGGAATTTTCAGCACGTATGCTGCTCAGGCTGGGAAAGGACAATATGTTACATCATTTGCTTTCCATGGTAAATTCCAGAAGTTCATTTTAATTTTGTGTATCTTATTTTTGTATGTGTTACCTAAGTTTTGTTACCTCTCTCAGTGGCAAGATCATGTTACTTGAGAATTTCCTCATCCTGCAAATGGATTGTCTTAACTCTAAAACCTTTAACCCTCCGGCAAGCGCGTTGGCGCACAAAATGCGCCAAATTAAATTAAATTCAAATTTGGCGATTTTTTTTGCGGTTGGCTGCATTGAACTCTTAACTATTCCTTCATTCATGTCTTAGCTCTCATTCTGAACAGTTGTGTTGTTATATGTTGTGTGACGAGATATTTAGGGTCCCGCAACATCGAGGAGTGTCATTAGTGGTGTATAAAGTGCTCCACGCGCTCGGTGATGTAAGTATATTTTTCATTTCAGTTTTCTGTTTTTAAATTAAATTTGAGACCACAACAGGCCACTAAGAGCCTAATACATGTAAGGGCGATGGCGACGATAATGAAATGAGTAATGGATGTTGAGGATAACTAGAGTGATTAGTTCATGATTTATCTATCCGCTTACTCAAGTGTCTCAGGGTCAGAGGCTATCTAGTATGTTCCTCAAATAAATCGGCACTTCCATTATGAGTGACGAAAATTATAAATGATCGTCTATTTCTTTCACTGACAGAGTAAGAGATTGGATAAAGTAGAGTTCTAATATTGCAGTATATTTTATTAATGTTATGCATGGTGATAAGGTTTATGACATTAAATATATTAGTAGTTCATTTTACTCTATTAATGATTAAAGTAATGATTATGATGTTTTATATAGTTTTTTTAAACGTATAACAATAAAAATACGTGTAACCTCCAAAGCTATGTTTCCTTTTCCATTTATGAAGCTAAATTTAAGATTGAAATACCGGGACCGCAACTCAAATCAATGTAAATACGTTTGTTTTAAGTGGCGCACTCTGTGCGCCACGCGTCTGCTTTTGCGAAGAAAAGAAATGCGCCTGCCGGAGGGTTAAGCAGCGCACTCTGTGCGCCACGCGCCTGCTCTTGCGAAGAAAAGAAACGCGCCTGCCGGAGGGTTAATGCTTTACATAAGTTTACCTAAAGCAACATTAGAGATTAATGAAAGACAGTGTGAATGGATATGCCATACCCTCAGGAATCGATCAGCCATTATAACCAGACATGGCCTAAACTGGAACTGACAGAGCGGAAGAGTGGGAAGGCCAAATCTTTAGAATGGTGGCGAAGGAAGCCAAGGCACATGTGATCTTATGGTCAGAACGGTATCTCAAAAAAAAAAAAAATCTGTGGTAATCCACAAATGAAGACCAATATACCACAAGGAACATAAGGAAATGGTAGATAGATAAATGGTTATTATTATAATCAACGTGTTTTTTCCCCCATCCTACTTTTCCTTCCATGCTTATGCTGTTTCCTTCTTGTGTCTAGTGTGTCTATTCTTTCATCTTTTGCTTATGCCACGAAGCATTGCAGGTTGGGTTGATTATTGCTTTGAGAAACAGTGATCCGCTGTTTCTGACATTTATATATTCATGATTTCTTCCATATTGAGGCATATATGCCAGTGCTGCTTGTTGATTATGGTTCATTCCTATCTGGTATCCAAACCAACATATTCTTGTTTTATTGTTAGTTTCTTGCAAAAGTAATATTTCCAGTGCAAAGCAAGAGACTGAAGAACTCATAGACTTTGTTTCTGAATTTAAAAATTTGTCTTCAGTAAAAATCAAATAGTGGCAATAAGTTTGAAGAAGAAATATAAAATCTTTATATGAGTATTTAAAATCACAGAATAAGAAATTTAAAACAAAAATGCGTTTAAAGGCTAATTTTCGACAACAACAGATTCACTGCAATGTCATTTCATTCAGAATTAATTTTTTGTTGGAGACAGCTTTGTGCTTTAAAAACTTTGATTAAAAAGTAATTTGTGAAGATTTTATTATTCTTATTTTAAAAAATTATCTTTTAGTGAAATTTAGAGTAAATTCTTATTGTTTTACTTATGTTAATGCAATGAGTCAAACTCTTGGTCTGTACATGTTGATGATTGTTATTGTTATTTGGTTGTTTATTTTTCTGTTTGGCATAGGAAGCAAGCAAGAGTTACTGTTTATTACCTTAAACTGGAATTTGTTGACTTTCAGTGATACTTAGAACTGATGACAAGAACCTAATAGGTGCCAGTGGAATGCATGATTAGAAGATATGCATAGGACACACATAGAGGAAACCTGTTGATATTATTGTTGCCTTGTCTTTGATCCTCCATCACTGAGTGTTAGTTGTTGGTGATTGTTTGTTGACATCATTACAATGCAGTCTTTGTTCTGGAATTCCCTGAGTAGGTATTGTAGAGTGACTGAAAAACACATGAGCAAGAGAATGAAACAAAAATGAAAGGGATAAAGAAGACATGGAGATACCTTGAGCAGATGACACAAGACAGGAGAAATTGGCATGAATTTGTTGAATGCCTATGCTCCTTGGGGAGCTAAAGGGTAATGATAAGAATAATACTATATTATGTTACCATATTTACTTGATTATATTCCAGTCTTCTATCCCATGTCCCAAAGGTTTTTCTGTGTATGTATTCAACTGCAGAGAGGAGTATCACATAGTTTGCCTTTTTTTTTCCTAAGCTTATTGATTCACTTTTGAAAAAAGATCAGTTCATTGGTGATTGTGTAAGTTCTTGTTTGAAAATAAGAGTAGCCCACCAGTATTTAATCTTGTTAGATCTTTATGCCAGAAGAGACTTCTTCGTGTAGACCAGGGATTGGCATCATGAACTGATTGATATAGAAAAGTGACTTTTTTCTTTGAAGTAAAGTTAACATTCTGTAAAATATCATTTAGTGTGAATTTTCCTGTGCTTAAGATTATATGTAGGCTGTGCGAATTACAAATACTCTAAAACCTGGAAACAGGCGATTTTATCAGTGTAGATCCTTATAGAGCTTATTGTAGTTAAAGCAGATTTACGCAGCTCCTGGGTTGCCTGCTGCAGGTATAGACTAAACTGCTGATATCTCAATCAGACTTTGAGGCAAAAATAAATTATTTTAGTAGTACCCCCTTCAATCGTAACTGATTATGGAAATGCCACCCTGAAATGACAGTTGTTTTTTTTTGTCTGATTGTTTTGTGTATGGTACGCAACCAGACGATACGTCAAGGCCTAAAATGCCACCCCATACAGACCCAAGTAGAACAGTCCCAACTAAGATGGTTTGGCCATGTCTGCAGAATGGGAGAAGATCGGCTACCATGACAAGCATGGGAAACAAAGAGCCAAGGATCCAGACCCCGAGGACGACCCAGAGTCCGCTGGGAGGACAACATTAGACAATCTTTGAAGGACCGAGGACTATAATGGAACCAGGCCAGAAGGAAGACAGCCGATAGAATAGTCTGGCGCTCTCTCTTCCAAACCTCTACACCTCACAGTAGAAGGGGAACAACTAAGTAAGACTAAGTAAGTAAGTTTTGCTGTTTGTCGTGTGGTGAGTCACTGGGGCAACTACGACAGTAGTTTTTGCCAGGAATAGTCTATGAGATATTAGATATAAGGTCTCTAGAAATTGGCTCGTTAAGAAAGAAAAAAAAGACCTATTCGAGATAGGGACAAGAAGACAGGAATGCGAATGCTTTCCACTAGACAGTGTTTTCTAATAAATTATGGAAAGAGTTCTGTTTCCCCACAACCTTAGCTTCTGCCCTTAGATCCCGTAAAGAAAAAGCCCCCAACCTCATCTGAGTAGAGAAAGGTTCCTATAGGTGAATATGTAACACCGACAGCACGAGTGATACATTAACAAACTCTTGATAATGATCAACTGATCGTTGGGTTTATTAATGAAATATCCACACATATAGGGTTAGTAATGGTTAGAACGTGATGATGGTGAAAGACGATTCACACAAAACACACAGATGAGATAATAAAATTACAGTTAATTAAGTAATAGTTAATTAAGGATGAACTGGTGTAGAGTGAAATGATGATGTGATATGATACGTGTTACCAAAATGGTGAGTACTCTACACAGTCCATGTGTCTCTAAATGCTTCTCCTAGATATGAGGATTCACATGTATGCATAAAATGTCCCAAGTTGTTATACGTTATGTCGAATGGGGTATCTCTAAGTCGAGGACGTTCTGATGAATACTGTTGTCGTACGGAGAACGCTGACGAGATATTTATGTATATTCCTTCACTGTTTGAGTATATCTCTGTAGTGTGGATCAACAGTTAATAGTTGTCATATGAACAAAAGGTCTGTGGTCTAATCTCCCGACGGTACTGGTCAGACTGGATATCTTCACGAAATGTTAGTGATATGTAGACTCATAATCTTGCGTATGTAGTCGTGATTCATATACTTTCGAGTCTGCTTCATAAAATGCGCTTAAGAGTGTGTTGCACGTGTATAAATATGCGATTCCTCTTTTGAGCTCTTTTGCTTGACTTCAGATAATAATGATCTTTCGAGTGATTAGAGTTTATGATGACTCTGTATTGAACTTGTGATAACGATGTATTGAACGTGTGATAACTCTGTATTGAACTTGTGAGCAAGCAGTATATGGTGACGAAAAATGCTGCGTCCACCTTATGACTTGTGGGTGAGACAATATTCCTTTTAAATTGAGGAATGAAAGATGTCCTATGGCGAATTCTGCTAGCCAAATGTCCGTTTTTGATAACTTATTTCTGGTTAGACGTCAGACACGTTGCGTGTAGACTCAGACTTCTGATGAACTTCTTTTCCCTTCGCAAAATCCTTTAAGAACACAATTAATCACGGAACTGAATTATCATCCACTCTGAATAAACACGTGTATTAGGCTATGCGTTTTTGGGTTTGATCTCTTCCTCACAAGGTAAAAACCTGGACTGCCTCACTCTAGTAGATTATGCGGTATTATATATTTCTGGAAGTCACCCTGCCCAAGCTGGGCGTCCAATGTGGTCAACCCACGCTTGTCTGAACCGCGGCCACGTTTTCCCCTGGCCAATCTGGGCGTCCAATGTGGTGTCACAGAAATTACAGTTTGATTAGGATGACCATATGTGTTTTTACCAGATTTATCACGATACAATGTGGGCTTCAAATGATAATGTCAGGCATGTGGACTCAATCAAAGGACTTTATTTCCCCCGATGAAAGAACAAATGTGGTTCTCTAGATACCGGTCGCGAGTAATCACAACAATGAAATAGCAAATGTGGATCGCAAATATGAGATGAGAGAGCAAATGTCGGAGAAAATACAGTATGAAGAATGTAGGAAAAGATGGAGCAATAAGGCCTTTGCGCTCGTTTATCACAATAGCCCCTCCTCAAGTGTGATGTCAATCGTACTCAGGAGAGCTTAGACTTCTTGCTCGGGATTCTTTAATCCTTTTCCTCATCTTCGTTTTTCTCTCCGGTTTCCACCCTTTCCTCTACTTGTCCGTGCTCTTCGTCCTGCCTCATAGGATGACGGCTTAAAAAATCCGCTCCTACGTTATGTTTTCCTTGGATATAGTCCACTTGGAACGTGTAAGGTTGTAGAACAAGCGACCACCTCATCAGTCTAGCATTCAAATTCTTTGAATTGGCGAGGAAGGTCAGAGGTTGGTGATCACTCTGGATTGTAAATTTCCTTCCGTACAGGTATGCTTGAAATTTTTGTATTCCCCAGACGAGGGACAAACATTCCTTTTCGATTGTGGAATAGTTTTGTTCTGCTCGGTTTAACTTCCGACTCGCATATGCGACCGGAAATAGATTTGGGGGGCTTCTGTCATCTGGCTGTAGTAATGTAGCCCCGATTCCAATGTTACTGGCATCTGTGCGCAAGATGAATTTTCTAGTTAAATCCGGAAGCCGTAAAATAGGTTTTTGTGGTGAGTTTCTCTTTTAAGAGTGCATATGCATGTTCACATTCTGCTGACCATGTCACTTTATCTGGGTTTCCTTTCTTGGTTAGCGACGTAAGCGGCGCACAGAGGCTATTAAAATCCTTTATATATCTCTGGTAGAATCCACAGAGAGATACAAATGACCGGACATCCCTTTTAGTGGACGGTCTCGGTGCATTTCTCAGCTTCTCAACGTTTCGAGTCTCGGGAAACATGGTCCCATGGGATATAGTATGTCCTAGGAATTCTAGCTGTTCACACCCAATTTGACATTTGGTTGGGCGGGCGGTTAGTCCCGCTTCTCTGAGTCTGTTAAACAGCAAGGATAGCGCTGATATATGTTCTTCAAACGATTCAGTAGCTACTAGGATATCATCCATAAAATTGCTGATGGCGGGATGATTCAAAGGATCCAATAACTTTCGCATCATCCTTGTGAAGACACTAGGAGCATTGTTCAGTCCAAATGGCATCACATTAAATTCGAAGTGTCCATCTGGAGTACTGAAGGCTAACAGATTCCTCACCTCAGCTTTTACCGGTATTTGATAGTACCCTTTACTGAGGTCGATCTTTGAAAAATAGCGAGCCCTGCTCAGCTTAGTAAATAGCTGGTTCTGGTCCGGTAACGGTTCTGGCTGGAACTGTGTTAACGCATTCAGCTGTCGGTAGTCGATGCACAGGCGGTGTTCTCCACTGGGTTTGCGTAACAGCACCACTCCCGCACTGTAAGGGGACTCCGACTTCGAAATTATGCCTTCCTTAAGTAAGTAATCAATTTCTTGCTTTAATGCCGTCGCCTTGGCATACGGAATTGGATAGGTTCTCATTCGGACGGGCGTAGGATCCGTGACTTCCATGTCAAACTCCATCAGGTTTGTCCGGCCCGGTTTGTCTGTCAGAGAGTCGGCGTGGTTTTCCATCAATCTCCTCACACTTTCTTGCTGGGCTTCCGTTAGGGTGGAGCTTATTTTCACATCTAAATGTGATTCCTCCTGTTTCACCGGGTACTCTACGGATGATAATGGCTCTTCTTCCATTTGCATAGCAATGGCCATAGTCATGAGGTGCGCTGGTTCGGCAGGGGCTCGCTCGTAAAACTTCTTAAGCAGATTTAAGTGATAAATTTTCTGCTTTCCGTTCACGGCGATTTTATAGTTGGTGCGAGAAATCTTTTCCGCCACTTTGTAGGGTCCCCTCCAGCAAATCTGCAATTTATTACTGCTACTTGGCAGAAGAAGTAGCACCTTCTCTCCTACTGCTAGTTCTCGGTCCTTCGCATTGCGATTGTAATATTTGGCATGTTTCCGCCTAGCCTCCCGTACTTTCGCTGTGGCTAATTCCCAGCCAGTCTTCAGGCGTTGTTTCAAGTCTGTGACGTACTGGAAGGCTGATGTGACAGTGTCGTCTGCCTTGGCATCTGTCCATGTTCTTAGTAATGCTTCTAATGGACCTTTAATAGGTCTTCCGAAGAGTAATGTGGCCGGAGGAACTCCAGTTGACGCATGCGGTACTTCCCTATAAGCAAATAATGCGGCAGGAAGATACTGATCCCAAGTTTCTGGCTTCTCCTGTGCCAACTTCCGAAGAATAGAGGTGAGCGTCCCGTTAAACCGCTCTACTTGCCCGTTACTTTGGGGGTGATAGGGCGAAGTATGGATATGCCTAGTCTTGAATATTCTAAGCACCTCCTCTGTCAACTTGCCTCTAAATTGTGACCCGTTGTCTGTGAGAATTTCATGCAGGAAGCCCAATCTAGTAAAGATATTCAGTAAAGGGTCAGCTACATGCACTGAGTCGCATGCTGGCATGGCTATGGCTTCGCCCCACATGGAACAGGTGTCCACTAAGGTAAGGATATGGGAGTTCCTCTTCTTAGTTCTCAGCAGAGGTCCAATTATATCCACGGCCACTCTTTCAAATGGGGTGCCCAAGATTGGCATCTCCCCAAGGGTCGCGGGTGCCGTCCAGTGTTTTGGTGCAACTTTCTGGCACTGAGGACAAGACTTGACGAAACGTTCAATGTCGCCGGTGATCCCTGGCCAATAATAGTGGCAGGCAATCCTTTGAGTCGTGGCGCTCATTCCCATGTGTCCACTAAATGGGATAGAGTGGCCCATCTCAAGCACCTGGTTCCTATAGGTTGCAGGAACTACTAATTGGTTGTGTTCCTGTCCTTCATTTCCAGCTCGGCGATACATCAATCCATTTTTCATAAAGAAGTCTCCCTTGGTAGGTGGGTTGTGTGTTCTAGGTAATTTTTTAAAACAGGGCGCCAGTGTGGAATCTTCCATTTGGGCCCTCTTCAATTCCTCGGGGAGGATATTGGTAGGAGGTTCCTGCTCTGCGTCTTTTCTTGACTGTCCTCTAGTCTGTACGGCCGCCATGACTAGTGGTTGAGTAGGTTCTCCAAGGAACACATATCTACATCCCAAGATTAAAGAGTAGATTGGTTCTTCCATGATAGCTGCACGAATCTCTCCTGTCACATAACGAGATTCCACTCTGATAAGTGCAATTGGCAGTGTCATGGGTGCAACATCCTTCGTCGGACCTTGGATGTCGACACTCTCTTCTGTTATCTGGTCAGGGGTGACAAGAGATGCCCTGACCACCGCATCAAAAGCAAGTCCTGTGTCATAAAGGCACTCCACAGATTGTCCGTTTACGAGGACTGATTCGATGACAGGAGGATGAGAAACGTTTCCGGTTCTCTGCTCCTTCCGGGGTGACGATTTTGTCTGCAGACAGGCAGCATGTTGGGGAGGAGGTCTGCGCTTGCACTCATTAGTGTTGTGATTGTTCAAGCGACAGTACTTGCACCATTTATCTCCCTGTCTCTGGTGTGGCGCAGCATTTTTTCTTGTTTTGCTCTTTGTAGTTATCTTGTTTTGCGTGCTGTTTATGCGAGATGTGTGGTCCTTTGCTTTGTTGGTCTGGTTGGGAGCGAGCAGGTTGCTTTGGCGCCTGATCCGAAAACTTCTTTCTGGCTCCTTGAGACTCCATGAGAGCATTTTGGAATCGCTCTGCCAGTGTAAGAATATTTTCTAACCGGTCAGCGCTGTTTTCAGTGAGAAATCTACGCATTTCCACCGACATAGATTCTTTTAGTTGCTCTATCACAATCAGCTCTTTCAACCCATCATAGTTCTCGGCAAAGTTTCCCAGTGTACACCACTTCACTAGGTAGTCTTCAATACGGGCTGCGAACTGTGAGAAAGTCTCTCCTGCATCCTTCCTAGAACCTCGAAATTTTTTCCGGTAAGCCTCTGAATGAAGCTCGTACCTCACCAAGAGAGCTTTTTTCAATGCCTGGTAGTCATCTTGCTCTCCGGCCGGAAGTTTATTAAAAACTTCGTAGGCGGCTCCTCTTAGGCCCTGGGAAAGTTTTCAAGTTCCACTTCCGTTCTTCAAGTCCAAACCCTGTTGCAAAGCGTTCAAAGCGGTCTAAAAAGGCGTCCATGGTATCATTCCTTTCTGAAAAAGGTTCCCAGCGGAAAGTTCATGGCATTGGGTGGCGCAGGTTGCGAAGTAGGCACACCATCTGAGCGGGGTGAGTACCCTCCATCACAGTTGGAAGCCGCTGCACTTTTTGCCAGCTCTATTTGATTGGTCTGTCCCTGGATTTCCAGTTGCTTCATCATAAGTGCATGCTCTGCTGCGGCTTTCTCTTTTCGCTCCGCTGCTTCTGCTGCTTCTTTCCGCTCCGCTGCTTCTGCTGCGGCTTTCTCTTTCCGCTCCGCTGCTTCTGCTGCGGCCTTCTCTTTCCGCTCCGCTGCTTCTGCTGCGCCCTTATCTCCATTGTAAGTTTCTTCTGCATTTCCATCTCTCTTTCATGGAGTTTATCAGTTTCCTCGCTTACATATTTCATCAGGTCTTTTCCACTTAACCCGAATTCACGCCCTGCCTCCATCAAACTATTTCTAATTTTTGCAGCATCTGCCATGATATGCAGTACGGGTTTGCGAAGGGAAAAATTGGCAGTGACCTCCAAACAAATTTAATAGACTCGCACAAGTAATTATCTCTTTAAAACCAGCTAGGTTTAAATTAGTAATCAAGTTCAAATAGTTCTTAAAAATCACTCACTCAGCGTATTCTGAAAAATTAATTAACAGATTATCTCGAAGTTTCTATGAAAAATTTACTAAATATTTATGATAACAGTTTCTCCAGCAGTTACTGAAAAAAAAATTTTCAGTTCCCTACAGTATCCTCTGTTCTCAAAAAGTGTTTACTCTGTCCGTTTGATACTCAATTTAAAAAGTATCACTCGTGCTTTAGAGATATAAATTATCCCCCCTATGAAATAGACAAATTATAGTAAGTGTCAGTCTAGGAGATAATCCCTCGAAATGCCAACAAATTTTGCAATTATCGCAATTGTAAAGCAGGGATGAAAATGTGATTTATCACACTTCTAAGTCCGGGTTCACTAATCCCAAGACGAGCCCACAATTGTCGTGTGGTGAGTCACTGGGGCAACTACGACAGTAGTTTTTGCCAGGAATAGTCTATGAGATAAGAGGTCCCCCTCCTAGATATGAGGATTCACATGTATGCATAAAATGTCCCAAGTTGTTATACGTTATGTCGAATGGGGTATCTCTAAGTCGAGGACGTTCTGATGAATACTGTTGTCGTACGGAGAACGCTGACGAGATATTTATGTATATTCCTTCACTGTTTGAGTATATCTCTGTAGTGTGGATCAACAGTTAATAGTTGTCATATGAACAAAAGGTCTGTGGTCTAATCTCCCGACGGTACTGGTCAGACTGGATATCTTCACGAAATGTTAGTGATATGTAGACTCATAATCTTGCGTATGTAGTCGTGATTCATATACTTTCGAGTCTGCTTCATAAAATGCGCTTAAGAGTGTGTTGCACGTGGTATAAATATGCGATTCCTCTTTTGAGCTCTTTTGCTTGACTTCAGATAATAATGATCTTTCGAGTGATTAGAGTTTATGATGACTCTGTATTGAACTTGTGATAACGATGTATTGAACTTGTGATAACTCTGTATTGAACTTGTGAGCAAGCAGTATATGGTGACGAAAAATGCTGCGTCCACCTTATGACTTTTGGGTGAGACAATATTCCTTTTAAATTGAGGAATGAAAGATGTCCTATGGCGAATTCTGCTAGCCAAATGTCCGTTTTTGATAACTTATTTCTGGTTAGACGTCAGACACGTTGCGTGTAGACTCAGACTTCTGATGAACTTCTTTTCCCTTCGCAAAATCCTTTAAGAACACAATTAATCACGGAACTGAATTATCATCCACTCTGAATAAACACGTGTATTAGGCTATGCGTTTTTGGGTTTGATCTCTTCCTCACAAGGTAAAAACCTGGACTGCCTCACTCTAGTAGATTATGCAGTATTATATATTTCTGGAAGTCACCCTGCCCAAGCTGGGCGTCCAATGTGGTCAACCCACGCTTGTCTGAACCGCGGCCACGTTTTCCCCTGGCCAATCTGGGCGTCCAATGTGGTGTCACAGAAATTACAGTTTGATTAGGATGACCATATGTGTTTTTACCAGATTTATCACGATACAATGTGGGCTTCAAATGATAATGTCAGGCATGTGGACTCAATCAAAGGACTTTATTTCCCCCGATGAAAGAACAAATGTGGTTCTCTAGATACCGGTCGCGAGTAATCACAACAATGAAATAGCAAATGTGGATCGCAAATATGAGATGAGAGAGCAAATGTCGGAGAAAATACAGTATGAAGAATGTAGGAAAAGATGGAGCAATAAGGCCTTTGCGCTCGTTTATCACACTGTTCAGGCTGTTTTTTAAAAAAAAATTTTTGCCAGGCGTTCCTTTTAGCATGTTAATTAATTTAGTGGTCTAACTATTATGATATTTGACTTTAAAAAAAATATAGACATGGATAAGACCAAAAGACACATTTTGCTGACTTTGTTGGCCAGAATTCTAATAATATTCTTTATTTTATTTCTCAACATCTTTTAAATGTTGACTGCAGAGTTTTCACTTTATGCTATAAGGTTATCTAGTAGAACATCTTTCACAGTTTTTTTAAGTTCATTGTCATATCTTTTCGGATCTCGATGGCAACACGCTGCTCAACAGTGGTGTACCCACATCTGAAAGAGCTAAAGGGGGCGTGGGTTGCATTGTGGCCAAAAACCAAAAAGATAGTATCAAGGGATGGAACTTTGTCTCGGAGCGCATTATGGTTGTAAAGCTAAAAGAAGGAGAAACCTTGTCATAGTGTATGGGCCAAATGAGGATGAGAGAGCAGAGGTCAAGGAGGAATTCTTCGAGCTGCTTCAAAGGACAGTGGATAACTGCCTAGATGAAATTATCATGCTCGGAGATTTCAGTGCCAGAGTTGGAAATGACCATGCTAGATGGGGTGGAGTTATCGGAAGATATGGAGGAGATACTCTCAATGACAATGGAAAGCGACTCCTTAGATTCTGCAGTGAACAGAATCTGATCATTACAAACACAAAGTTCCCCCATAAGCGCATACGTGCATACACTAGATGTGAACCAACAAAGAATGAGAAGTCACTGATCGACTATGCAATTGTTAGGAGGAGCTCATTCAAATATGTCTGGGATGCTAGAGTCTGGAGGGGGCCAGAGATTGGAAGTGATCACTACCTGCTTACAGTCAAAAGAACAACTGAAAGAGTTGCTCAACCTAGGAACTGTCAACATCACGCAAGAAACTAAGTATACGAACGGGAGAAATGAGCATTAAGACCTACAAGCTGAGAGAGCCAGAAATTAAGACCAGATATCAGGGGCTTATTGCTGCAGCGGTGAGCAACACAGAAGAACAACCTGATGACTTGGAAACCCTCTGGCTTAAATTCAAGGACATCATAAAGACAGCTGCTGCAGAAGCATGTGGTGAAGTCCGACTTGGGAACAAGAGAAAGAGGACACCTTGGTGGACAGAGCATGGAAACAATACTTAGGAGCTAAAAACACAACAGGACAAATGGAAAAATATAGAGAATATGTGACACTCAGAACAGAAGCAAAGAACAAGGTGCTAGCAGCAAAACAGAAGTCCTGGGAAGAATGTGGAGAAAAGCTAGAAAAAGGTGCGCAAGAAAACCAGAAATTGTTCTATAAGACCCTAAAGAACGTGAGGAAGGAAAAACAATGCCCTCTCAAATTTATAAAGGACAAGCAAGGCAAATTGCTTACTGCCCCGAAGGAAGTAATGGAAAGATGGAAAGAATATTTCTCAGAACTCCTGGATGGTGAGCATGGTGAAGCATCAGAAATGATAACCAATAGCACAGAAGAGAAAACCAATGATGGTGAAGATGACATAAAGATGGAATAACTGAAGGCAGCACTAGAGAAAATCAAGATGGGCAAAGCAGCAGGGCATGATGGTATAACACCAGAAATGGTTAAGTACATGGGGGCATCAGGCGACCTATTACTCTTAAGGGTCCTACAGGCAGCGTGGTGCAACAAGACCATACCAAAGGATTGGGAGATTGCCATCATAACACCAGTTTTCAAAAAGGGTGACAATCGACAATGTGGAAACCATAGAGGCATATCCCTTCTCAGTGTCCCTGGTTAAATCTACTCTAGAATCCTAGAGCAGAGACACCGTCGCCTAGCTGAGCCACAATTGGATGAGGTCCAGTGCGGATTCCGAGCAAACCGAAGTACTCAAGACCTAATCTTCACACTCAGACAGCTGAGTGAAAAGGCCCTTGAGTATAAGAGTGAGATCCATTTTTGTTTCATAGATCTGGAAAAGGCATTTGACAGGGTCCCCTGGAGCAAACTTTGGGACTGTTTGGCAAGGAAGAACATTCCAGCACCTGATTCATGCTATACATAGCTTCTACAAGTCTTGCAGAAATTATGTGAGGACAGCAAACCATGTCAGAAGAGTTCAGGACCACCACTGGTGTACGACAAGGTGATATCCTGTCACCTTATCTTTTCATACTCCTCATGGATGATGTCATCAAGGCATGTAAGGAGACAACAAGAAAGTATTCAGTGGGGTACTGGAAGATGAGACAGGTCTGTATTTCAGAGCTGGCATTTGCTGATGATGTTGCCCTGATTGCTAAATCAGAGGCACATCTCCAATCCAACCTGCAAGTCTGGAAGGAAGAGCTGGAGAAGAGAGGGATGGTCATAGGCAGCTCTAAAACAAAATCCTTGGTTATATCACGAGAAGAAAGAAGACATCAGATTAAGCTGGGAGAACAGGTCCTGGAGCAGGTCGACCACTTTAAATACCTCAGAGCTATTATAGGGAGGCATCAAGGAAGAGTTGGCCACTTGAAAAGCAGCAGCTGGGAGACTTTTTCAGGCCATAAATCAAGGATTCCTCAGCAAGAGAGAGGTTGGTAAGAAAACGAAGATGGCTGTACACCGCTCCACCTATGTCCCAGTCTTGACATATGGATGCGAGTCATGGGCAGTGACTACAACCCACAAAAGCCAGATCCAAACCTCAGAAATGAGGTATCTGAGGAAGGTGGTTGAAGTAACAAGAAGAGACATGGTCCGCAACCAGACGATAAGTCAAGGCCTAAAATCCCACCCCCTGCAGACCCGAGTAGAACAGTCCCAACTAAGATGGTTTGGCCATGTCTGCAGAATAGGAGAAGATCGGCTACCACGACAAGTATGGGAAACAAAGAGCCAGGGATCCAGACCCCCAGGACGACCCAGAGTCCACTGGGAGGACAACATTAGACAATCTTTGAAGGACCGAGGACTAGAATGGAACCAGGCCAGGAGGAAGACAGCTGATAGGATAGTCTGGCGCTCTCTCTTCCAAACCTCTACACCTCACGGTAGAAGGGAAACGACTAAGTAAGTAAGTCATATCTTTTCTCATCATATCCATGTTGCCTGTCATGTAGTCTTCATTTAAATCTTTACTGTCCCAAAGATGCAGCAATAGTGAATGCAGTCAGCAACCCATAGCTTGACTGCTTGCATCAGGATCAGCGAACCAGAGCTGGTCAAGACTTTTCCACCTCCACGTGGTGGTCATGGAAACAGTCTGCAGCAGTGCAGTCTGGCTGAGCGAGTACGGATCGAAGAGGGAAGGCAAACCCGGTCCCAAAAAATGCCATGCAGAAGTCAGATGTGTTGACCGGTCTTATCTGCTGCTTTTTCAGTTGTTATCAATGAAACTGTGGGCCAGCGACCAGTGTCCTATTATGTGTACCCTCACATTTGGCACATTGTGTATGCGGATGTGTATACATGTGAGCTTGACCAGCCAAAGGGGTCAGTGGAAATGCCAAACATAATCCAGTACACAATACAGTTGTATAATCCAGACAGCCTTGGAAACCCCACAGAACATTTTGGTGACCAGGAGACTGGTGAGTTCCATTGCATGATATTTTGTGTGTGTGTAACAAAGCCAACATATCTAGGAGCTAACATTTTTTTGTTTTGTTTTGGGAAGTACAGATCATTACCTGGCTAGTTTACATTTTTCCAGTCACAGGGTAATGTTGCCAATAGGAGTGACTGTTGGTATCACAAGTTGCCATAACCATCTGTCTTCCTTTGTTACTTTCATGTATTGTTTTGCCTTTGACTGCTGATGGCCCTACCTGTTTATGCAGTCAGTGTTGTTATTTTCATTCTTTCATTACATTTCAGCTTCCCAAGGAGCATAGCCCTTCAGCAAACTCATGCCAAGTCTTATGTCATATACCTTCAGCTAGAGTTCTTTCCCTGTCTTCCTCATCATTTTCATGTCTGCCTCCATTCACTTCTCCATGTGTTGTTGGTCTGCCTTTACCTTTCCTACCCTGGAGTTTCGGGAACAAGGACTGATAAGTTTTTCTATGCGCTTCCACCTTGTTTCACACAGTCCTGGATGTCAGTCATGTAATTTCCATTTCTGCTGCCAGCTGTGCAGTTTTCCCTTGTTTATATAATGTATGAACATTCATGGTGCCAAATTTGGATATTTTCCTAAAAGAAAATAAAATGAGAGTTAACAATCCAGATTCCTTTTGGCTTTCTCATAAGCCTCATGTCCAGAGGACCTTCTACTGTCTTGGATGACCGAGTAGAATTATTTTCTCTATTTGACTTATGCATATTGTTGCTGGAAGTTTCAGCAGGTTTAAGTTTCTACAGGATGGAGTAGCCGGTCCCATGCCCAACCCTCCTTTGTTTCTTTATTTTGACATGCTTGGTAGGTTACAGTGTTATTATTCTTTGCTGTCCGTTTGGACTTATGGCAACACACAGGGATTTTACTTTATTACAGCATATTGTGCCTGTTCTCCAGGTCTCCTTAAGTTCTACCAACTGCTGACTCTGATCTACTTTGTGGTGGCATGTGTTGTGGCTCCCCAGCTGTGGGAGACATTGAGTAAGGGAGGACCCATGCAGCTTGTGATCCAACTGCTGACACTGTCAATGAGCCTGCAGGCCGTAGCGGCACTGATTATCATCGTTCATTTGTACAGGTAAGAGCTGATTCCTGGTGTTACTTCCTTCAGCCACTTTTATCATATTCATCCTTTATATAATCAAAAAAAGTGGCCTCTAAACTGGTGTGTAGTAGTGACTGTGTGGTGTATTACCAGATTTAAATATGTCCTCCCCCCCCTTTTTTTTAACAGAATCATCATCATTGTTTTCTTTTTTGCTCCCAATGAGATATGAGCATAGAATACAGTACCAATAATGCACCCATATAGGATATGTCACAAAATGATGAGGTTTGACGCCATTCAAGAAAATTTGGGAGCAAATGCTCCAGTTGGTATTGTCTTTTTTTTTTTTTTTTTGCTTGATGAAATATTTGCTTTTATGATGACGAAAAATCCTCAAATGCCGTCGCCCGGGTTTGATCCTGTATCACCCGGTCGCCAGAGCGGTGTTGTAACCACTACGCTAGCGCGGCTCCCTTGTTTTCTCATTATTGTGGGTATTCTGCTAGAGCAGTGGTTCCCAAAATTTCAAGTGTGAGGACCTCTTCTTAACTGTGAAAAATTTGAAAAACAATCACTTGATAATAGTTATTTTTTACACGCTTTTATTTAACTTCTCTTGTATGTCACTTTGATGTCACTTTCAAATCTTGCAATTGATTTTTCAGTCACTTCCAGATGAGAGCAATAGCTCTGAAACTTGGCATAGTTGTGTATTCCTGATGACAATACAATAATCAGTCAATTATTTAATATTGTAATTATGACACAGAGTTTGACTCATTTAACATCGGCGGGTACCAGATCCCGGAAATCAGATATGCTGACGACACAGTCTTCCTATCGACCAATCCAGAAGGACTTGAACAATTAATTCTGTCCACCAAAAAACACAGCGAGGCCCAGAATCTATACCTAAACACCAAGAAGACCAAAGTATTGACAACAGACAAAGTAAAGACCAAACCAGAAATTGAAATTGATAACGAAGAACTGGAAAGTGTTAATGAATTTGAATACTTAGGATCAATCATCAACAGCTCTGGCGACTGTGCAGTAGAAATTAAAAGAAGACTTGCAATTGCTTCACATAAACTAATACAGATGAAAAACCTATGGTAAGGCACAAGCAAAGAAACAAAGTTACAACTGATCAGAGCATTTATATTCCCAGTGGCAACATACGGCTGCGAGACTTGGACATTCAATAAAACAGTTGCAAAAAAGATTACATCATTCGAAATGAAATGCTACAGAAGGATGTTGAGAATACCCTGGACAGAAAAAAAGACCAACAAAGAAGTACTGCACTCACTAAACGTACAGGAACATCGGCTCCTAAATACCATCGCAATAAGGAAGCTGAAATTTTTCGGTCATATAAAAAGACATAATAGTCTGGAAAAAACAGTGATGGAAGGCATGGTCCCTGGAAAAAGGGGAAGGGATTGACCTAGACGACGGTGGACCCAGGACATCACAGAGAGTCTGAACTTGTCTTTGGCTGATGCAGGTCGACTTGCCCAGAATCGTGATGCGTTCAGAGCAGCTGTAATGGAGACAACGTTCTGGAAAGAATACGTCACATGATGATAAATTATGACATTACACTGACAAACAACATTTTTTTTTCTTATATAAGAATAAGTGTTCTTAGGTCAGTTTCTTGCTCTGATTTCAAATTTGAAATCCGTTTATCTCTATCACATCGGGTTCTTAAGATATTTGTGATTAAATATATTTTTGGGAAACCGTTATTTGCTCCGTTTCATTTGTTCTCTATAACTTATTAACAATTAATAAAATGCAAAATAATTCTACTTTTTATACTGCTAAAAGATGCATGACATATGTTACACTATTTTTCAAATAGTTACTGTATTTTGAAATAATTCTGAGCGAAATATGGCTTCTAGAAGTTGTAGAAATTCGGCTGATCTGTTCTGTTACGTGTGTGGATATTTTACCGATCGTGTTCACCAGAAAAACTTTACACCATTACTAAAGCATATGAACTTTTTTTCGATTCGAAAGTTGATGATGCAAATAAATCTTGGAAGCCAAATGCAGTTTGTTCGACTTGTGCAAATACATTGGCAGGTTGGTTACGAAAATCGCCGAAGCATAAGTTGATGCCTTTTGGAGTGCCAGTAATATGGCGTGAACCGACAAATCACACTACTGAATGTTACTTCTGCTTGACAAATATCCATGGTTTCACTTTTAAAACTAGAAAGTCTGTGGTTTATCCAAATATTGAATCGGTTTCGAAACCAGTGCCTCATGATCCAATCACGTGTCCGATCCCAGTTCCACCAGAACAATATCCGTTGGACGTGAATGAACCATCAGAAAGTGATAGTTTACCTGCTTTAGAAACTAATTCTGACTCGGATTATATACCGGTGAATGATGGTGTTCACTTAATTAACCATTCAGAACTTTCAGATCTAATACGTGATCTCGCTCTTGCCAAAGGACATGCGGAATTACTTGGTTCGTGACTCAAAGAATGGAATCTTTTAGCGCACAATACTCCGATATCTAAATTTCGTCATAGACACAGTGAACTTGTTCAATACTTTGAGATGGATGATGACATTTGCTATTGCAAAGATGTAAACGGTCTAATGGTGCACCTCGGTCATGAGCCCATAGTCAACGAATGGCGACTTTTCATCGACTCTTCCAAGACTAGTCTAAAAGCCGTGTTATTGCATATCGGAAATTTATTTTCATCAATTCCAGTCGCCTACTCTGTTCATATGAAAGAAACTTATGACAATATGGCTATACTTTTGGCAAAAATAAAGTACAATGACTACCAATGGCGGATTTGTGGAGACCTAAAGGTCATTGCAATTCTCACGGGCATGCAGACTGGGTATACTAAATTTTGTTGCTTCCTATGTGAATGGGACAGCCGCAACAGACAGGAACATTATGCAAGAAAGGTGTGGCCTATCAGGGATCGTATGCAGCTCGGGCATAAAAATGTAATACACGAACCATTAGTTAACAAAGACAGCATCATTTTACCACCGTTACATATAAAGTTGGGGCTCATGAAGAATTTCGTAAAAGCGTTAGATAAAACGAGCAAAGCTTTCACTTATCTTCGAGAAAAGTTTCCGCAAGTTAGCGATGCAAAGATAAAGGAAGGTATCTTTGTAGGACCTCAGATTAGGAAAGTTATTGCAGAGAAACAATTCGAGAACTTGTTACATGGTAGTGAACTTCGCGCATGGATAGCATTCAAATCGATCGTCGATAACTTTCTGGGAAATCACAAATCTGTCGACTATGTGCATATTGTTAAGCAGTGCATAGATGCATACAGAATTACGGGCTGTAACATGTCCCTCAAAATCCATTTGCTCGATTCACATCTTGACTTTTTCCCTGACAACCTTGGCGAAGTCAGCGATGAACATGGAGAACGATTCCATCAAGATATCGCCGAAATGGAGTCACGTTATCATGGACAGTGGAGTGTGACCATGCTTGCCGATTATTGTTGGATGCTTCATCGCGATGTACCACATGCCATTCACAGACGAAAGTCGACTGCAAAGAAATTCAAGCCTACATAACTGTTATACTTCTTGTACGAAGGATGTTGTAATACTGTATGCGTTGTTAAAAAACTTCAATTGCATATTTCTAGAGATCCCGACCTGATAGAGAAAAACGGTTTGCAGATTTAAAAACAGCGCATTAAAATTGACCAGAAAAACATAGAAATGTTAGAGAAAAAAAAATTTTTTTTTTTTAAGCCAGTGTTATCAGTAGTTAAAGTTTTTCGTAAAGAAATGTAAACAAATCAGGGGCCATAATCAAGTTAATTACAAATTCAAGAGTATGTGGTGTGCTTTATGTTTTCTATGTGTAAAACAGGGCAGTACTCAAACAAGTGTCTAGCTAAATCAAGGGAAACAATCCAAATTATAAAATTATGAATCAAGGGAAAGTCAAGTTCAATCTCTAGATGGCCTTCAAATTGAAGACATTGATTGCACCAAATTAACAGGCACAAAGCCTGGTAATATTGACGCTCTAAAAGAAATGGATCACTTAAGAAATTTTATACCAGATTTACAATAAGTAAAAATATTGTTTATGTTTTAGTATATCATAATTTTTCTAACACTAAAAAGAAGAAAATAAAAAAATTTTAAACACACCCCACGCTTTTTGTCAATTTGATGTTACATTTTTTTTACTGCAAGCTGTAAACTTGAAAAATTAATTTTGGGTTTTTAGTGCATTAAAAGCGTGTGTTAAAAATTTTGTTTAAATATTTTTTATTAAGATTTACTTAGCAGTGTATGTACAAACTGCCAGCTCGTGAGGTCTGTTGCTGTTGGGTTCTCTTGTGGGAAGGAACCTTTGGTTTCCGTATGCTAACTCCTGAGGACCACTGACAACTTTCTGCGTGTATTACTAGAAAAAAGATATTGAGGCATATCTTCATTAGTTTTTTTGATTACCATAACTGGTATAGGAACATTTTATGCTTAGCACTGTGATGAATCACAGTAGTTTCGTAATCTGTTCCAGTACTTAGTTCATAACAACATTATGTCTTTAGAATCATCAAGAAGATGTATTTATCGTAGCACTATGTCTTTACCCTGTGTAGTTCTGGGGGGCATTGAGGAGACAAAGAAAGAAAATGGCTACTGATCCCTCATGAATGCCGTAACTGAAATGATACTGTGCATTTGCTGGCAACCCCATCATGTAAAACAAATTGTCGTAGAAACTATGACAACAAGAGCACTTAAATGTCTTGATGCAGACTTTCTGTTTGGGAACCAGCTGCAATGGTGGCTTGATGCCCATAAGAGTGACAAGGGATATCTTATGATGACTGTTTTTTTTAGAATCTGCAAAAACATTGTCCACAGAAAATTTATATTTAGAACTGTTTACCTCATGTCTTTCTTAACAGATACTCAAAAGATGGTATAGGATCTCCTTTCTTTGAACTAATATCTGAGTGTAAGTACAGAATCTCTTTACATTGAACTAATAATCTGTCATATACCTATGTACCAGATTTCTATCTAAAGGCATGTTAAGTCTGAGAACGTAGGGGTTTTCCCATGTTTTATGCAAGGAATTTTCTGCCACTCAGATTTTTCACATAGTGTTACCATTTAAGGGTCAGTTTTTTCAAAGTTTTTGTGAAAAATATTATCATGTTAAATATATTTGGAAAGGACATTGAATGACGATTCCGAATATGCTTAGTTTATAAATGCATCTGTTTTTTTAATGAGTATAAATTAGTTAGAGACGAGGAATAAATAAATAAAAAAAAAAAAAATCAGACTTACCCACTGAAGACATCTAATCCATCAGTTGTGTTATTCAAGATACAAATCATTGTAAACTACATACATTTTGAAAATAAACCATATATGGTTCTTGTTTATACTACTTTTCATTTGGCATCCAGAAAAGGAAATACACTCAATTGTCATAAATTTACAAATACTTGAAAAAGAACTCAGAATGTGCTGTATGCTGAACTGTTCTCACAAATAACACTACTTACACACACAATTAGAGATATTTACAACTTATCTTTAGTGTGCCATTTAAGAAAACATTCATCTCTGTGCAGATGGGTATGGCCAGTGATCATGCACAATAATAGTATGTCCTTTTCCTGTCGTCAGGTTTGCTGCAAACTTTACACCTCCTGAAATTAGTGCTTCTTTGCGTTATATATTTTGAACCTTCCAGTCTTTCCAATGGGTTATCTGATAATTTACTTGGCCTTGGAAGATTTTGCATGCAGCTGATTTTAGGCCATGAACTGTATTCGATTGCATTGGGAAATATATGGAGATCAAGAGAAATTGGATCCAACACAAAAATAAGAATCTTCAACTCAAATGTGAAGTCAGTCCTATTGTATGGCTCTGAGACATGGAGAACAACAAAGACAACAACCAAAAAGCTACAGACTTTAATAAATTGATGCTTGCGTAGAATAGAGGGATTAAAATGGTATGACAAGGTTACCAACGTGGAACTGAGGACAAGAACTAGACAAGTGCCAGTGGAACAAGAGATGAGAAGAAGATGATGGCGATGGATAGGACACACACTAAGGAAACCTGTGGATAGCATTACAAGGCAGTCCTTGTTCTGGAACCCCCAGGGCAAGAGAGGCAGAGGTAGACCAAGAAGCACATGGAGAAGAGAGCTGGAAACAGGTGAAAATGATGAGGAGAACGTGGAAAGAACTTGAGATGATGGCACGTGACAGGAGGACTTGGCATGTGTTTGTTAAAGGACTATGCTCCTTTGGGAGTGGAGGGGAATGAATGAATGATTTTAGGCATTGAGAATGCAGCCGAAGCACATAATTCTCTGATCAGTGTTTGTTTGAACAGCTTTAGCATAAGCTGCGACTTTCCAACTGCAACTAGTCTTGTCAATTTGTATGAAATGAGTGTGTTACAGGTATCTATTTCTAATATCCAAAAGAAAATCTTCTTCCACCACTTAAAGAATTTTCTGTTGGAAAAAGCCACAATACCCTATCAACTGATCAGCCTTATGGTTATATTCATAAATGATAACAGGTTTCTCCTTTCCTTTCACCATGACAGACACAGCAGTATTATTTGTGGTAATAATTGTGACCGGTTTTTTGGCTTTTTTGTCCTTCCAAGCAGCAGCTAGCATCCTTTGCTCCAAATCTATATAATACATAGTCTCCATAAGCTTGAGGTTCACAGACCTCGGCTGCTGTGGGAAGCTAACTCTGTTTGCTTGAAGTGTTCCAGTGTAATACTGCTTCCATTTAATCATTTCACTTACTAACGGGTTTGTAGTATACCATCTGCCGACATAAATATGATTGCCGGTTCCTAGACAAAACAAAAGTGCTGCAAACATTTTTACAGAATTAGCACCAGCCGAGTCCCTTTTGACTGAAGGATCATAGGTATCTGATCCAAAATATGTCAGTAAGTTCAGCACATAACCTGTTTCACATGTCAACAAGATCAAAACTTTTAATGTGGTATTTGTGTGGCTTTCTTGTGTTAGGTTGCTTATATTTCCACTGGCCTTTTTGCCCTATGATCATCTCATCAATAGTTACATCTTTGTTGGGAGTGTATGATCATCTCTGGTCAATAGCTACATCTTTGTTGGGATTGTATACCTCAACAAATTTAGAGCATAACATTTGAAAAAAGGGCTCTTATATTGCTTTGTTCTTGTGCAAGAGGCTCACAAATATGCAGCATAGTTTACAATATAAGCAAAAATCTGTCTCTTTCCATCACTTGGGAATAAAATGGAGTGTGAAACATAGGCTCTTGTGATGAGAAATAATCTGGTATACTTGGCCTTTTGTCTACACCCATTGCTTGAAGCAGAGCAAAAACTTTTAGCAGCTTATAATCAGTTATTGGGTTCCACCTAGTATATCTTGACCATTTCAATGAAGGTAAATGCTTCTGCACTTCAATTTCTGCAAAACAGTTTATGCTTTTTAAAATTTCCTCCCTTATATCTGATGTTACAAGACTTTCAAAACACTGGATTGGGGTAGATGATTCATTCAAATTTGTGAACACACCCACTGCTCTTCCATCTTTGTTTTGGAATCTAAAACTATTCCTTGTTAATGCACACACATTTGTCTTGTGCCTTTCTCCATCGCTGACACACTCCTGATTTCGCCTTTCCCCTTCTTGTAAGACTAAATTAGGTCTTATTGGGCCTGATGCTGAAGAATCAATGGTAGGGGATGGAACCACACCCTTTCTTCCTGACATAACACCTTCATTCTCAGAATCCATATCACTAGAAGCTGAACTAGACCTAGAACTAACACTAAAAGTCACTACTGCTGTACCCATCCTCATCTACGCTGACATTTTCTATCAAGCTAAGAGCCTGCTGCTCACTAAGACTAGCAGGTCACTTGTGTGCAGATCAGCTAGACGCCTTCGAAAATAGGTAACAAAGTTTATAAAACTTACTGCTAGGTAGTAGATGTTATCGTGTTAAAACACTCAAAAGAGTAGCATGCTGGCCTTCCCACTTTTGAATAATAATAACAAAAGGCTATACTTCCACTTCCCAGTCCTCCAAAAATTCTAACTGGGATGAAATGAAACAAAAAACTTAGTTCAAATGTACTGGCCCTGAAAAATGGCCTCCTGTCTTCAACACTTAGAAATATTGGCCTTGAATACTGACTTTTTGTCCTTTAAGAGTTAATTGTGAGATGTTTCATTTTAAACAATTAGATTACTTATTTTAAAGCCTTTTTCTTTATATGGGTTAATATAGCAGAATATAAGAAGTTACAGATTTATCTAACTCACATCTTTCAAATTATTTAGGTGCAGTGCTGTGCCTTATCTCAAGTGTCCAACTTACATACACGTAACCAAATAAAAGATAGAAACCTACTCTGGATTTTTAAGAGTGAAGAGACCTGTTGGACTATAGTGACACAAATGTAGGAAAATGCTTCAAAACCAATAATGTTTATTCATAAATAAACCCAACAACTTCTATTCCAGCTGTTGTAGTTGTCATTGTCATACATGCCACACCTTGGAGATGAAAAACCTGTACAAAAAATCCAAAACCCTGTACAAAGACCCGCAAAACCTGTGCAAAGACTTAAAAAAACATATCAAAAGAGTTACGAGGGGCGTTCAGAAAGTAATGCACCACATCGTTTTTCTCAGCTGATAATGAAGATAGAAGCATGAAATTTTGCACACTTTAAATATGGCATGTGCCAATTGTGTGCACCAAATTGCACCGCAACCGGCCAAATAATTCGGCTGCCCTAAACCGTTGAAATGGAGTGTGTTAGCAACTTGCGTTATAAACAGCGAATTGTGATAGAATTTCTCGTTGCAGAGAAGGAAACTGTTGTGAACATTCACAAGCGTCTATGTGATGTGTATGGAAGTTTTGCAGTCGACAGGAGTACAGTCAGTTGCTGGGTTCAGAGAATCAAAGAATCAGGAAGTGGAGATACGGAGCTGCTTGATCGGCCGCGCTGTGGACGTCCTGCCACAGCCACCAACGCAGAAATGTTGAAGTGCACTGAGGGCATAATTCTTACTGATAGGCAAATCACTACTCAACAATTGGCCTTACAGCTGTCAGTCAGCATTGGTAGTACAAATGCAGTTATAAAAACTCTCGGATTTTCTAAGGTTTGCACAAGATAGGTTCCTCGAAGTCTCACAAATGACCACCGATTGCAAAGGAAAGCAATTTCTTCTGAATTGTTGGAGCGTTTCAATGCTGATGGAGAGAACTTTTTGGCTAAGATCGTTACAGGTGACGAAACCTGGGCACATCATTTTGAACCTGAGACAAAAAGACAGTCAATGGAGTGGCATCATCTGCAATCACCACGAAGAAAGAAATTCAAGACAATTCCTTCAGCTGGAAAGGTCATGATCACTGTCTTTTGGGACATTGAAGGTGTGATTCTTGTGGACGTTATGCCAAGAGGAGAGACAACCAATTCGCAAGCTTACATTAAGACATTGAAAAAACTCAATCAACGTTTTCGCAGAGTTCGGCTGCACAAGAATCCAGCAGACCTGCTTCTCCTTCACGACAACGCGCAACCTCACACAAGTCTGGCAACACGGGAAGCAGTCACCAAATTGGGTTGGACTGTACTACCCCATCCACCCTATAGTCCCAATTTGGCACCCTCTGATTTTCATCTATTTGGTCCACTTAAAGATGCACTCCGTGGGACAAGGTTTGAAGATGATGAAGGAGTGATTCATGCAGCGAAGAAATGGCTACATGATCAAGACAAAATCTGGTACGGGCTAGGAATACATGCACTTGTTTCGCGCTGGCATAAAGCCGTACAAGTTGATGGGGATTATGTTGAATAATACCAATGTTTACATGACATATCCATGTATTCTTCTTCTTCTTCTTCCGTCCTTAGCCAACGACCGGCAAAGCAGTCAGTGGCCATTACGCCTAGTGGCGTCTTAAGGGCAACAGCGAATAGATTTTCTTTGCCGTTGTTCCCATCACGCCTAATGGCGTCTTTAGGGCAACGACAAATCAATCCGTTTGTCGTTGTTTCCGTAATCAAAGTGACTGGCAAACGGGTGATCAGCCCGTTGGGATATCCATGTATATTGTGTATAAATTTCATGCTTTTTGAATAAACAGCTCCTGAGAAAAACGATGTGGTGCATTACTTTCTGAACGCCCCTCGTAATTCGTGTAAAAATATTTTCAATTACAGTGGGCTGCATTGTAAATGAGGCACAGGGACTTTGCCTTTAACAGCAGGTCTTCACTTATTTTAAAACCCAAACGATAAATGTCTTTGTTTATTTTACACTGTAAAAATAATGTGATGGTGTCATCATTTAGTCTATTTCTGTGTGTAATTATCACTAACAGACTGGGAAATCCTATGTTCAGTAGGACCTAATAAAAGAACTCAGACACAGTAATAAGTGGAATGGGTTAGAAAACCTGTACAGAAATTATGTACAGGGTGTACACATCTGAAAACGCAAACACTGTGTACAGATTATGGGTAAACCATAGCATGTGGCATGTATGCATTGTACCCTATAATTTTAGCAGTTTACACATTTGTTCTTTGTATAAATCTTGCATTCACCTCTATTTCATCAACCATTTTTTATCTCTTTAATCATGTTTAGTTCTCGACATGCTGTCACAGTTCACCATGCTGTTTATGCTTCTGAGTCTGTCCCTGGGCTGGTCACTGGCCTCTGCCCACTCCGTGTGTCGGTATTCTCATCTACGAACTATCAGCCGGAAGCCTGCAGCCCGTGTTGTGTACATTTTGGGGGTCGTTCAGGTTAGCAGATAGTTAAGTACATGAATGCTCGTCTTAAAAAATAATTGAAAGTTGCAGACCGAGGTGTAATATGTCTTTACATTGTATGATATGTTGACATTATTACATGAGAATTATAGGTCATAGCATAATCATATAAGATCTTACCCATGTGACCGCACCAGTGTAACATTTGACATTGACCTTATAATTAGAGGTACATACCAATGCATTACTTGTTTTAGGTGTGAGCTTAGAGTTTGTGAAAATAAGCAAACGTATTTGTGTAGTTCCCGGGAGTCTGGGAAGAGACAAAGATTGAATAAGACTTCTGCTCCTTCAGGCACATCATAAGTGGCGACTAATACAAGATTGTTTTTAAAGCTAGCAACCTCAACATGTCAAATGGCTCCAGAAACCACAACAACAAGAGTGCAGGCTTCCTGCAATGAGGACAAGCTACCATGGTGACTCCATGCTTCATAAGGAGCGCAAAGAAAAATAAAAAATGATGATTTGTCAAGATCAAGATTGTTGAAGGCAGACCTTTAAAGGGGCAGTTCGTAGCATACAAAAATGGAAAGACCTAAAACACTTTGGGCCCTGTGTAGTTCCCTGATTTGTCTGAAGAAATAATGGGACTACTGCACCATCAGGAGTGACATATGAGTGAGGTTGTGCATGGGGTCTGACAGCCTCATTGTGTCAAACTAATTACTACATAAACCACAGCAGCAACAGCTTGTGAATGTTTGGTACTAGCTTTCTTGCTAGTGGACCAACTACAGTGGTGGTTCTCTGCTTTGTAAGAAGTGCAAAGGCAAGTGATGATGATGATTAAAATATTTTCATCAGACAGTATTCAGAAACGGACAGGAAAGTCCATAGTTGAGACACATTTAGTAGAACAAAACTTGCAGGCGTGGAAGCATGTAATAAATCATTAAGTGAAAAGTGTTGCCCAACCACCACCTTGGTTATGAGGTGAAGCTTTGTTTACATCATCATACCAGAATGCCATCACTTCAGCTCACAGCCATATATCAAAATGAAACCTGACAGATTCATTCATCACCTTTTAGCTCCGCATGGAACATAAGCCTTCAACAAACTTATGCCAAATCTTCCTATCCCGTGCCATCCGCTCAAGGTCTCTATGTCTTTTTCATCCCCTTCATCCATGTCTCCAGTTCTCTTCTCCGTGTGTTCCTTGTTCTTTCTCTACTCCTTTTACCCTGGAGATTCTAGAACAAGGACTGTCTGGTAATGATTATTTCATCATTAAAAGTTGCAGACCAAAGTATCACACATTTCCACTCATATTCCTGTGTCAGCATCAGGTGTGACATTTACATTACCACATCAGAACTTCAGACCAGAATGTAACATGTGTAAGCTCTCAAGTACCACATCAGCTCATATATCCAAGTATGCCCTTCTGGTATTCTTATATTATTTCTCTGCTGTTATAGATCATATCAAACTCCATAATTTTTGCCATTTGTACGTTAGTCACATCTAAGGGATGCAACTGTGGTTGAAAGTTAGACATTAATTGTATTGTTTCCCTTATATGTTCTCTCCCAAAAATAGTAACTTTCAATGAAGAAAAGTCGGTGTAGAACCCAGTTTAATTCTGGAAACAGATTTAACTCATCATTTTGTTAAAAATAACCTTAAAATTTAAGTTTTTGATTGTTTCTTCAAGACAAAATTTTAATTTAAAGTATTACAGACTTATTATTATGGATCAAAATTATGATGGCTGCAAAACGAGCTACAGATGCTAATAGGAAGAAACGATCGCATCAATCACAATGAGCAAGCGAGACTCTAGAAGAAGCGACAACATGAAGCGGCACAAAGACAAGCACAGCGTCAGTCACAACGAGCAAATCAGTCTGCAGAAGAGCATGAACATTCTTTGAAACCGATCCCTGCACTTTCACAAACAATGTTGTCATCAAAGAACTTTTATATTGAATTAAAAAGTATTTTTAAAATATATTACAGTATTTGATTTACTTCCGTCATTATTGACGGGTTATGGCTAGTTCTTACATAATTTCTCTGCTATTATAGATCATATTCTTACATCATTTCTCTTCTATTATAGATGATATTCTTACATCATTTCTCTGCTATTATAGATCATATTCTTACATCATTTCTCTGCTATTATAGATCATATTCTTACATCATTTCTTGCTATTATAGATCATATTCTTACATCATTTCTCTGTTGCCATATCAATATTAAGCAATAGACAGAACATTCTTGAGATTCATTGCAACCAGCCATTGATGTGGAGATGGTACTTGCTTTAATTTGCTCTTGAGTATCATTGTCAAGCTATGGCTATATGAAAGACAGTATTATTAGTGTAACATGAAAAAGATGAGAAGTACAGTCTTCCCACTGTTACAACTAGGGAAGATAGAAATCACAGGGGAACGAACGAACGAACGAACGAACGAACTTTATTTTCAAAGGGTTAAGAATTGGGCACGCAGGCCCGTCTGACATTCTGCCCTTCCTCTCTCTCTCATCATGTATACTAATATCCTTTCATCCTCACATTTACTTTAATCATTATTAAGGCATTTATCATTATAAAAGTAATATTACATTTGCAATAATCATCATAATTAAAGTGTTTTTAAAATAAAATAAAATAATAATAAAAAAAAAATAATAGTAATAAAAAGGGGAAAAAAAGGGAGCAGAAAAATGTAAATGGTTGACAACATAAATCAATACATAAAGCAAATTCATGGATTTGAAACTAGGGTATGATTAAAAAGTCGTGCTTCATGGGTAAAGCTATTTTATCTTAACAGATATTTAAAATTGCCACCTTCAGCTTGCTAACGCTGTCTGATTCCCTTTATGAATGTAAACTTCATCCTTGGATAATTTGCGAGCCATTTTTATCCTTGAGATAAAAGCAAAATGTTAATATGTGGTCATTTTTATTCCATGATGCATGACTTTTGACACTCCTTGTAGTTGAGCATGGAGATTTTAATACGCATGACGAGAAATGAGCTGCCAGATAATATTTTTTCCCAGGTATATCCAGCTGCTATAAGATGAAGAAGTAATAATAATATTTTTAGCTTTCAGTAATATTAACTATAATTAACCTTTTGATAACTCGCAGGGTCTTCTCTTTATGTGGGAGCAAAGCCAAGATCAGAGTCTGCATTTGTATCATGCTCAACGCAGCTACGCAGGAATATCTTTGGTTATACTACGCATCTTATTAGCAGCCATGTTTGCCTTTAAGCTAAAGGAGCTGATTTCCTCTGAGAGGAGCAGTCTGAAGCGACAGTTTTATAGTTCATTTACAAAAGTGAGTTATTTAGATTCTTGGAAGTTGAGCTGTTTGTTTTATATTTCATTTTTGTATAAGCAGAGACAGATCATCATCAATACCTTTCAGCTCCCAATGGAGGACAGGTCCTCAACAAAAACATGCCAAGCCCTCCTGTCCTGTGCCATCTGTTCAAGGTCTTTCCATGTATAGTAACAGAGAAACTGTACACTATCTGAGAAAATGAACAATATATCAACAGAGAAACTGTACTTAATTTGGTAGCAGAAGCAATATATCAACAGAAAAACTGTACACAATCAGAGAAAACAAACAGTATGTCAACAGAGACAAGTACACAGTCTGGGAAAACAAATAGTTTATCGGCAGAAACACTGTACAGAATCAGGTAAAACACAGTATACTGGCAGAGATACCGTACTCAATCAGGGAAAACAGTATATTGGCAGAGATACTGCACACAATCAAGAAAAACCAACAGTACATTGGCAGAGACACTGTACACAATCAGGGAAAACAAACAGTGTATCGGCAGAGACAATGTTCACAATCAGGGAAAATAAACAGTATATCTGCAACACAGTCTGGGAAAACAAACGGTATAGCAACAGAGAAACACATAGTCTGGGAAAACAAGCATTATATCAACAGTGAAACACACAATCTGGGATAACAAGCTATATATCAACAGAGAAAGTGTACACTGTCTGGGAAAACAAACAATATATGATCAGAGAAACTACACAATCTGGGAAGATAAACAATATATCAACAGAGGAGCTGTATACAGTCTCAAAAACCTGAGACAAATCTTAAGAATCAATAGTTATAATTTATCAGTTAGTAAATAACAACCAGTTCAAGTACTAGTTGCTAAAAGGAGGTAGTATTGGATAGCTCATGCTCTCAGAAAGCCCAAGAAAATATTGCCAGAAATGTCCATAAAGTGGGATCCACAAGGAAAACAAAAAGTGTGTTGAGTAAGGAATGCATAGAGGAGAACCTTAGAAGAGGAGATTAAAAGATTGTGTATGCTTTGGAACAAAGTAAAGAAGACAGCATAAAATATGCTAAAGAGAAAGTACTACCAAGGCTTAATGCTATGTTGAGAGCCAGAGGAAATAAAACAAGTGACTCCAGTAATGCTGGTAGAAGGCATCATCATATACATACATAATAACATTGCTGCACTCTCACTGTTTAAAAAAAACAAACAAAAAAACCCCAAATAATCTGGTTGCTTTCTTGATCTCCCCAGCTTTGTATGATGTGGTTTCTTTGTTATCCTGTAATTGTCACGTCTTCCTGGCTGTTTGCAGAATACTTGCGATATAAGGTAATGTGACCATGTATGCATTTTTTATTTATTAATTGAATCTTACCAGATCATTTCATGAAGTTACTGTACGTGAATATGTTAGCCATTTTGTCATTGCCTTTAGTTTTTTTTTTTGGGATGCATGAACCAGTGAACACCTGCTCCAATTCATCTCGCCAGTTTGCACCATTTCATCTCTCTCCAGGTCTATTCGTTATCCTTCATTTCTGTGTGTTTCTGTTTTCTGTGTATATTTTTTATCATCTTATATTCTCTGCTTGTCCCATATTAGTACTTGGTTAGTTACACTGGAGGCAGGTTCTACATTATGTTCGTGCTCACACACTCTTCAACCAGTGTAAATTGGGGGTTGGTTTATCTTCATTCTTCCTTAAGGACCCTTAGTAAATATGTATGAATAGTAGACTGTGGAGTTGTGATACAGTGGATCCCTTCTCACTGCAGTATCCCTGGAAATGAAGAAGCTGACTGATTAGCAAAGGATTGGGGAAAGCTACCTCAACTTGACACAAGCATAACTTATGAAGATGCCAAGAGTTTTATCAAGTGCAGATACAGGAGCAAGTGGGAAGCAGAGCATCTAGGTCATTAAAAAAAATGATGCATAATACCAGCTCAGCAGAAGTGAATAATTGGTAATCCTAGATGTCACAGAGGTCACAACAGATTGGGATACCATCTATTCAACAAAATAGGAACTATTGATGAGAGTAACTGTTGCGCCAATAAAATGACTGCTGAACATCTGCTTCAAAGGTGCCCAACATATGAGGAATAGAAAAAGCGCATTTGTTCATCACCACTACCATTCCTGGAAAACCTCTACGGAGATATCGACAGCCTCAAACTGACCACTTCTTTCTTTGAGCATATTGAAGTTGACGTCTGAGGGTGAACGAAGAAGAAGAAGAAGACTGTGGACCTAGTCTTTCTTCCCTGAACCAGTTACAGTCATCAAACATCATCACCACCACCGTCATCATTATCATCTACTTTTTGTTCCTTGTGGAATATGGCTACGATGGTCTCCTCATGTTATAAAACCATGTTGTTTATGTTTCTTGCATTGATCCTTCTTATTTTCTTCTGTTTGACAAGAAATTCCCTATTCCTCACTTGTTTTATCAGATTTCCATTGTGTAATATTTTTATTATGTCCACTTAATGGTTTCCCTTTAGTTGAATTGTTTCCCCTTATTACTTTTCACATTGATCTGCATGGATGACTGGAATAAATGTGCTATTGTGAAAATCAATTCTTTTGTAGAGAAAATGAGAAAGTTAAACTCTGTGTATGAATTGAATTAGTGTTTCAGTGTGAGTGATATGCAGCTTGTTGATTATTTTGGTCCAATATCATCATCATCTAATACAGAGCCAGATGGCACAGGTGAAAATGACTGCATAATTTCTTGCCTGTGGTATTCTGTTATTTCTTCTGTTGACTCTGCCAGTATCTCTCCTTTTTGTCTTTATCACATATTCCAACTCTTGATCTCAGAATGTATGCAGTAAAAGTAGGGCTCCAAATTCTTTCTTTACAGTGGTTATCCACTTAGTATATGCTCATGAGGCTTGTTAGCCTGTCCATGGATGAGGGATTCTGAATATGTTTGTGTAAAACTACATCTTGTCTGTTTATTTGTTCTTCATGACTTGTTTCCTCATGACAGTGTTGACTCAATGTAACATAATGGCAAACTATTTTATTCTTACATGTATAATAATTTGTTGCACATTTTTCATTTCATTTTGATCTGATGTCACTATTGTACCGGCTGTTTTAATCTGTTGTAATAATATACAGTTGCTAATCTGATACCTCTGACCCAAGGTTCCCCACCTTGAAGTGGTGGGTCGGCTTGAGTGCTTTGATGATATTGTGAGCTACATCAGCGGGAGCTTTTGCTCCTGGTAGGTTCAACCATGCTGAGCAGGTCAAAATGGAAGGGACAGACAAAGTGGGCACACCCCTTTCCTCCAGGTTAAAGGAGGTTGGAGAACAGGGCTGACAACCCTGCCAGAAAAACCTATTTGTCACAGAAACTGAAACAGTTGTGGAAAGAAATAAAAACCAGAGTCAGGAAGAACCCTCACTAGAGGTATGTATGATGCAGAGACCTGATGAAAGCCAGTCAACGGAAGTCAGGCTGCCAACACCACTTCTAGTGACGAAGGCAAAAATTAGAATAGGCACCTGGAACATACGGACAATGCAGGAGGCCGGAAAGACAGCACAGGTAGCTGGAGAGATGAGACGATATAGAATAAAACTCTTAGGACTAGCAGAAATGAGAAGAAATGGAACTGGTGAATTCATAACCAATACAGGGGGAAATGTCATATATTCAGGACACGAGGATGAAGACCACACACACACACAGAAGGGGTTGCTATTATGATGTCCCAGGAAGCCAGAAAAGCACTAATAGAATGGAAATCAATATCACCCAGGATAATAATGGCTAGATTCCAGGGAAAAGGAAGAAAAATCGCCATTATTCAATGTTATGCCCCTACAAACAATGCAGATGAAGATACGAAGCAAGATTTTTATGATGAACTCCAAGGAACATTGGACAAAACACAGGAGAGACAGTAAGATAGTAATGGGAGATTTAAATGCAAAACTAGACAAAAATCTTATTACATACAAAACTTACATATATAACTGCATTACTTTTCCACATAGTCACCACCCAAATTCAGGCACTTGTCGTACCATGGCACCAGCTTTTGCAATCCCTCATCAAGGAACGGCGCTGCCGGGGTACACAGCCAGTTGTTGACTCCATCCATGAGCTCCTCGTTGGTTTCGAAGCGCTGGGTAGCCAGCCAGACCACATCTTGCCGAAGAGATGGTAATCACTTGGCGCCATTTCCGGGCTGTAAGGGGGTGGTTGAAAATCTCCAAGTTGAACTGCTTGAGTAAAGCCTTTCTGCGAGCCGCAGTGTGGGGCCGCGCATTGTCATGCAGGAGAACGATGCCCTTGGTGAGCATTCCGCGCTTTTTGTTTTGGATCGACCTCCGAAGCTTCTTCAGCGTTTCACAATAAACTTCTGACATTATTATGGTCCCTGGTACCATGAATTCCGTCAACAAAATTCCCTTGCAGTCCCAGAATACTGTAGCCATCAATTTTCGGTGCGAAAATGTTTGTTTGAATTTATTGGGCTTGTTTGGAGAATGAGTGTGCATCCACTGTTTGAATTGTTCCTTCATCTCTGCATTCACGAACTAAACCCATGTCTCGTCCCCAGTCACGATTCTGTCGAGAAATTCGTCCCCCTTTTCCCGGTAGCGCAGAAGGAACATCAAAGCTGAGCCCATTCTTTGAGCTTTGTGAACGTCAGTTAGTTGTTTTGGTACCCACCGTGCACAGAACTTATGGTAACCCAATCTCTCTGTGACAATTCGAAACAGACTAGTCCTCGAACTTTGAGGAAATTCAGCAGAAAGATCTGAAATCGTGAAACGACACTTTTCACCCACGACTTGGTCGACTTTTTGAACGAGTTCATCAGTCACAATTGAGTGTTGTTCTTGTCCCCCCCCTCGTCATGCACATCTGTGTGCCCACCCCTGAATTTCCTGCACCAATCCCTCACAGAACTGTTACTCATAACGTTATCACCGACACTTGACACAATCGACAATGAATCTCGGCTGTGCTGTGTCCTGCTTGCAGAAAATAAATCACACCATGGGCCTCACAGTTGGCGGGAGTGGCGATGATAGGGTCCATGTTTACTCGGTCACTACTCATGAACAACTGAACAATTGGGACTGTGGGTTTGCGTGTAGCAAGATAACACAATACTGATTGCTGCAGGCAATGCGCCGTGTCGCTATGGCAACCAGTTTATTTTTACCAGCCAATCAGAGGTTGATTTTGGAATAGCCCTCGTATAATACCCGGAACCTTATGAACAAAGACACAAGAGTTCAGTTCAACCTAAAGTTGAGAAATAGATTTGAAGCACTGGAAAACCCTGAAGAGGAAAGTATAGATAATCATTGGTGCACAATTCAGGAAGCATACATGAATGCATGTGAAGAAGTTCTTGGCAAAAGAAATAAACAACAGAATGAATGCCTCACAGAAAACACATGGAACCTCATAAGAGAAAGAAGAGACATCAAACAAGTAAACAACTGTAAAGATGCAGAGCAGAAAACACAACTGCTTACAATATATTGGGAGCTAAACCGGAGAGTGAAAAAGAGTGCCAGGCAAGATAAAAGAGAATTTATTGAAAAACTAACAGAGGAAGTCAAGATTGTGACAAAAAAAGGATTCTTGAAAACATTATATAATATCACTAGAACTTTATATAAGAAACAGCTAAACTACAATACAACAGTGAAGAGCAGAGAAGGACAAAACATTAGCAATGAAGAGAAACAAAGGGCCAGATGAGCTGAATATTTTAAGGAAATCCTGAACCGAAACCAACCAATACAGCAACCCATCATAGAACCAGCAGAAGAGCCACTACAGTGCAACATGAACCCACCCACTAAACAAGAGATCTCTCAGGCAATAAAACAGCTGAGAAATGGGAAGGCTTCATGACCAGATGGAATACCACCAGAAGCCCTGAAGGCAGATATACCATACCCTACAGAGTTGCTACACCAGCTCTTCAAGAAAATCTGGGGAAAAAGAGGCCATCCCAAAGAGCTGCCAAAAAAAGGAAACTTGACTGTATGTGGCAACTAGAGGGGGTATAACACTGCTAGCAGTGACTGTATGTGGCAACTGGAGGGGGTATAACACTGCTAGCAGTGACTGTATGTGGCAACTGGAGGGAGTATAACACTGCTAGCAATGGCTGGACAAATTTTGGCCAGAGTTTTGTTGGACTTTAATAAGAAGGCGGTGGATGACAAACTCAGAGAAGAACAGGCAGAATTTTGTGCAGGAAGATCATGTACAGACCAGATAGTGTGATACTATACTGTAATTTATTTTTTCAGAAGGCCCCATGTCTTTCTCTTTGCATTATTTATACACTATTTCTAGGAGGGATTACAGGTAATCCTTCTCCATGTTTCTTCTCCTTCTATTATTTACGTTTTTTTCAAGATGAGATCAGGATGGAGTTTGATCTATGTGTTTAGAATGGGGGTGTAGGGAATTGGACAGTATTTTTCTAGAAGGAAGATTATAGATGCTAGATCAGGATTTGCACCAGTGTCCTTTTTTTTAAAGATATTGCGTGGCCATATACGCATTTTTCGGGAGTTAAATTATTTGCGGCCATTTTTGCTTCATTTCCGCAGTATAGGGCTAGGACCAATTCCCGGTTCTTTGTCTAGCAGAAACTGGTTGCATCAGAACGATCTAAGGTTCTGATTGGCTGAGAGGTAACTGCAGTTGAAATGCAGAGCTCTCATTGGCTTTAGAACCACGCCGCGCATATGACGTCATGAAGTCGGCGCGTGGGGGTCTTGATTATAAAAAGGCCTATATTTCATAGCCTCTTTCTCTTTTAATGAAAAATTGCCAAAGCCGGGTTGCCAGAGTCAAGTCGATTGCCTTCAGTAGGACATTCGAGATTTGGTAAGCATGAATTTTTGCGTGAGGACTTTATTTAATTTTTTCTAGTCCTAGCCGATCATTTAAGTTTCTTGGGAAGTTTTAGTTTAACGTTAATTCTCATCGGCAGAGCCATCAAATACGATCTTAGTGATAGACTTGAGAAACTTTATAGGTCCATTTAATTCCTTGTTGAAGGAATAGCGGCATGGTTTAAAAGTTGAGATATCACCGCTTTGTATTATTGCAAAGTCGGTCGGGAGAGAAACTCGCATCTGCGAATCATATGTATTTACAGAATAGTCGGGAGCGTGTGTAATGTGTATTTTTATTTGTGATTTTAGTGAGAGTATTGATGCTCGCTATTTATATTATAGTACACATCTATCTGTGGACGGGAGTGATAGAGGTATTAATTGGAGCACGTGTGTGCTATCAGTAATGAATATGTATGCAGGAGCGCGTGGTTGAAAAACTGCGGCACCACGTGGCTGAACTACGGGGTTTTCAATTTGATAATCGGGGGTTATGTATAACTTTTGACGGCAGGTAGATGCCAGCGTAAACAGGATTATATGTTATTGATTGTGCATTATTGTTCTGTGAATTCAGAAGATGGGAGAAGTAATTTTAAAGGGAATTATTTTGTATTACATTTTGAATGTGATTTCTATTATTGACGGGAATTTTAGGAATTCCTAGAGAGGGCTAGTTTTAGTTGTGTTAAACATTACGGCATTAGTGTCAGCGTAAGAAGTAGGCCACAGTACGTCTGCCCAGACGGGCCAGTGAAAATATTGTTGTTGCTCGGAGTTAGTCAGGCAGAACAAGCGATCTGGGTTAGCCAATGTTTACTTTGTAGGCTCAGGTAGAGAGGGGAGTTACGTGGTGAAGAGTAAGGAAGTTAATTGTTATTTGAAATGTATTATTATGGTTTGTTTAGCGGTTGTTTTGTTTTGTCTAAAACAGCAGGTACCGGCTTTGTGGGAATGAGAGCGGAATTTTGAGACCACAAAATTTCTCCCACGGCAAAGTTGGGGCATTCGCAGAACCGCAAGGGTGTTACGTTAGTTGCCAGTAGTGGAAGGAGAGGAAGAAAATACGTTTTCCCAGCCAGGGGAAGACATTTTCCAGCTAATAGGATTTTTGTGGATAAATCCTGAGCTCTGACGCTCGTTACACACGCAGATTTGGCAGGCTGCCAGCGTTGTGGTAATTTTATGTTCGCTTCTTCACGGCCATAATAAAGCCGACGGCCCAGTTATAGGTACTCGGGCAGGTAATTTCAGAGTGGTAGAAGTCCGCTACAGTTCCAGTCCAGAATCCAGTGGGGTTCTGTTAAACCTCAGTCATCAATTCCAGAGTTAGTGGAGAGAGAGAGGGTAAACATTCTCTCTACTGAAGTCAGCACAGATAGGCAGAACTGTTAGTTTTGGTGAATCATCTTTGTTACGTTCAATTCTGTGATCTTGACAAAGTGGGTGCTATCGTCCGGGATCATCTTTGTTACGTTCAATTCTGTGATCTTGACAAAGTGGGTGGCGTCGTCCTTGGGATCATCTTTGTTGGGATCAATTCTAGATTCATAGATTGTCTCTGAAGAAAGTTCTGGAAATAGATTTCAAAAAAAAAATCCCCTAGACTTGAGCTATATTAAGACTGATCCAGCTATAAGTTTTTTTTCCACAGGTTGTAGTCAGTTTAGATGTTAGTTGTAGTAAGGTTGTTTATGACTTAGAGGTAATTGATGGCTAATCTAATTTTTTTCTTGACAGGAAAGTAAATTCGGGTTTTGGGTAGCTGGATAACTTGAATTTTTTTCAGGTAGTTATTAGTCAGACTTGGTGCTAGTCTGAGTGCGGGTTTTTGCGACAGCATATTCCTAGTAGGTAACAGTAAAATTTTTCTTGTTCCTTTTTTTGTCATTTCCCCTCGTGGTGAGTTACAGCAGTTCACAAGTAAGATGGCGGAATTGGTCCAGTTACGAGCTGCTTGGCGGGAGGCAGTCGAGGAGATGGGAATAGATAAGGCCGAGACCAAGGCATACCTGGAGGCGGAGGAAAAGGAGCAGGCAGCAGAGAGACAACATGAACTTGCCATGCGTTCTCTGGAACTGCAAATTGGAGCCTCGGATGACATTTTAAAGAAATGGGAGAGAGAGCGACAAGAAAGCGCCAAGAAACGGGAGATGGATCGACTAGCAAAGGCGCTGGAGCAACTAGCAAGGGAAAAAGAGCAACAAGAAAGAGCCGATGAATCTAACCACTCTATTTCTCAAGTTATGTCGCCCATATTGGACCACCCCTCTGAAAATCTTGCGCCCATAGCAAACGTGTCGGCTCAAACCGCGCCCCAACTCCAGGAAAAGGACTTTCCGTTGGAAATGGACCCGAAGCCCAAACAAGGTAGGGGGTTAAGGAAGGAAAGCAGCCCTTACAACGCTGGGAAGATTACGAAGCGATCCCAGGCGTGGAAACTGCATAACAGGGGGAATAATGCGAGCAAGCATTATAAATCGGATGGCTACCGATTCTCCCATGCTCGTGAGACAGCACAACATACTCGACACGGAAAGTCGAGGCAAGGGTTCGAATCCCTAATAAGGCATGTTTCGCCAGCTCCCCAGAGGGACAGCGAAAAAACGACAGGCAGAGGCGCATTCGCCTGACATCCCTGTGCAGCCTAATGGCCAAACAGTGGTGACGCCTCTGATTGTGGAAGTACATTCTTTGTCGTCGGGAATTAGGCCCCCGATGGTATTAGCTCCTTCAGGAGAGGGACATACTGACAAGAACTGTATTCAAGGAACGTTGGAACAAGTCACTGAGAGCTTTATCTCAGATTCTCCGCGATCAAACGGGATCTTAAACCGTCAAGTGTCACTGCAGGACACATTCCAACTGACGCCAGTAACTCTCACAGGGGAGGGCAAGGTTGAAGGTAGAACCAGGGTGTTAGACGGAGAGCTCCCGTGGTCTACAGGTTCATCTCACCAACTTTTCAGGCCAGAAAAGAGTGAGAAAAGCGACCTTACGCATTTGCAAGGAGCTATTTTGGAGAGCTCTGTCCCGCTTCATATTGGTAGGGGAAGAGCGATCACAGAACCACTGCCAGGGGCAGATATTACCTATCTTTTCCCCAAGATAGAAGCTACTGGGATCAGTGAGAATTCAGTAGAAACCAAGCAAGAGATCGGAAACTCGACACCAGAGGAACCCGAAATGGGGCATCTTCATTTTAAGGTACCAGCGGTTTCAAACCCGCTGATGAGCAGCAAGGTAGTCGCCATCGCCAGGCCTCTACATAGCAATTCGGTCATGGCAGTTGACCAAGCCAGCATTTCGCCGGACAAGGCAAGGGAAGTTCCAGACCCGCCATTGGAGGGCACAGGTCTGAAGAGAGATCGACTCTCCCACCGGAGCATGGGAGTAGTTATGGAGAGGAAGAAGAAGAAACAGGTGCGCGTTTCTTTGGCCAACAAACTTTTCCAATTTTGGAACAGTGATTCTCGCTCGAGGGACATTACAGTCGGCCGCAGGTATCTCAGGTCAACCAGGTACAGGCCATACAAACGTAAACACCCAGCGAATAGCCTTTATCGGACAGCACATAACCCGCTAATTACCTGTACAGTGGTCAGGGAGTTGTGCGGGAGCTATACTCCCCCAAGGCCAAGAACACTTATCAGGAAGAAACCCTGGAGGAGAAAATTAGGTAAACATGGCCAGGTGCACACAGGAAGGAGGTATGTTATGGTTAATTGGCCCAGCCGCCTGCCAGTTGCAGAGCGATTCAAAGACAGAGGGAGAGAAAAGAGGAAGAGCGACCATTTGTGTTGCGGTCGCAAGGCGGTATTCACCAGTTGTGATCTTACAACTTTAGGGCATACCAACAGCTCTGGAGACCTAGATAGGGGCCAGTCTGAAAAGAATACAAGTTCCAGTAATCTAGCACGGAATCCCGTACTTCAAAAGGGGGGAGTAATGTGATACTATACTGTAATTTATTTTTTCAGAAGGCCCCATGTCTTTCTCTTTGCATTATTTATACACTATTTCTAGGAGGGATTACAGGTAATCCTTCTCCATGTTTCTTCTCCTTCTATTATTTACGTTTTTTTTCAAGATGAGATCAGGATGGAGTTTGATCTATGTGTTTAGAATGGGGGTGTAGGGAATTGGACAGTATTTTTCTAGAAGGAAGATTATAGATGCTAGATCAGGATTTGCACCAGTGTCCTTTTTTTTAAAGATATTGCGTGGCCATATACGCATTTTTCGGGAGTTAAATTATTTGCGGCCATTTTTGCTTCATTTCCGCAGTATAGGGTTACGACCAATTCCCGGTTCTTTGTTTAGCAGAAACTGGTTGCATCAGAACGATCTAAGGTTCTGATTGGCTGAGAGGTAACTGCAGTTGAAATGCAGAGCTCTCATTGGCTTTAGAACCACGCCGCGCATATGACGTCATGAAGTCGGCGCGTGGGGGTCTTGATTATAAAAAGGCCTATATTTCATAGCCTCTTTCTCTTTTAATGAAAAATTGCCAAAGCCGGGTTGCCAGAGTCAAGTCGATTGCCTTCAGTAGGACATTCGAGATTTGGTAAGCATGAATTTTTGCGTGAGGACTTTATTTAATTTTTCTAGTCCTAGCCGATCATTTAAGTTTCTTGGGAAGTTTTAGTTTAACGTTAATTCTCATCGGCAGAGCCATCAAATACGATCTTAGTGATAGACTTGAGAAACTTTATAGGTCCATTTAATTCCTTGTTGAAGGAATAGCGGCATGGTTTAAAAGTTGAGATATCACCGCTTTGTATTATTGCAAAGTCGGTCGGGAGAGAGAAACTCGCATCTGCGAATCATATGTATTTACAGAATAGTCGGGAGCGTGTGTAATGTGTATTTTTATTTGTGATTTTAGTGAGAGTATTGATGCTCGCTATTTATATTATAGTACACATCTATCTGTGGACGGGAGTGATAGAGGTATTAATTGGAGCACGTGTGTGCTATCAGTAATGAATATGTATGCAGGAGCGCGTGGTTGAAAAACTGCGGCACCACGTGGCTGAACTACGGGGTTTTCAATTTGATAATCGGGGGTTATGTATAACTTTTGACGGCAGGTAGATGCTAGCGTAAACAGGATTATATGTTATTGATTGTGCATTATTGTTCTGTGAATTCAGAAGATGGGAGAAGTAATTTTAAAGGGAATTATTTTGTATTACATTTTGAATGTGATTACTATTATTGACGGGAATTTTAGGAATTCCTAGAGAGGGCTAGTTTTAGTTGTGTTAAACATTACGGCATTAGTGTCAGCGTAAGAAGTAGGCCACAGTACGTCTGCCCAGACGGGCCAGTGAAAATATTGTTGTTGCTCGGAGTTAGTCAGGCAGAACAAGCGATCTGGGTTAGCCAATGTTTACTTTGTAGGCTCAGGTAGAGTGGGGAGTTACGTGGTGAAGAGTAAGGAAGTTAATTGTTATTTGAAATGTATTATTATGGTTTGTTTAGCGGTTGTTTTGTTTTGTCTAAAACAGCAGGTACCGGCTTTGTGGGAATGAGAGCGGAATTTTGAGACCACAAAATTTCTCCCACGGCAAAGTTGGGGCATTCGCAGAACCGCAAGGGTTTTACGTTAGTTGCCAGTAGTGGAAGGAGAGGAAGAAAATACGTTTTCCCAGCCAGGGGAAGACATTTTCCAGCTAATAGGATTTTTGTGGATAAATCCTGAGCTCTGACGCTCGTTACACACGCAGATTTGGCAGGCTGCCAGCGTTGTGGTAATTTTATGTTCGCTTCTTCACGGCCATAATAAAGCCGACGGCCCAGTTATAGGTACTCGGGCAGGTAATTTCAGAGTGGTAGAAGTCCGCTACAGTTCCAGTCCAGAATCCAGTGGGGTTCTGTTAAAACCTCAGTCATCAATTCCAGAGTTAGTGGAGAGAGAGAAGGTAAACATTCTCTCTACTGAAGTCAGCACAGATAGGCAGAACTGTTAGTTTTGGTGAATCATAGCAGAGGACAGCTGCTGAAGTTTAGAGGTGCAGTTAGTTGTGTTCAGGAGATTCCAGGATAGGCTGTGTAGAACCGAAGTCTGTGCAGAGATTGTGTAGTCACTTCGCAGTCGTTCCAGCTATCAGTGGACTTAGAGTTAGAGTTAGAATTTAGAACAGCTAGTTTGGAGTGTAGGCGACATCAAGTGCAGTGTAGTTCATTTCAGTTAACCTTACCTTCTTTCTCCATACAGGTTGCAATTGTGGGAGAAGGGTTGGGGTTGATGCATTTTAACTGTGCTTGATTTTGTTTCAGGTGTGCTTCCTTGCCTTTTTTGTATTTGACATGTATATGAGTTTGTTTATAGGTGTATAATAAACTTGTATAAATTGTAGCTGGCATCAGTCATTTCCTTTAGTACAGTAGCTATATGTTGTCTGTACCTTGGTGTTTGTGAATCTTAATTGAACCTTATCCCCATAGGGTAGTTAGAGGTGGTTCGAGGCCATAGCAATTTAAACGTCCGAAGTGGCGAGGAAAGAATCAACCTCGGTTCTCAACCTCGGAGCCAATGGTCTCAACTTTCACATTTTGCACTATATTTCTATCTGAATCTATCATTTCAGTCTTTCTTCTTACTATTGTCTTGTCACTATATGTAGACAGTCTCTAGTCCTAAATCCATTTCGTGACAGATAGCAACACTCAGAATCATCATAGAACAATCAAACAAATGGCAGACCCCCTTATATATAAATTTTGTGGACTTCAAAAAAGCTTTTGATAGTATAGACCATACTGTGATATGGAAAATCCTGATACATTATGGAATCCCAGAGAAATTTATTAAAATCATCCAAGATTTCTACCAGGAGGCCTCATGCAAAGTAGTGCACAAAGGAAAACTATCAGAGCCCTTTACAGTACACAGCGGGGTCTGCTATCACCAACAATTTTTCTCATGGTCATAGACTGGGTTATAAGGCAAACAACAGAAGGAGAGAAAACAGGAATACAGTGGAAATTCAACAAGCAGCTAGAGGATCTTGACTTTGCAGATGATTTGTGCTTTCTATCACATAGAAGATTTCCAGGAGAAAACAAATATATTAGTGACAGAAGCAGCAAAGATAGGACTACACATAAATGTAAATAAAACAAAAGAAATGAGGATAAATAATAGGCAGATGGACTCTATGAAGATCAATGGTCAAGTTATTGAAGAAGTAGAAAGTTTACATAACTGAGGAGTAACATTGACAAAGGAGAGGGAGCAGTTTGTGACATCTGCTCAAAGATAAATAAAGCCAGATGTGCTTTTAATGCCCTTCGACCAATATGGAACTACTCAGCTATATCCAGAGAAAACAAAATCAGAATCTTTAACTTAGATGTAAAGTCAGTCTTGCTGTATGGCTCAGAGACATGGCATGTCTCAAAGAGTATCACCTCCAAACTACAGATATTTGTAAATAGATGTCTCAGATGGATCCTCCGTATAAGATGGCCAGATGTAATAACAAATTTCAGCCCTGCGTTCCACAGGGAACAGAAAGGAATGATGATGATGAATCTGATACCTGCCTCGTGTAGTTCTTGGATGTCTCAGACAAGTCAAAGAAGGCATAGAACTACTGTTACCTCTGGCATTATAAATGACAATCAATATGAGATTCTCTATAGCATTGGCAACCTTTTCATATACAATGAATTGCTACAGACATCACTACTGGGGGGAGGGGGGGGGGAGACTTTGGCACTGGCTTAATGTAAGGGAGCCATGGTAGCACGGTGGTTAGTGCACTGGTTTCCTAGCTCGGTGGTCCATGGTTTAATCCCCAGTTGAGGTGGGATTTTTTTAGACCGCAAACGGCTCCGGGGTCAACCCAGCCTCATGAATTGGGTACCAGAGCAATTTCTGGGAAGGTTAAGGCAGCCGGCGTGATGTTGACCACATCACCTCTAGTGTGCCAATGGTCAAGAAAATATGGGCCTAACACCAAATTCCCAATATGCTTCAATGGGCGTGTAACTGGATCCTTTACCTCTTTACCTTTTCATGTAAGGATGACAACTAATAACTATACTGTTTTCTCCATGCTCCTTAAGGGGCAAAAAAGGAAATAAATTAATAAATGTTATTTATCTGTTTTTTTCATTTAATTTTTTTCCATTTGTTACTATCTTTTATTTAGTAGATATATATATATATATATATTTTACTTTTTCCCCCCACAATTCTCCCTACATTTGCCTCATTTTAGTTTTCAGTGGTATTTTTAAATTTTTTTTTTTAACATATATTAATTTTGATTCTTGTATATATTCCAGTTGATCACCATGGGAGTACTGATCTGTCAGTCTATAGCCGGTGTTTTGTTGTACCGCCTCTTCCTGTCTCGGAGTTTGTATTGGGAGGTGTCAGCACTGTCCAGCACCCTTCCATTCAGAATTAACCACCAGTATGGAATGAAGCTATATTCCTGACACCTGTACCACTGTGGTGTCATTTTAAAACTAGAATATAGATGTATGGTATATTTTTCTTCACATATAGTCACAAATGTATTTGCCAAAATATAACTATCCTTTGATGTAACCTGAACCTCGGCCACTTAGAAATTCATGTGTGACTAAAATTATTCAGTACTGAAACAATGTCCCATGTAGTTGCCGAGGGTATCTGAGCAGACAACATAGTCATGCAGGTCATAAGAGGAGACTAATATAAGGTTGTGCATGAAGATGGCAACCTTATCATGTAAAACAACTTGCTTAAGAAAACCACTGCTACAAGAGAACATGAATATTTTGGTGTAGGCTTCCTACAATGAGACCTACAGTGGTGGGCCTTTGTTCCCTAGAGAGTGAAAAGCGATTTGAGTGAATGAATGAACTAAACAGTGCTGCGGAACAGAACAAAACCTGAGGGTATTTACTGTTTTAGCTCAAAGCCTGGCTCTTTTACAGTTGCTGCTCAGGTTGCCAGCATTGGGAAAGCTGAGCAGCTAGCCTTACTTGTGACGAGTGTTGATCAGAATGTACTGTATTGCCTAGTCTTTGTTTTAAGGCTTTGAATATTAACTCTAACTGTTGTTTCTATATTGCATTTCATGGGGTATGGGAACATGCACAATGTACAGTTGGTTGGAAGAAAGATGTGAGGTCATTGAAACATGATATATAGAAGTTAGGGTACAGTAATTTCATAAAACCAGAAGTAAGCCGGAAAGTCATGGAAAAAAATGAGGAATGACATGAAAAAAATGGTTATATTTAAAGAGATATAACACCTTGTTGAAACCATGGAATTTAGAAAATTAAAGGCAGGTGAAGAAGATGATAACAGATCTATATGTCGGAAGGAAAAAAAAATAATGTCAGAGCTTATCGTAAAGGCAAGAGATATAGATCCATTGAAACTAACTTGTGATGTGGAGATGACTCTTGATGTACAGGGTAGAGAGAGGGGAGATAATGAGAGAGAAAGTGGAGCTGATTTCAGAAAATTTGTCATTGCCATTTTATGCCTTAATTAAATGAATGTAAAATTTCTTATAATCTGTTATTTATTTTTTTTTCACACCCTTTATTTTAAATTTCTTGAAATGTATTATGCCCTGTGCCTGGTTTGAGTGTGCTGAAGAAATATCTGAATCAGTATAACATGTTTAGCTTGAATATGTCTTGTAAAAATTGAGCCACAACAAAGTTAACTCTCTTTTTTTCATTAATTAAAATTGAGTCTTTTTGTCATTAAGTTTCAGCCCTGATGCAAGATGTAACTTCTAGTCATTTTACACTAAACAGTGAGTTGTATACAACAGTCTTAAGTTTGCTTCTTATACATGCATTTTGTGTATGTATCAAAAGTTGTAACATGTATGTAACTTGTGCCCCTGTCTTTATAATATCATACATAACTGAAGCACAAGCCAAGATTGCCTATGACTAAAACCACTACAGTATATCATCATAATCATCATCATTTTCTCTGTTTGTTTTACATGATGAGGCTGCCAGTGTCATGCACAACCTCACATTTATCGCCCATAAGTCGGCCAACAAAAATGTGCAGATTTTGTCAGGTTCTCACATTCTGGTTTACTGGCCTCTACATGAATGAGTGTATGTGTTTGTAGAAAAGTATGTGTATGTCTGAGGAAAAAAAAATATTGTGTCATCCTATGTGTACATGCATGCATGTTAGTGTGAGTTGAAATGTATGTGCTTGCTTGTATGTGTTTGTGGGTGGCATTATGCAGAGAGGATCTTCTTCATGTTAGTTGTCATTTGCTGTCATATAAGCAAATCTGTTTCTCTCTTAAAGTAAAAGTCTGTCTCAGATTTCTGTCATCACCATACCGTTTTTCCTCAAGGGAATTGGTTAAGACCATGCTTCAGTCTGCTGTCCCCATGGAGCTAACATCCATTCTACAGTTCACATGGAAACCTATCTGTTTGACTCATTGTTATTTTACTGAATAGATGGCATTTGAGAAGCATATAGCTTAATTAGCTTCCTGGCAAAGCTGTTATCACTAACATGAGAAGGGCAAGGATGAATTTGATGGGACTCACTAGCCTTGGATAGCAACTCATTCAGAAGGAAATCTCTATTTTAAACCACCTACTGCCGGTATTGGTTCATGGGGTCTGCCAGGTCCTCTTCTTCATTCAGTTTCAGACATCGACTTGAACTTCAAAGAAAGCAGTGAGGCTGTTGGTGTCTCCATAGAGCTTTTCCAGGAATGGTACTGCTGATGGCCATATTTGCTTTCTCTGTTCCTCAAATGTTGGGCATCTTGGGAGCAACCAGATTAGGAAAGTAAGCCTGAATAAAATTGCTTGTAAGGTGCAGATATTGCTGTAAGCTATGACATGACATAATATACTGCTGAACCATTTCACATATTTATTGTAGACTGAATATTCTCACCTTGAAAATGTATGGAGAGAGAAGCTGAAGACAGACCACACATTTTGTTGTAGATTGAGGATTCCGACCATGAGACAGTATAGAGAGAGAGAGACAGGCCACACATTTTATTCAATGGATGTGGTTAAATAAAAATGGAAGATAATTAATGATGATGATGAATGGAAGAGTGTGCCTGTTTGTGTTTGGGAGAAAATGTTTGTGCAAGCTTGCATGAGCTGGAGTCATTCTTATAATCTCTTTAACATTATCTGTATTGCTAATGGCCGTAACAAATGATAATCATAACTTTCTATTACAAAAAAGTAAAATAACCTAGTCTGTGTTTCATGTTTATATTTCTATATTCGAGAGCTATACTTCTAATGTGTCCATGCTGTTATAATAATGAGCAGCATTATCTACTACTCATTCCAAAAATTGGTGGAAAGAACCAGGTAAACGACAGTGGAACAAGAGATGAGTAAAAGATGCTGGCATTGGGTAGGACGTACATTGAGGAAACCAGCTTATAACATTACAAGGAAATCCTTCTTCTGGAACTCACCAGGGTAAGAGAAAAAGAGGGAGACTTTAAAACACTCAGAAAAGGGAACTAGAGACAGACATGAAAGGGATGGAGAAGATGGGGAGGAGACCTCGATCAAAACACAGAACAGGAACTGTGCTGCACAGGGACATGAGAGGTAATCATGATGATGTTTACATTTCTTTGTTATTTAAAAAAAAAATACTGTTAGTGCCTTATAAGGGTATTTATGATTCTTATTGTTGTAAAGTTAGTACCACAAGATTTATGGATCTTTAAGCATTTCTGCTATTTTGGACCGGGGGGGGGGGGGGGGGGGCAAATCTCATCATGGGGGGGTGTGTGAGTGAGTCACTTTCCTCTGTCAACACCCTATTTACCCCTCTTCACAAAAAAATGAAAGGGCCTGGGCTGCACCTGAGCCTCTGAAATGGGCCTGATTGTGGATTCATATATGTAGTTTAAATAGTTGACCAGCAAGCTTTTAATTAAACCTCATCGTGAACTAGTAGTAGGGTACTATTCTTCTGGTAGACCACCTGTGAGACATTCAGTATGAGGTAATAAAAATGTTGTGGCTAATTTATTATTTTAAACTCGAGTTTTCATAAGGTGTTTACTTTAATTTTCAGTGTGAAAACCAAAATTAAACTATAATTACAACGGAAGATATGAGAGTTTGAAATATTTTTTTTTTAAAGTAATTTTTACAGTGTTGTTGTATGTCATTATTTTTATGCAATAACACCAAAAAGGATGTTCAAATTGTACAGGTGTCTGAAGGAAACATATTAGAGAAATTGGACATTGTTGAAGTCTTTTGATGCATGTTTCAAATTGATAATTGAAACAACAACTGACAAATCATTAATTTTGTTATACAGTGGAGCATTTATAATCTGAACCAATTAGGACGGGAAGCAGTTTCAATCGATCAATACCCTTTAGCTTCCTTAGGAGCATAGGCCTTCAAGAAACACATGCCAAGTCTTCCTGTCCTGTGCCATCCGCTCAAGTTATTTCCATGTTTTTCTTATCATTTTCACCTCTGTATCCAGTTCTCTTCCCAATGTGTTTTTTGGTCCACCTCTGCCTCTCTTTCCCTGTGGATTCCAGAACAAGGACTGCCTTGTAATGCTATCAACAGGTCTCCTCAATGTGTGTCCTATCCATCACCAGCATCTTCTTCTCAACTCTTTTTCCACTGGCACTTGTCTAGTTCTTGTCATCAATTCCACATTTGTGACTTTGTCATACCATTTCAGTCCTTCTATTCTACGCAAGCACCCGTTTATAATAGTCTGTGGCTTTTTGGTTGTTGCTTTTGTTGCTCTCCATGTCTCAGAGCCATACAATAGGACTGACTTAACATTTGAGTTGAAGATTCTTATTTTCATGTTGGACTTGATTTCTCTTGTTCTCCATATGTTTCCCAATGCACTGAAAGCTCCTCTTGCTTTTTGTATTCTTATTTTGATATCATTGTCTGTCCCTCCAACTCTCTCTATATTACTGCCAAGATATGTGTACTATTCTACATCCTTTAGTGGTGTTTCTTCCAGTTCAACCTTGTTATCATTTCTTGCATTTATTCTCATAGTCTTTGTCTTTTCCCATTGTATTTTCAGGCCCTCTTGTGACCTCTCATCGAGAATTTTCATTTTCTCTTGCATCTGATTATGGTTATGAGACAGAAGAGCCAAGTCATCTGCAAAATCCAGATCATAAAGCTGTTTAGTCAGATTCCACTGGATTCCACTTCTGTTGTGTGATGTCGATGTTTTCATAACCCAATCTATTGCTAGTAAGAAAAGAAATGGAGATAAGAGGCATCCCTGTCTCACTCCCATTCTAATCCTAAACGGTTCTCTAAATTGTCCTTTATGAAGAACTCTGCATGTCATGTCTTCATAGGTCTTCCTTATTAAGGTAATGATCTTCATGGGAACTCCATAATGCCTCATCAATTTCCAAAGTGATTCTCTGTCTACACTGTCAAATGCCTTTTCATAGTCCACGAATCCGATGTATAGCAGTGAATTCCATTCCAGACTTTGTTCAACTATTATTCTCAATGTGGCTATCTGGTCTGTACAGGATCTGTTTTGTCGAAAACCATGTTTGTTCATCTCTCAGTTGCTTGTCTATGGACTCTTTTAATCTCTCAAGGATGATTCTGTTTAATACTTTTCATAGCACTGATAGTAACATTATTCCTCTATAATTTGTGCACTCTTGTAAATTTCCCTTCTTAGGCAACTTTACCAAATAACTTTCCTTCCATTCTGCTGGTATTTCCTCTCTCTCCCAGACTTTGCCAAGTAGTTTGTATAATATCTCTGTAGAGGAATCAATATCTGTTTTGATGGCCTCTGTTGGAATGCAATCTGGACCAGCTGCTTTTCCATCTTTCAGAAGCTTTATGGCTTTCTTTATTTCATCTCTACTTGGTCGTTCACAGCTGATTAGTAGCTCCTCTTCTGCTGGCTGGCATCTCAGCGTCTGGGGTTTTTGGTCGGCCTCTTTTTTCGTCAGCTATGATGGTGTGCATGTCCTCTTGCTTGCTACGAGTAAGCAGATCTTGGTTAGTGATGGTATTCGGCCAAAAGATTCGGTGAATTTTTCTTAGGCATGTTGTGTAAAAAGAGGACAATTTCGACATTTCCTTCTCTGTAACTCTCCAGCATTCCGCACCATAGAGAAGCACAGAAAGCACACAGCTCTGATATAATCTTAATTTTGTGCTTGTGCTGTATTGGGAGGACTTCCAGATGTTGTTTAGGCTAAAGAAGGCTATGAGGCCATTTGCTTGCTTATATTTCCCTGTTAGCTTCTTTGTGTTGTTATACAGGTCCCTCATATTTCCTTTGGCTGCAGCTGCCTCTGCTTCCCTTGCCAACTCTTCAATATACTTCCTCTTGTCTCTTTTGATGTTTCTTCTTACTTCTTTGTTTGCTTCTATGTACACTTCATGAGCCTTGGCTTTGGAGCTTCTGGTTTTGCTTCTGTTTAAATCTGCTTTCTTGTTTTTCCTGTCTTCTATCTTGGTAATGGTTTCTGTTGTTATCCATGCTTTGTGCTGATGTTCTCTTTTTCTCAGTACTTCTTCGCATGTCTCGTTCCATATATTTTGTACTTGTTGCCAGTGGTCTTCCGTATCTGCTTCATCTTCCAGCTGTTGGAGTACTTGGTATTTGTTGGATACTGTGATTGAAAATGTGTATCTTATTTCCTGATTTCTTAGATATCCCACACTATACTGTTGTCTGTAGCTATATACTGTTGCAAATTTCTTGAGTTTTATATTTATTTTAGCCAACAGAAGATCGTGATCTGATACCACATCTGCTCCTCTACATACTTTTACAAAATGCAATGATGACCTAAACTTCTTACTTATGCATATGTGATCAATTGGATTCTCAGTTCTGTGGTCTGGTGATATCCATGTTGCTTTATGTATTCTTTTATGTGGAAATATGCTTCCTCTTGTATCTAGTTGATTTGAAGCACAGAAGTTAGCTAGTAGTTCCCCATTCTCGTTCTTCATACCTAATCCATGATTTCTTCAAAGCTGGTGTTGTCTGTTCCTATTTTCGCGTTTAGGTCCCTCATCAAAATTGTGATGTCCTTTCTTTTCTGTTTTGTCCAAGACATTTTGTAGTCTGATGTAAAAGTCTTCTTTCTCAGATTCTTCTTTATCATTTGTTGGTGCATAACACTGAATGATGTTTATATTTACTTTCTTCTTGGCTGATTTAAACCTTGCTGTTATAATTCAGGGTCCCATTGCTCCCCATTCTATAAGTGCCTTCTGTGCTTCCCTAGACAGCATTAGAGCCACCCCTTCACTGTGGTGGGCTCTTTCCTCCTCATGACCTGAGGACAACACCATTTCTCCTGTGATCAATCTTCTCCTCATCTCCTCATGGGGGGCAGTCTGGATTTCCAATAAATTAAGTAACAGGACAAATGGAACTTTCTACCACACAATTTTTGAACTTCGTTTCTTTTCTGCAAGGTCTCTCACTTCTTTCAGCAAGAATAGTTGATTGAGGCAGCTTCAGTTTGTTGCTGATCCTAAGCTGTTGCTGTCTCTAGGGCGCCAAATGCCTCAGCGTGCATTAGCCCATCATCTGAGTCAAGTTTTGATGTGAACATTAAAGATTTCTTACTCGTTTTTAATATCTGTTATGGCTGACTTTCTAAATTTATAAAATTTGGCAAATGAGACCAGCTTTCTACCTTTGAAAGTCATTTTAAAACCTCAAACTCTGATTCAGTTAAAAATTTTTGCTTTTGTGTAATAGAAGAAGATTCAATAATTCCAGTACAGTAAAATAAAACTATATAAACAATCACACTCACACTAAGCAAACAGACCAGATGAATGTAAGAGTTGAAAACAAACATTTTCCCCACTGCGACTCTCACTGTTGAGAACATAGTGGTTTAACTGAGGCACACTCCTCACTTTCTGGTGTTAGCTTAAAAAAATGCTTGACGTTCAGATTATTGACACTATATTGTATTTCTCCTGCTTGTGCTGAGCCTTATACATGGGCATAAATTAAAACTGAGACATACAGCACATAACATTGTTAATTCTGTATATGGTCAATAGAATTGTGGAAACTGTAATGATATATGTGTGTGTGTATGTACAGAGTATCAGAAGTATTATGATCATCAGTATCCAGCAGCTCTCAAGGAGGATTGTCCTTTAACAAACATATGCCAAGTGCTCTTGTCCTTTGGCATCAGCTCAAGGCCTAAACCTTCTTACCAGAAGATCTTCTGTCTTGTATGGCTGAGCTGAATTATGTATCTTAGTTGACTTGTTCATATTGTTGAAGTTTATTCACTTAAAGTTTGTGCAGGATGAGTTTAGCCAGCTCCATGTTCAACCCTCCTTATCACCTTTGATGACATGCATGTTAGATTAGTATTACAATGTCTTCTTTGCTCCTCTTAGGGCCCCGAAACACATGGCTGGTGATAATGATTGTTAAGCCTTTATTCTGACCAAAGATCCCAAACATGTTCATGTGATGTGGCTTTTATATTGCAAGATATAGTTTTAGCACTTTGTGAAATTTATGATTTATCTTTTATTGTTGGTCACACATATCTGGCAGAGTATTTCACTAGAATGATAATATCAAAAGAAATCTTTACAGAAGAGAATAACCGCAGCGTGCTCTTCTCACCTGCTAACCGCAAATTAACTGCTATTTATAAATAGCAGTTAAACATATACCAGACTACAATATGCCACAAGACATAATCACAAAACACAGTAAAATAATATTTAAAAAAGAAAAAGAAATATCTAGTGGAACAAAAACCCAACACTGAAGTAGACTGACAAATTCACATCTTTTAAATTGTATTAATGATAGTGATAGCAGAGCACAGATAACATTAACATCATTTTGTCTTACTTAACTCACTTTTTCACAACTTTCCGTACCGTTTAGTATTAGAACGGGAGTGAGACAGGGATGCTTCTTGTCTCCATTTCTTTTCTTACTAGCAATACATTAGGTTATGAAAACATCGACATCACACAACAGAAATGGAATCCAGTGGAATCTGACTAAACAGCTTTATGATCTGGATCTTGCAGATGACTTGGCTCTTTTGTCTCATAACCATAATCAGATGCAAGAGAAAATGAAAATTCTCGATGAGAGGTCATAAGTGGGCCTGAAAATACACAGGGAAAAGACAAAAATTTTGAGAATAAATGCAAGAAATGATAACAAGGTTGAACTTGAAGAAACACCACTAAAAGATGTAGAATCGTACACATATCTTGGAAGTAATATAGACAAAGTTGGAGGGACAGACAGTGATATCAAAATAAGAACAAAAAAAGCAAGAGGAGCTTTCATTGCATTGGGAAACATATGGAGAACAAGAGAAATCAAGTCCAACATGAAAATAAGAATCTTCAACTCAAATATCGAGTCAGTCCTATTGTATGGCTTTGAGACACAGAGAACAACAAAAACAACAACCAAAAAGCTACAGACTTTTATAAATGGGTACTTGCGTAGAATAGAAGGACTGAAATGGTATGACATGACAAAGTCACAAATGTGGAATTGATGACAAGAACCAGACAAGTGCCAGTGGAAAAAGAGTTGAGAAGAAGACGCTGGCGATGGATAGGACACACATTGAGGAAACCTGTTAATAGCATTACAAGGCAGTCCTTGTTCTGGAATCCACAGGGAAAGAGAGGCAGAGGTAGACCAAAAAACATGGAGAAGAGAACTGGAAACAGAGGTGAAAATGATGAGGAAAACATGGAAAGAACTTGAGCGGATGGCACAGGACAAGAAGACTTGGCATATGTTTGTTGAAGGCCTATGCTCCTTGGGGAGCTAAAGGGTATTGATTGATTGAACTCACTTTTTCAATCAAGTCTTGCAGTTCAGCGTAATGGGGAGCTGAAGTTTGTGTTGTTGAGCCAAGTGTTTTGCATTGGCTGCTGTGGTCCTGTGTTGTAGGATTTCTATGCTATTGTCTGTCAAACTGCCTGTCGGTCTTCCTGTGCCCTGAGACCAGATCTCTTAGTGTTGTCAGTAGAGACATTCTTTATAAATACAAAAACCTTTTTTCTTCTTTCTTTGATCCTTAGCCGCCGACCGTCATAGCAGTCAGTGGCCATCATGCCTAGTGGCGTCTTGTAGGGCAACAACAAATTGATTCCACTTTGCTCGGTCGGTGGCCATCCTTCGTACAGTGCCCCAACTCTGGTTCATTCTTTGCATCTCAGCCTCCACAGTCCTCCGCCAGGTTGTTTTTGGTCGGCCTCTCTTTCGTTTTCTTTCAGGGGTCCAAAGCATAGCAGTTCTTGTAATGGCATCGGGGTCTCTTCTGAGGACATGGCCAACCCAGCTCCAGCGTCTGCCAGCTATGATGGTGTGTATGTCCTCTTGCTTGCTCAGAGTAAGCAGATCTTGATTGGTGATGGTATTCGGCCAAAAGATTCGGTGAATTTTTCTTAGGCATGTTGTGTGAAAAGAGGACAATTTCGACATTTCCTTCTCTGTAACTCTAGCATTCCGCACCATAGAGAAGCACAGAAAGCACACAGCTCTGATATAATCTTAATTTTGCGCTTGTGCTGTATTGAGAGGACTTCCAGATGTTGTTTAGGCTAAAAAAGGCTGTTCTTGCCTTATTCATTCTGATGTTGATGTCTTTGCCTGCCCCGCCGTCTGGTGTTACTATGCATCCTAGGTATGTGAAGGTGTCTGTCTGTACCAGTTGCTGATTCCTTACTGATATGGGCTCAGGGTTGCTCACATTGAGCATCATGACCTCTGACTTCTTTAAATTGATGTTCAAGCCCACCTGCTGGCTAAACTTATTAAGTCTATCCGTTTTTTCCTGGATGTGTTGATGTGAATGTGCAAGTAGTGCAATGTCATCTGCATATTCCAGATCTTCCAATGTAGAAAATGTAGTCCATCTTATTCCTCTTGGACTACCCTCTGTTGTCTGACGCATCACCCAATCTATGACTGTTAAAAATAGAGTGGTTGATAAGGGGCATCCCTGTCGTACTCCTGTCTTCACCTCAAAGGTTAGGGTGCTCTGCCCAACACCACACGTAAAGTTGGCATAGAGGCTTTTTATGATTGACACTATGCAGCTTGGAATTCAATAAGCCCTCAGTATTTTCCATAAACTGTCCCTATGTATGCTGTCAAAAGCCTTTTCAAAATCAACGAAATTAATGTACAGCTGTCTTTGCCATTCTGAGCACTGCTCTATAATGTTCCTGAGAGTGAATATATGATCTACACATCTTCTGTTCTTTCTAAATCCTGCTTAAATCTTTCCTCAGTTTGTGGTCTACTGCTTTTGAAATTCTCTGTATAATTATTCTGCCTAGTATTTTGCTGGGAACTGAGAGAAGAGTGATTCCTCTCCAATTATTGCAGTCTGCAAGATCTCCCTTCTTGGGCAATTTGACAATTATTCCTTTGTTCCACTCTGATGGTGTTGTCCCCGTTTTCCAGACTTGTGCAAATAGTGGTTCTAATAGTTCTGCTGCTAGCTCAGGGTCTGTCTTAAATAGCTCTGCATTTAAGTTATCATGGCCAGGAGCTTTTCCGTTCTTTAACCCTTTGATTGCTGTGATGATTTCTTCTTTTCGTGGAATGTCTGTATTTACATCTAGATCGTTTTCAGCCTCAGGAACATTCAATTGTGTCTCTGGTGGTTCCTTGTTCAGAGTTTCTCTGAAGTGCTCTGCCCATCTTGTTTCCTGTCCCTCTGCTGTCGTGATGAGATTTCCTTGCTTATCTCTTACTAATGTAATATTGTTTGCACCTCGTTTTCCGCTGATGAATTTAGTTATTTTGTATACTGTGCTTTGTTCATTTCTCAGTGCTGCCTCTTCTGCCTGTCTTGCAAGATCGTCTAGGAAATTCCTTTTGTTGGCTCGGGTTTGGCGTTTAACTTCCTTGTCCAGCTGACTGTACTGTTCGCTATATAGTTGCTTTAACCTGGGGGACTTCGCTTCTGTTTTCTTTCTTTTCATTTCCTTTCTCAGTGTTATGGTGTTTAATGTTTCTGGTGTTATCCAGTCTTGCTTCTTCCTTTCCTGGAATCCCAAGCATGATTTGCTGCTTTCCTTATATATTGTTGAAATGGTGTTGAATTTCTGGTCTATATCATCAGTCAATGTCTTTTCCTGACTTTTAGCAAATTGATATCGTTTCTTAATGTCAGTCGCAAAAGCTTTTCTGGTAAGGGGGTCCTTCAATTTGCTGATGTCAAACCTTTTCTGTGTAGTTACAGTTGGTTCAGCCCTTCTTAGTTTCACTTTCAGTTTTGCTACTACTAAATGGTGATCACTTCCCACATCTGCACCTCTTCTTACCTTCACATCTTGTAATGCATGTCTCCATCTACCGTTAATCATGATATGGTCTATCTGGTTTCTGTCCCGACCATTTGGTGATTCCCATGTTAATTTATGAATTTCTTTATGTGGGAAAAGTGTTCCTCCAATGACCAGGTTGTTAATACTACAGAAACTTATTAATTTATCCCCATTTTCGTTTGCTGTTCCGCTGCCGGATGGGGAAATGCAGCAGCGGAACAAAAACCTGGTGACTAAACAATGTTTTATCTCACGTAGTAGTACTGTGAAGCCTTTCTTTTCTTGCTATGTCAGACTTGAAAAATTGACTTCCCTACAAGGGGGCAGACATCCAAGGGCAAATTAAGCTGAGATAATCCTAGTTTATCCTTGATATATTTGTTACATTTTTAGCTAGCTATAATGTTTAGATCTTTAGGTATTTAATGAATAATTACATTACTTCAGGTAATAATTTGTACAAATGAACAGATAATATTTACTAAGCTAAATATTATTTATAAAACAGTGAACGTTCTCACAGATGGTACTTTGCACGAAGTTATTTTGTCACGGCTGTTTGCGAGCGATCTTTTAGTTATTTCCCCTTTTTCCCCGACCGCGCTATTTATAGCCCACTTGACAGAGGTCACGTGGTCAGCTTCCTAATGGGAAAAACATGTGGCGATGTTTACTTTTGATAGGGCTTAATTAATGCTTTTAGGCTACTTTATTATTATAAATACCGGCTTTAATTTTGCGTAAAGCTAGACTAGAAATGTTAGAGTAAATTTTAGAACAAGAACAAACATTTTATCACAATTAGAACAGAAGATATAATAGTCTGAAATAGTGTAAAATTTAGGTTTTTTTTTACATTTTGTTATGGTTTGTTTCTAATTCAATTTACACTAAAACGGTCACAATCAACATGCATAACAAATTACAGAAATCAAAAGTAGAAAACCTGCAGAAAATGGATATCAAAGTTTTGTTTTGGTTTCATGCGTCAAACATTAATTATTGAAAGTTTAAATTGCAAGTCCACATTTATTACCTTAAAATAACACACCCAATTGTCCCCAAAACATGAGAGCTAACAATTATCTCAATCATACATCATGAGTTCTGATCCAGTCTGCGCAATGTTTTTCTAATATGTGCTGTTTATGAATTGTCTTACTGGGGAATAGCTTTCTGAACAAAGACATATAAGTCTCTATCGATGCTGTTATTGATTCTTTACTAATTGGTTTACTGTGTGATATTTTGTTGTGTACTTTCTCAAATGCTTCTTTCAGTGAGTTGAATTGTTCTTGGGCAATAAAAGCTATGTTAGTTATATCTTGTTTGTCTGTAATTTTCAGTGTTTGTGTAATGATTGCTCTTGTAAGATCTTTATAAACTTTTTGTGTGAGATATCTGTGGCAGACATTCCCTATAAATGCTCTGCTATTATAAGCCTGTTGTATGATTTTGTGTTTGGCTAGTACCTTGTCCAAGTGTGAGCAAACTGGACCAGACCTAGTACATAGATCTTGAAACTGAAGTTTGGCCAGCGCATCTTGTGCATTTTCAAGTCTAACTTTAAAATTATCTGTCTCCTCCTTATCCTCACAAAGTTCAATACCTACCTGAAAAATTCAATTTTAGCTCCTAATTCTTCTGCCTATTTCCAGTTCCTACTAAATCTCTTCAAGTTCTTAAAAGTACTAATGTTTGCATGTATTTCTTGCGAATTCTCAAATATCTTTGCGTCTATTGTATCAGCTACCTGTTCTAGAAGTCTGTGGTGTTTCAAAACAATGCCTAATAAAATATGAAGGTAAGGAGGAGCTACATTTTCAATTTCAATCTCTAACATTGGTTTGTGTAAACAATTATGATAATGTGCCACTTGCCTTTTATTCCCTTTCCCATATTTCATATATCTATTGTAATCTCTTATCAACATGGCCAAACTTCTTGGTTTGCAAGTTGTATGCAATCTGGATGTCTTTGATGAAAATGTTTGGTTTGTCTGGAGCTCAAGGAATATACCCATGTCTGTGGTGTCTCCAGCAAAACAAGGAAATAATCCCCGAATAAGAAAACAACTACTTGTTTACCATCCCACTCTAAATATTTTAGTGACTCTATCTGAGCTTTCATGCCATTCATAAATATTTCTAAATTATCATATGTATCTCTGACTCTAGCCATTGATAAAAGGATGGTATTAGATTTAGAATTTGGTTTCTCTGAATTTACTACCTGCATTGTAACTTTGAATGAAAGAAGATATACAAACAGTTACTTAGAATTCTTTGGCAGCCGTGGTGTGCACAGGATTGTCTACCAAAGAACACCAATGGAACAGTCCTTATCTCACAGACAATTAAAAAAAAAATTCATATTATAAATAGAAGATTAACAAGACTTGAAAGATAGATCAAATTATGTGGAAGTAATCTATCTATAGCTTTACATGTTTTCTGACGCTTATATACGCAGCTAAATATCATTATAAATGAATGAAAATGCAAAAACAGATGGTGCTTTACAAAAAGTTATTTTTTTACTACCTTATTTAAGATTTGTGAGTATCAGGAATGCATTTACAGGGATTTAAATGCTATAAAATCTGGTGACAATATGCTTGTTCTTGTAATGCCACACTCACAAAACTGACTACCACACATTCTCAAGATATGAAACCAAAAAAAAAAAGTATGTGGAAATAATCTTTAGCTTCCCTTCGAGAAGTCTTTATAATTATAAACTCAAACGAATGGGCCGATTTTTAGATATTAAATTAATAAAAAGATTACTTATTTTATGAATTTCCTTAAATGATGACGCTGTTTTCAAAAGTCTGTAACTCCGTCAAAACTAATTTCAAAGAAATAAAAATGCAATCAAAAATAGAACACAGAACAAAGTTATAGTACACAAAAGAATTTTAGCGCTGTGTTTATCCAGAACGAGTGTGTAATGATTTATATTTTACTGATTTTACTCACACATCAGCTGATTTTCCCCGCCAAAAACTTAAATAGTCTTTTACGGTGCACACAAAATTTTATACCCGGTATCAGAATTCCGGTCACCGAAACTAAAAGAGCGCTCTGGTATAGGGCACAAACAGCCGTGTTGTACTTAATTATTTTAGTCCTTGTGACAGAGAGTATGTAAATATATTACATGATATCTACATGTTTTGCTTCCACCTGTTTTCCACCTTTTCTTCCTTATTAGTTAGGCACGTTTTGTTAACGCAGTACCCCTAACTCCGATTCATTCATCTGTTTCATTCATAATTTTGCCACGCCTTAATTTTTTCTTTTCTCTATTGTTTTAACAGGCACTAGGAATGTTTAAAATCAGACCGTTTCACGTGTAGAGAGAGGGGACGGATCGTATAATTGGAGAATCAAGAGCGATAATTCAAAAGTTGTACCTTTTGATAGATGCAAGTAGAAAGAGAAAAGGGGGAGATAAGCTATTGAAGAAAATCAAGGGTGATTATCCAAAAGTCGTACTTTTGTCAGGGGGAGATAATTACAGTCCTTCCCCATCGTTCATTCGTGAATGTAATTAAGCTATGGAACGAGGGAGATAAAAAAGACAGTTTGCTCGCTGCCGGGGTCTGGCGGTCGGCAAAAAGTGGCAAAATTAACTTTGATTCAAAATTTGACCACGAAATTCCCCAAAGGTGTTATGTCTCACACTGGTCAGTGACTTTCTGTCTATTTCATATATATATTCCAGCTTTCCAGCTCAGTTTATCTAGTACCCACAAATTTTCAGACGTCTAGCTTCGATATTCTATATCCAGTAAACCAGTGGAATTTCTTAGTTTGTTCGATTGGAGATAGTCATTTTGTGTTGCGGTAAATATTTATAATAGCCTCTTGAGTGATTTAATTGTTAAGTCCGGCATTATATTTCACTAAGATTTTCCTGTGTTGAATGATTAAATTTTTAAAGTCCGTTAAAGTTGGATAATATATATATGTTGATAAAGTACTGCTGGAAGACAGGCGTCATCAACGTCATCAGTTGATAAGATCTCTATGGTGTTGCCTGCCCCACTGTAGTGTATGGAATGTCAACTTGACCTACGCAGTGGTGTGTAGACATGGATGGAGTGTATAATGTGCGAATGATGATAAGGGTTCGTGTTGTTGACAAATGTTCTTTTCTCACACTCATGTATGACCGGAAGTCATCGACACCAACGACTGTGTACCTTTTCTAAAGTTTAATTGGACGTACACACTCGACAGCACAGATAGTGACAAATCACAGGTTGCCATAATACATCATAGTACAGTGGACAAATGGTCTTGCAATGTTACATGGGCACTCATGTAGAATAATTGTATAATGGACTGTCAGTAGCCAAGCACTCAGTATCGCCCATACATATAAATCATCTGACTTCACTGACTAAGCACGTCAGCTTATAAATAATATTTCTGATGGCTTCTAGACCTAATCTCGTCTAGCGACGATTCTTCAACATAATGTTCAGCACATATTTTTTTCATATAATAATATTGAACCGCTGATAAAGGGTTCTCATGGGTAGCAGTGATCTCTGGACTAAACAAGCGATAATACGGGCATCCCCTTTTCTCTTCTTGAAAGTCACTACATGTTTGGATCCAAGATGGCTTCACTCGTGAGTTGTCACTCACGTTTTGAATACAGATAATGAATCTGTCCTAAAGTTAGTCATTCATAAAACATTGCATTGCTCTGTAGATTTGATCATGAACAATTGACTGCATTCTACAGAATATAGTGCTGCTAGGAATCGAAGTCGTTTTCATCGAGTCAAATATATTCTCTTATCGAAAATGGTGGCTTCGATCGAGAGTTCATAAGAGTATCTTTGATTACCTTGGTAGAAGAAATATGAAACTGCCATTCCTTGGTAATAAGAATGAACACTGGGGTAAAGCATACACGATAGGTCTAGACGACTATCACTTTCCCCAAAACCACTGAGATCACTCTTTCAAGGCATCAAGCCGACATAGCAAAAACACACAGTCCCTATCGGGACGAAGCCAAATCACACCACACTCTAGCGACACATCCGCCGAATAGCCTTTGACCTCTCTAGAGACAACAGAACATATAGTTCGACTTAGATACGTAAAGATATACAGATATAAGACAGACTCGTCCTACTCAGACAAACAATACACATAAATTCAGGCCATAGATATTCTGAAGCAAGAACAATCTATTACTACCCAAACAAAGAATAAATCGCAGAAAACTGCGATCGAAAGAGCCGACACAACTTTCAAGGGAAGTAACTCAATAATGACTTTCCCTTAAGCACTAAAAAAATTACCTATGTATAATATTGTAAGATATCAAAGACTGCACGTAACAGTCTTACCACACCTCCCGGGAAAAAAAAAAAAATGGAACATTTTTTTTTTTTTTGAAATACATCTAGGAGCAACGTACAATAGGCTCACAACGCATGAATAATGCGCAGATGAAAATATCAGGAATACCTATAACGCCTAATATGAGGCTAAGTCGACTTATGGAGCGACTGGTGAGAATGTGTCTCATAAACTGAGAGAAATTATTTCTCTACAAGTATATTTTTCCAGGAAGGTGTCATCAAAGTATAATACAATTCTGGCAATTACACAATGCCTAAAAAATTCATATCATCATTACGTATTAGATATCTTAAATTTATGATTTATGAAGAAAAAATCATCAAAGCACAGCGGTGAATAAACATACATGAACCGCTATGTAGTGATACAATCATTATATTATTAAATTACAAATGTGTATCTATCATGATATAGAAAAGGAACTACTATAGAACTAGACATATCAAGAAGTCTAAGCCCTAATAGTTATGTGGAATCATGTGGCATCTTGACAGAATGTCTGCCATCACATTATCTGATCCACGAATAGCTCGCACAGAGAAATGAAAAGGTTGAAGAGCAATTGCATATCGAGTAGACCTCGAGCTCTTCAAATTCTTACTCTGTATAGCAGTAAGAGCTTTTTGGTCGGTTTCTACTATGAAATGTGCGCCTAGAAGGAATCTCTGTAGTTTGAGGATCGACCAAACCATAGCTAATAGCTCACGGTCTAAAACCGAATAATTCCTTTCTGCCGCATTAAGTTTTCTGGAAATATACATTACAGGATGCAGAGTTCCAGAGTACTCTTGCATTAGTGCCGCTCCAATCCCAGTGGATGAAGCGTCACTACGAAGAACGAATGTCTTATCTTTAGTGGGTAGCACTAAAATAGGTGGTGTTGAAAACAGTGTTTTAATCTTATCCAGAGAGCATTGGCATTCCTGAGACCAGTGGACCACATTAGGCGAACCTTTCTTTAGAAGTGTTGAGAGAGGTGCCATTATAGAGGATAGATTCTGAATGAATCTGCCATAAAATTGAATAAGACCTAACAGACTCCTCACCTGTTTTTTAGTCTTAGGGATTGAGATGTTAAGTATCTTACTAGTATTATGGTCCTCTGTCTTTAGGAAACCATGACCAACTCGGTGGCCTAGGAAAGAAATTTCGCTAAAACCAATATAGGCTTTAGAGGGTTTCGCTGTCAGGTTGTGCTCACGCAAAGTAGACAGCAATCCATCTAACCCTGAATAGTGATCTTCCCAAGTATCGCTGAAAAGACAGATGTCGTCTAGATATGCAATGACATCTGACCGATAAGATAGGATTCGGCGCATCATGCGTACGAACGTAGCTGGTGCGTTCATAAGACCGAAAGGCATAAAATTCCATTGGAACAAACCTCTAGGTGTTGAAAAAGCCGTGAGAGGTTTGGCGCGTTCAGATAAAGGAACTTGCCAATATCCTTTTAGACAAATCAAGTTTAGTGAAAAAATGAGATTTGGAGAGTCGAGTAAGTAGCTCTTCCAGTAAAGGCATAGGTTCGGCATCGAACTTCGTTACTTGATTCAATTTTCGATAGTCAACGCAAAGACGTATGTTATTGTCTTTTTTACGCACAATAACCATCGGCGAAGAATATGCAGAGGTGGATGGTTCGATTATTTTCAAATCTATCATCTCATCCAACTCTTTCTCGACCTGTGCTTGAAAATGTATAGGTATAGGATAAGGTCTAACCCTAATAGGAGTATGGTCAGTTAGAACAATGTCATGTTGAATGACATTCGTTTGTCCAGGGATGTCAGTGAGTACATCCTGAAATGTTTGCAACATAGTTGAAACTTGTCGCTGTTCTCCTAGAGACAAATCAGGAGAGACAGTAACGTTCTTCCATGATTCACTGGAATGAAGTGGGATCATTGGAAGAGGAAGATTTACATCTGAAAAACTTGTTTCCTCATCCTGTATCACGGACAGTGATGAGTAACGACCATGTTGTACTGGAGAATTGTCCGTTGCTTGGAAAATGGGTTGCAAATAATCCGGACGTTCATGGAATTCAGTAAGCATATTGATGTGGAAGGTTTTATGCTTCCCATCAATATCGACAATATAGTCGACATCGGAAATTTTCGATATTATATCGTACGGACCTTTCCAAGAAATAAGTAATCTGTTTTCCCTACAAGGTAGTAATACAAATGCTTTGTCACCAGGACAAAGTTGTCGTAAGCATCTCTTCTTATTGGCAAATTGCCTTGCCTTCTGTTTCGCAAATTCAGAAGAAGAAGTTGCTAATTTGCATGCTTCGATAATCTTTTGTCTCAACGCGATGACATATTCGTAGGATGACTTTGTGTCATCGTCAATATTGTCAGATGTTATGAGATCGTGAAGCAACGACATAGGGCCACGCGGACGCGCGCCAAAGACGAGTTCAAAGGGAGAAAATCCCGTATGTTCATTGGGCACCTCTCTGTAAGCGAAGAGGGCCGCAGGTAAAACTCTGTCCCAGTCTTGAGGATGATCCTCAGTTATCTTCCCCAGTAAGTTTTTAAGTGTTCTATTAAGGCGTTCGACCATACCATTAGACATTGGATGGTAGATACTACTTAAAGATCTATCTATCTGCAGAGTAGACATTACTTGAGACATGGTATCTGATATTAGTTGGGTGCCATGGTCTGACAATATCTCTCCGGGGAACCCCAGACGAGAAAATATAAGCCAAAGAGCATCTGCAATATCAGCAGTAGTAATGCTCTTCAGAGGAATAGCCTCTGGCCAACGTGTGCACATATCAACACACGTCAAGATAAACTGATGTCCTCTGGCAGACTTGATCTTAAATGGACCAATAATGTCTATAGCCATTTTTTGGAACGGCCAAATAGGAATGTCCGCCGCCTGAATGGGTGCAGCATGCCGTGGACCTTTGGATTTAACTTCCTGACATACTTTACAAGATCGACAATAAATACGTATGTCCTTGTTTACCAATGGCCAAAAGAAAGCCGCAAGGACTCTTGACTTAGTACGGGAAAAACCCATGTGTCCAGCACACTGAGAGTCGTGAGCGTGCTGCAAAATTTTAACTCTCAAATTCTTGGGAACCAGGATTTGAGAATGACTTGACGTAATGGAGTCTTGAACCATACGTACAAGTACGCCATTCTTCTTTGTAATCCACGATTTGCGACTTGTGTCTTTATTCGGATCACCTTTAGTTGCAAGAATGAAGAATTTCTTCAGAGTGGGATCATCTTCTTGCTGTTTTATAAACGAGTCACGAGAAATTACCAAGGGATTATCTTGGTTATGCACTTCATTATCTTCAATAGATGAAGTTTGAGGCATATTAAGAGCCTGAGCTCTAGTGACTACAGCGTTAGCAATCTGCATGTTTTGCCTTTCCCACGTGGAAATTTGTTGCGGAGTGCATTCCTTGACTCCATGAATGCGACCGATGATGAGGTCAGCGATCGGATTCGGAAGAAGACATGCGTGTACATCTCCTGTAAAGAAAGGAGTAGCAATCCTAATGATAGCAGTAGAGTATTTCTCTAATGTGCCGCCAAATGTTACACATTTGACTACTTGTCCAGTGGCACGGGAAGGATCTACGAGTGACTGCCTAACACCAATTGTGGTGCATCCAGAATCAAATAGCACAGAGACTGGATTGTTATTCACTAAACCCTTATGTAAGACAAGAGAACCTCTTCCATCATGCGCGACTGATGCTGGAAGAGCAGGAAGAGGATGGCCACAGCTTAAAGTAGACACTGTGGTTGGCTCAAATAACGTTTTGCATTGGGGGCACTGAGATGCTCTCCCAAAATCAAAAGCGGCACATGCCATATTACTAGCATCATTATTATCTTTACTCTGTTTATAGGCTTCATTGGACTCTTGTTGTACAGAGTTTGCCTGAAAATGTGGTTTATGTCTCTTGTTTTGAGATCTACCTCGGTTATTATCACCTCTGTAGTTATTGTTACCTCTATTGTAACCCCTATTTGGGTTTGAGTCATAGTTCCCTTGGTTACCATTATCATATTCATTATAATGAGTATCTCTGTAATTATGATCTTGTTGACTCCAAGACGGATAACCCTGATAGTTTCTATAATTACTTCCTCTACGGAAATTCCTATAATTATGACCACCCCTGTGTCGAGAGCTATCAGGTCGTCTCCAGTTCTTTGAAGAAGAACCCTGAAATGATTGGTTACCTTGGTTTTGATAACTATTATGGTTACCTTTTTTATCAAATCTGTTTTGAGGTCCCTGAAATCTGTGTGAATAATTGGGATTGTATGGTGTTGCTGAAGCAACTGGCATACTCTCCTTAATCTTAGTGTTGCCAAAAGTCACGTCGGGGTGTGCAGTGACATATTGGGAACAATATTCTTCCATTTCTTTTAGAGATTTGGGTTTACGCTCATGTATAAATTCAAGGAAAGGTTTGTTCACACATGACATAATCTTATCTCTGAGCAACAAATCCATAAGTCCTTCATACGTTTTTTCTGTTTTGGAAAGCTCAATCCAACGATCAACTGTGAGACGTGCCTTTGCAGTGAATTCTGAGAATTCTACACCCGTCTCAGGTACCATCGTCTTAAATAAAAGGCGATAGCCTTCCTCACTTAGCTGATATTTTTTTATCAAAGCCGCCCTAATGACATCATAATTATCCTTATCTGCTTCTCCTACAAGGCATAATCTAGTCAAAGATTCACCTTTCAAGTTTTCTGATAATTGATTAGCGTATTGTGATTTATCCACATTATGTGTACGACAAGAACGTTCAAATCTATCCAGCCAGAATGTAATATCGTCACTGGACTGATTGAACGGTGGAACCTTAACCTTGTAAGTAGAAGGTTTACCATTACCACTAGATGCCTGATTAACATTACTCATACTTGTCAATCTCAATTTCTCCAACTCAAATTCATGTTCTCTTATTGCTTTTTTCTCTTCAGCATCTAATCTTTTTTGTTCAGCCTCCCTGTCTAATCTTTTTTGTTCAGCTTCCCTGTCTAATCTTTTTTGTTCAGCTTCACTGTCTAATCTTTTTTGTTCAGCCGCAGCTTCTCTTTCTAATTTTTTTTGTTCAGCTTCAAATCTCCTTTCCTCCATCTGCATCTGCAATTTCTTTTGTTCAGCAGCAGCCTCAGCTTCTCTTTCTAATCTTTTCTCTTCCGCCATAGCTTTTCTTTCTTCTGCAGCTAATCTTTTCTCTTCTGCTGCTAATGCTTTGTCATATTGAGCAACTGCCCATTGTTCTAATTGTTGACCAGTCTTATCAAGGGCTCTCCCTTGTGTAATGAAGTAATCTAAAGTAGACATGATGTCTAACAATAATACTAATCACCTGAATCAATAATAATACCACAAGTTCTCAATGACTTGATTAATCAGTATACTATCCCAATATCTGTGGGTCACAAGCCTTTAATAAGGTCTTGTATAATAGTAATAATAATCAGGTACTGGTTTATACCATAATCCAAGTGCAGTGCACAGGCAATTGTGTCTTATGAAATATACCCATATAAAACATATGTCAACCAACAGAATACATAAAGTACAAATAGGACTGACAATACAAGAACGTTTGCAGAAATCAAAATAAATCAAATAGGGAAATCAATGAAAATAATCACTGAATCTGCAAAGAATAACAACACAAATGACGTCACAATATATGAATATAAATTATGAATAGAACTGAAAGATAGAAAAGGTTAGACCAACAAATTACAAACAAATCAAAACAAAACTAAAGGACAAAGAAATATTACAAAAATAACAATAATTACAGACTTCACAGCTAACACAAAAGCAACAGTTGTCGCAGCAAATTTTCAATCAAGAAAATTGCACCTATAGAAAACGCCCACAACGGACCCTCTATGACGTGGGATATTCTGTTGTGAGGACGCCGCCCAACCTTAAACACAACCCGCTGACATAGAAACTAACATACTATACAAACAAATAACATGTAAACATAAATATATATAAATTATGTGTATGATAGTATGTGTTGCAAAATAGGCTCAGTCTTACAGTAATGGCAAAGTTATTTTTATGAAAACAAACAAACTGCCACTTTATTCAATTAAACATTCTGGCCTTAAATATTAAAGTTCATATATGGAAAACAAGAAGATCCATCGATGAAAATAGGACTTCTTAGTTCACTCATACTGCCTTCCTGTTAACATTGACAAGAATTGATCCAACTGTTCTGTGAAACTCTATAATGTCTAATGTAAAAAATGTCAACAACGCTGACCTACATACTGCATTCACTTGACAGGTCACGTGACAAAGTGTTGACAAAGAGCAAACCAATACTGCAAGTGTGTCGTATCAGCCACAGGAAACGGTCTGGTATCGGTAATCTGTTGACTTCTGAACTTCTGCGAGGTCAAACCCAGAAAGCTGGTCCACCAGTTGATAAAGTTGGATAATATATATATGTTGATAAAGTACTGCTGGAAGACAGGCGTCATCAACGTCATCAGTTGATAAGATCTCTATGGTGTTGCCTGCCCCACTGTAGTGTATGGAATGTCAACTTGACCTACGCAGTGGTGTGTAGACATGGATGGAGTGTATAATGTGCGAATGATGATAAGGGTTCGTGTTGTTGACAAATGTTCTTTTCTCACACTCATGTATGACCGGAAGTCATCGACACCAACGACTGTGTACCTTTTCTAAAGTTTAATTGGACGTACACACTCGACAGCACAGATAGTGACAAATCACAGGTTGCCATAATACATCATAGTACAGTGGACAAATGGTCTTGCAATGTTACATGGGCACTCATGTAGAATAATTGTATAATGGACTGTCAGTAGCCAAGCACTCAGTATCGCCCATACATATAAATCATCTGACTTCACTGACTAAGCACGTCAGCTTATAAATAATATTTCTGATGGCTTCTAGACCTAATCTCGTCTAGCGACGATTCTTCAACATAATGTTCAGCACATATTTTTTTCATATAATAATATTGAACCGCTGATAAAGGGTTCTCATGGGTAGCAGTGATCTCTGGACTAAACAAGCGATAATACGGGCATCCCCTTTTCTCTTCTTGAAAGTCACTACATGTTTGGATCCAAGATGGCTTCACTCGTGAGTTGTCACTCACGTTTTGAATACAGATAATGAATCTGTCCTAAAGTTAGTCATTCATAAAACATTGCATTGCTCTGTAGATTTGATCATGAACAATTGACTGCATTCTACAGAATATAGTGCTGCTAGGAATCGAAGTCGTTTTCATCGAGTCAAATATATTCTCTTATCGAAAATGGTGGCTTCGTACGAGAGTTCATAAAAGTATCTTGGATTACCTTGGTATAAGAAATATGAAACTGCCATTCCTTGGTAATAAGAATGAACACTGGGGTAAAGCATACACGATAGGTCTAGACGACTATCACTTTCCCCAAAACCACTGAGATCACTCTTTCAAGGCATCAAGCCGACATAGCAAAAACACACAGTCCCTATCGGGACGAAGCCAAATCACACCACACTCTAGCGACACATCCGCCGAATAGCCTTTGACCTCTCTAGAGACAACAGAACATATAGTTCGACTTAGATACGTAAAGATATACAGATATAAGACAGACTCGTCCTACTCAGACAAACAATACACATAAATTCAGGCCATAGATATTCTGAAGCAAGAACAATCTATTACTACCCAAACAAAGAATAAATCGCAGAAAACTGCGATCGAAAGAGCCGACACAACTTTCATTTCTAATTCATTATGAGCAATTTTATAAATGACTAGCGCTTATTTCACTGGGTTTTTGTTAAACGATAAATAAGATGTTCCAGGGAGGCGACTGGTTTAGGCACCAAATCAACTTATGTAACCGGGCTGACTGGTTATGGGACCAAATAGACTTTATGTAGCCGCTGGGCACGGCTCTAAATCAACTAATGTGACCGTTATAATAATCTAGCAAAGTTATATGACAAATCTTCACTCCAGGTGGACGTTTCATCACAGGTGGTTTATATTTTATCCTGATCTCATTGATATTGCATTTCCCAGTGATCGTGGGGTTTACAAGTTTGCTTTTAGATCTTGTGGGTGGCAACTGGCGACTGCCAGAGGTGGAGTTACCCAAATGAATGTTGGTTCGAACCCAGGTCCTTACTACTCACGTAAGTTGTCAGTGATCATTTGTATCTCATATCTCCCTAGTGCTTCCATACATGAGTAAGGGACAACAATAAATCATGAAAAATGGTTTATTAATAGACTAAAAGGCAATGCTCATTACACATCTCCATAATCTGGCTATCAGCGGCCGGAACGCCTGTGGGCGACATGAAGCATGAGCTCTCTGCAAAAACAAGACATCACCATAACAACATGTCTGCTTGACCCTGCCAAAAAAAAGGTCGATAGGCTCTTGCCTTCTTCTTCTTCGATCCTTAACCACCGACCATCAAGGCAGTTAGTGGCCATCACGCCTAGTGGCGTCTTGTAGGGCAACAACAAATTGATTCCACTTTGCACGGTCGGTGGCCATCCTTCGTACAGTGCCCCAACTCTGGTTCATTCTTTGCATCTCAGCCTCCACAGTCCTCCGCCAAGTTGTTTTTGGTCGGCCTCTCTTTCGCTTTCCTTCAGGGGTCCAAAGCATAGCTGTTCTTGTGATGGCATCGGGGTCTCTTCTGAGGACATGACCAACCCAGCTCCAGCGTCTGCCAGCTATGATGGTGTGCATGTCCTCTTGCTTGCTACGAGTAAGCAGATCTTGGTTGGTGATGGTATTCGGCCAAAAAATGCGGTGAATTTTTCTTAGGCATGTTGTGTGAAAAGAGGACAATTTTGACATTTCATTCTCTGTGACTCTCCAGCATTCCGCACCATAGAGAAGCACAGAAAGCACGCAACTCTGGTATAATCTTAATTTTGTGCTTGTGCTGTATTGGGAGGACTTCCAGATGTTATTTAGGCTAAAGAAGGCTGTTCTTGCCTTATTCATTCTGATGTTGATGTCTTTGCCTGCCCCGCCGTCTGGTGTTACTATGCTTCCTAGGTATGTGAAGGTATCTGTCTGTACCAATTGCTGATTCCTTACTGATATGGGCTCAGGGTTGCTCACATTGAGCGTCATGACCTCAGACTTCTTTAAATTGATGTTCAAGCCCACCTGCTGGCTAAATTTATTAAGTCTATCCGTTTTTTCCTGGATGTGTTGATATGAATGTGCCAGCAGTGCAATGTCATCTAGATGTGCTTGCGGTAATAAGAACAGCAACCCAAAAATCCTCTGACCTGTCGAACCGTTTTAGGAGTGGGCATGTCACGAATGGCGGCTACCTTATCGTCATCAGGTCTTATACCCTTGCTGTTGATAATAAATCCTAGATATTTAGTTTCATCCTTTAAGAAAGTACATTTGCTCAACTTCAATTTGATGTGGTGTTGTCGAAGGCGTTGAAAAACTTGTTCAACATGTTCTAGATGATTTTCAATGGACCCAGCAGTATGAATTAAAATATCATCAATATATGCTAGGGCGAAGTCTTGCATTCCTTTAAGTACCTCGTCCATGAGGGACATATAAGTCGCCGGACTGCCCTTGAGACCGAATGGCATGACATTCCAAGAGTAACTGCCGATGTGGGTGCAAAATGTAGATTTCTCTTTTGCATCTGGAGTCATAGGTATACACCAGAACCCGGATCGTGCATCGAGGGTAGTGAACAATGTAGACTTCCCGACGGTGGCTAATATGTCGTCGACTCGTGGTAGCGGATAGGAAATAGTACGCGTGATCTTGTTGAGCGCCCTGTAGTCACAGCAAAATCTGTGTGACCCGTCCTTTTTGTTGACAATAACAACCGGCGAGGACCATTGTGAGCGGGATCTTTCAATGACTCCTGCATCTAACATCTCATTAATAGCCTTTTCTACAATTTCCCGATTCTTTAAAGGAGTATGGTAGGGTTTAAGATGAATGGGAACGTCAGAGGTGGTAGGTATGTCCATCTCGACAGTGGATGTTCGCTCAAGCTCCATATCGGAAAGAGCAAAGATATCCTGATTTTTGCGAATAAATCGTTGTAAACGCTGGATATGTGGTTCGCACGTATTTAGTTGTTCCATCAACTGGTCTATTCTAGTGGATGGCAAAATACTGGCTTGTGGACACGGTGTATGTGATCTGGTAATAACGTCAACTTCATCTGTTTGGAAGCAGGGCTGTCTATGAACTTGTGTGGGAATAATTCGTCTATTAAAAATCTTGCCGATATCCTTATTCATGGTGTTTGCATATCGCAAATTTCTCCTAGCGTTCCAATGAGATATCATGTTTCGTGTAGACAACTTGTGTTTGGGGTGTCTATGAGCAAAGCGTAAAATATCTTGATCAATGATGTCCGCGTAAGCATCAGAGTGGAAGTCGGTTGATCGATCTACCGTTCGATAGTCACGAAATCTCTGACAACGATATCCATCATACAAATCATTCTGTGTCGGGTTTGAATAACATCTCGTTGTATGCTTATGACTTACATGACATGAGTCATGGGAATATCGTGGTTTATGTTGTGGGGGTAGACTTGAGGGGTGGGGATTATGAAGAGAACTAAAAGGAACATCTTCGAATTGTGTGTGTGACAGCTGTACGTCCGATAATTGTGGTGAAGTAGGAATAGGATTCTGTGCTTTAACTTGTGCAATTATGGCACCACGAGCAATGGATGTCATCTTTCCTGAAGCATTAACAATCATCAAGGGGAAATCACGATGAGTGGAGACTTCAACTATACCGTCGGTGATGATAATATGAGGATCATCATTGATGTCTGTGTCTGGTAGTCCATTGATACAAACAGTTTCTCCTATGTGGATATATGGAGATGTCTTTATCCTACCCTTGACTATTGTAAGTGACTGGGGCTGTAAGGTAACAGGTGCCGTTAAACGAACCAACGACGCTATATGCACATCATCCTGCAGTGGAACATATTCTCCTTTAATTCTGACTTTATGAAGATCAAAATAAATTCTGACATCGTGTTTGGTGAGGAAGTCTCGACCGATAATGAGGTTCCTAGACATGGACCTTGTGATGATGAATGGGTGGCAAAGTCGTTGTGATCCAATGTAAAAGTCGATATGTGCAGTACCAATAGCCTTCAATACTTGTCCTGTTACAGAAGCCATATAGGTATGAGAAGGACTGAAACGTACGTGACGATGTATTTTGTGATATAATTTTTCACTAATTAGACTGATAGTAGCACCAGTATCAATAAGTGCGCGGTATGTGTTTCTTGCTATGGTAATTAGGCATGAACTGGGGTCGGATATTACATCACAGTTGTTTTGTCGTAAATGCGTGTTAGTTGAATTTGTACCATGTTGTTTCGTAGTGTCCTTGGTTGTAGAGCATAGCTGGTGATTCCGCCATGTATGAGACTGATGATGCGAACCCCTCACTATCGTCTCCACTAATGAGTGGTTCGAGCGTTTCCCGGAAAGTAGTTATTGGTATACCGAGATGAACCAAATTGAGTTTGACCACGGGAATAATTGTTGGAAGTCCCTTGTTGAGGATTGTTGAATGGCTGTCGACTACGATATTGTGATTGTTGTCTGCAGTTGCGTGCGATATGTCCAATCATCCCACAATTGTAACATGTAACCTGATCAACATGGTGAACTGGAGAAGGACGCGAATTCACTGGGGTAGTGTGTCGGTTGTGTCTCTTGTCTTCGTTCCTGTGAAATGAGTCATTTTGGCGTACATTGTGTGAATAAGATGAGCGTTGATGATCGTTGAAGGTTGCATTGTCTCTCCGCCATCTTGGACGATAATGGTCGACTTCCATTGGTTCGGGAAGATAGTCTGATTGTGGTTCTCTGCCGATCCTTTGATGAAATCTTTTCCTAACGTTCTCTTCGTATACAGCCGTTTGAATTGTTTCTGTGATCGACTTCGAGTCTTTTCTCAATAGGTGGAGTTTCAAATTGTCTGCCCACAAACCATCAATAAATATGCCTACTAAGTGTCGCTCTAATTCTTCCGTGGGGATGGAACCTCCTAAAAAAGCATCTTCGGCTAGGTTAAGCAACCGGTCTCCGAACATTTGTACTGGCTCATGACGTTCTTGCTTTATCTTCCTTAAAAGCGTCCAAGCATGCTGACAGTCTGTGATGTTTGAATATCGACTTACCAATTCCTTGTGAAGGCTCTCGAACGTTTCCTGTGGGAAGGCTTTACTGCGACGACGTAGAAAGTCTGTAACCAACCCATCAGAAGATAAAAAGGCAATTCGCTTGCGGTCGGAATCAGTAGCTGTGTCAATGATAGATGAGAACTTATCCATGTCAATAAGCCATTTGCGGAATAGTGCGGGGTCTCCAGAAAATGGTGTAACAATCGATCTAATTGAATGGAACTTAGCATAGTGATCTACCTGATGAAGCGATTCTGTGATCTGCATCAGTGCCTGCATTGTCGGTTCTAATTCATTAGGCAACGCTATATTTTGAGGTTGTATACCCTGTTGCTGTTGATTTTGTGACAGATGTGGCTGTAGCATTTGCTGTGGGTACATTTGTTGTTGAGCCAGGGCCTCATGAGCACTTTGAAGATCCATGATAATTATTGCTTACAAAGTACGATCACAATGACAAGGGCGTGAGCTGGTCACGAGGCACCAAATCAACTTATGTAACCGGGCTGACTGGTTATGGGACCAAATAGACTTTATGTAGCCGCGGGGAACGGCTCCAAATCAACTAATGTGACCGTTATAACAATCTAGCAAAGTTATATGACAAATCTTCACTCCAGGTGGACGTTTCGTCACAGGTGGTTTATATTTTATCCTGAGCTCATTGATATTGCATTTCCCAGTGATCGTGGGGTTTACAAGTTTGCTTTTAGATCTTGTGGGTGGCAACTGGCGACTGCCAGAGGTGGAGTTACCCAAATGAATGTTGGTTCGAACCCAGGTCCTTACTACTCACGTAAGTTGTCAGTGATCATTTGTATCTCATATCTCCCTAGTGCTTCCATACATGAGTAAGGGACAACAATAAATCATGAAAAATGGTTTATTAATAGACTAAAAGGGAATGCTCATTACACATCTCCATAATCTGGCTATCAGCGGCCGGAACGCCTGTGGGTTACATGAAGCATGAGCTCTCTGCAAAAACAAGACATCAACATAACAACATGTCTGCTTGACCCTGCTAAAAAATGTCGATAGGCTCTTGCCTTGGGTCGCAATATACTTTTCGTAGCAGACTAATCGTTCTAATAGAAAAAATGGTTGTCATACCAACCAGGTGAACACATCCCACAAAACTAGAAAAACAGTCTCCTCAAATAACATACTTGGGAAAAAGAACATTTAATCTTTTTGTGGTCAGATACTTTCTTGACCCGAGGTTAACTACACCACCTTTAAAAACCCAGCCCGCACTAAGGCTGAAACACGTCTCTCTCACTTAACAGTGAACCCCGTGACTGAACTGTGTTCTGACCGCGATGGTCAGAAATAGCTATCAACGATTTCATTGGTCAAGCTCGACCAGTGAAGTTATCTTAACAACCAATCTTGCTCAAGTTCTTTTACTACTGTTACAAATTCGGTTAACGTGTTATCTTACGTTAAACACAGGCCCTCCGGTGACAAAGATATACACTTGTGTTTTTTTAATTTAATAACCGAGTGGATTAAATTATACCTCTATGCGGGTTATTTTTAGGATAGATTACTGATTGTGGTTAAATGTTGCATTTTTTCTTCCTATAAATTTAGTACGGGTCACAACCCAAAACCTACCAGCGGCTTCAATATAAATCTGAGAAAACAGGTCTAAATACAATAGACACCAAACAAACATTCTTATGCACCCAGCGGGTCTTTGAGGTTTACTGGTTCGGCTCTCTTGGTTTACCCAGAAAGAGAGAGTACCAACAAAAGACAATAAGAATAATTGTAACTGGACCTATAGCTATCCAGATTTCCAGTTTTACATTATCATCTACATTCAGCCCGCTGTGGCGAAGAATATCAAATTTAACATTACCTGACTACCGACAACTTGTGTTGTGGCGAGAATTTATCCTGAAGAAATAGATTTATCTACCTGACATTCTATTTTACGATCGAATATTTCTAGCTACTTTACACTGTGACTATTTTGATCTCGAAGTTGTGTTTCATACCTGGACTAATTGCTGTGACATGAACAGAGTCAATAAAACAAAAATAACAAAATAGGCGTTCACCAAATAAGAGGATTAAACAGTCATTTGAAGAACTGGGGCTTATTTTGCCAAAAGAACCGACACTGAATCTGTTACCTGGAGCATGGAGATATGTTCAAGCTGTTGTCAAACATTTATTCGGTAAGCGAGAATGAAATGTGATCACATGTTTGTCAGAGCAAGTGAAAGCAGCGCTTATGTGTCTATTCCTTTATTAATTCTGTAACCTATGATTTTTATATTCTGATTTAAAAAAAATAATAACTGTTGTGAAGTTTCTTTATGGTAAATAAAGTAACATAAAACTTAATTACTTGTGTCGGTCAGCTCGTCCCAATATCCCTATCCATTAATATAGTTTCACGTTTGTGCGTCTAAGTGTCGTCACGTATCTGTATGTGAGTGGTTGATAATATATATATATATATATATATATATATATATATATATATATATATATATATATATATATATATATATATATATATATATATATATATATATATATAAACTGTCTGATCAACAACTTTCTGTTGTAGAGATAGGCTGGACTAGAGTATCTTCTCAATCCAGGGACAGACTACCTTTCACCATTTCACTCGTGAAATCTATTTCTTTACCTTACCTCTCACTGAGTTACCACCTGTTCTAGTTCTATTCAGACGGGACCAAAATATATCTTAAATACCTATCAAAAATCTACGACAGTCCTGCAGTAGCATGAATGAGCAATAGTTTGGTTTAACTTTCTACAACTAGCAGTGAAACATGTGTCAAACTACCACAGGCCACAAAACGTAATCCCAAAACGCAGTAAGATCATTTTTAAAAAAATGTGCAGTGCAACAAAAATCTAATGACGTGGCTGATGGACAAGTGGGGGGCTATTCTTAAAAGACGTCCACAGGAAAGGGGGAAGGGGGTGGTATGTAAAAAGTGGACAACTGTGGACATAGAAGGGAGGGGTATTTAAGTTGAAAGTGGACGTCCAATTCACAAACCACATGGCAACTCTCACTCACATACAAATCTATCAAGAGTAACAAACCCTCTTATCTTCGAAAGCTTCTTACTGTCCAGCTAAACCCAAATAAACGTTCTTCGATTTTGTCCCTCTTGCCAGGCCTTCCAATCCTTCTAGACTCAAAATCTCTAATACGAAGAGGTTTTAACTTCTATGCTCCTGTTCTCTGGAACAAACAACCTTAGTATATTAACTCTCTGGGAACCAACATCACAATTATTGTGATTTCATAATTAGATTTTTAAGTTTTAAGTATAGGTAGGTGATTAAAAATTTAAGTATGTGTTTAATCAAGACCATGTGGAGTGGACGTCCACAAGGGGGGAGGGGTCAATCAGAAGTGGACATGTGGGAGGGGAGTGTAAAAAAAATGCCAGAATTTTGTGAACGTCTTTTATGGATGGCCCCTGGACAGAAAAGCAAAAGCAAAGAAAACAAGCTGTTAAAAAATACCAAAAGATATGGAGAAGAAAATCCATGATAGTGTAGAAGAAAAAGAGAAATGATACAATATTGAAGGAAAAATAAAATTGCTGGCAGAAATTGTGACAGTCAGTGAACCTTATAACCCATTCTTCTGTATGTCAAACAGATTAAAAGCTAGAAAAGGGAGAATTAAATATATCATTATATCTACTATAACAATTCCAAAAAGAATAGAAATAGACGATGGGAAAAAAAAAGAAAAAGAAAATAGACAAAGCCCTTGGACAGCGAGCAAAAAAATGCCTGAAATAAAGCTAATGATCAAAGATGAGATAAAAGCAAATACAAGGAGAAGACAATCAGCCTTCATTGGACATGTAATGGGAAGACTTGCGTTGGAAAACATCTGAACCTTGGAAAAAGTAGAAGGAAAGAGAAGTAGAGGACAACAGAGAGAACAGATAAGGGTAGCCTGACATTATGACATGGACAGAAATCAGCAACAGAACTGATGAACAGCATCACAAATCGAGATCTATGGAGGGACGCACGGCTTCTGGCTTGTTTAATGGTTTCTCGAGTTACGAGCTAGTGAACAAATTGAAATGCCTGCTTGCTGTTTTAATGCGTATTCAATTTATTATTCACTGTGCAATGCGCACCGTTTCCATATTGTCCCGAAAATTCACAACGAAAAGATTGCAAGGCATATACAATTAGTGACCGTCAAGCCTGGTGGCATCTTGTTAGACAGCAGTAAACTGCTTCCACTTTGCTCAATGGGCGGTCGTCCTTCGTATGTTGCCTCAACTCCTGTTTTATTCTTGTCATCTGTGCTTCCACAGTTCTATGCTAAGTTGCTTTTAGTCGGCCTCTCTTTCGTCTCCCTTCTGGGGTCCATAGCATATACGCACTCTTTTCATGAATGGCTGTTTAGTTTTCACAGTGCAATCTGCACCTTACCCGTATTTTGCCGAAACGCTGGCTAGATTTTTTTCATTGTTCGTTGCAGGACTTTTCACTTAGACAGTTAGTAATATGAGGATTCTATCTATCCATTATTTGTTAGATATCTGTAATACTGTCGTGATATTGTACACCTTGTAAATACTGTTTTACTAATTTGTCTTTACAGTTTGCTTTGTATAGAAACTGTCGTCTCTTGTTCGTAGGGTTGCGATATTCATCTGACATTCCTAAGGGGATTGCTTGCATAATTTTCTACAGTTTCAGCCCATTTCGTTCAGAAATTATCGCCAGCAAATTTTTACTAATTTCTTGTTACTTTTTTTGCTTCGATGCTGATCTCCATTAGTTGCTATCGTGGTTTGATTTTGCTTGTTATTCCACAGTGCATGTTCCTTCTTTGCAGCACACGTGATCTGCTTGATTCTACAGCCTTTAGTCAAGCTAGTCAGAACAACAGCTTCTTCAAGTACCATACCTGGTGGTACGGTGATCATGTTTCTCCACAACTTCCTATCACTAATGCTGTTCTCAGTTCTGTTGTCGACTTCTTTCTATGTCACGATGTTAAACAGTCTAGGGTAGTGGTTCCCAACATGTGGTCCGCGGACCACTTATGGTCTTGGGTGCATTATCAGGTGGTACGCGGCTGCGTTATCGTTTTAGTATTAAGTGCTTTGATTTTGGTCTGATCCTCCCAAAATGTCCAGTATTTCCTCTCTCTGTCGCCTGCCATATTCTTTTTCTCACGACAATCATAAACAAAATAAAATTTTAAAAATAAGGGGGGGGGGGGTGTTAAAGCTTGAGGCTTTTGGTTTATTGTTTAACTGACTTTTATTTGTCATAATTAATTTTTTATAAGATTCCCCCCCCCCCCCCCCCCGCCCCCAACCACCCAACCCACTGACAGACTGACGAAATGTTAAATACGTATCTAACTTGCTAACGTACTGATTCATATATTGTCTAACGGACCGAGCGACTGACTGATGTACTCTATGTACTCTATGTATTTATGATGGGCTGACAGACTGACTGACAATGGATAGACTGCAAATTTGACGGACCAATTTTGGTACATCAGCTTGTAAGTCGGTCCGTAAAATTATAAAATTTACTCAAGTCGTTGTTTGTTTTCGGCGTGTTGTTTGCGATTATTTTGTACTGTACATTAAATTAATTTAACCCCCAAAATGCCAAAAAGAAACTGTGTATTTACGGATGAATTAAGAAAGGATTATCCGTTTTTGAAAAAAGTTTGTGTTCATATTGACAAAGTGAAATGCGAACAGTGTTCTTCAGAATTTTCGGTGGCTCATGGTGGGCGTTTGGACATCAAAAATCACTTGAAATGTGCGAGACATAAGGCTAGTCTAGCAGCGGCAGGAACTTCCTAAAAAATATTGTCATATTTTAAAAGTGCCGATCCATGTGACAAAGAATTTTTAACAGCTGCTGAAGAAGTAATTTGTGCATTTCATGTTGCTTTTCAAAATCTCAGCTTCAAGTCTGCCAATTGTTCATCTAAATTGATATCAAAGTTTTTTTAAACAAAGTTTAGACTAGCCAGAACAAAATGTGAAGCTGTCATTGTTAATGTGATTGAGCCACTGTTGTTTCAGCAACTTTGTGAAGATTTAAACAAAACAAATTTTGTGACAATTTCAATTGATGCTTCCAGCGGGAAAGAAATTAAAACTGTGCCATGTATTGTGCGGTATTTTGTACCAGATTGTGGAGTAAAAGTTAAACATTTAGACTTTCAATCAGTTCCCGGTGAAACTGCAGAAATATTGACAAACTATTTAATGTCAGTTATCAAAAACCATAATATAACAACACAAATTATTGGATTTTGTGGAGATAACTGCAATACCAATTTTGGAGGTGTAAAACGGAGAGGAGAAAACAATATTTACAGTCGAGTGAAGAAGGAACTAGCAAGAAATATTGTGGGCATTGGTTGCGGTGCTCACATCGTTCACAACTGTCTTCAAACTGCAGTTGATGTTCTACCTATTGAAATAGAAGCTTTAGTGGTCAAAATTTATAAATATTTCCACATTTATACGGTTCGAATAACTCAACTAAAAGAGTTATGTGAATTTGTAGATGTCGAGTATAAAAAGGTTCTTAAACATGGCAACACCCGTTTTCTTTCGCTACTTCCAGCTGTCGACAGAATACTTGAAATCTATGAGGGACTGAAATTATATTTTATTTCACGAGAACACTGTCCAGTGTTGATAAAACAGTTCTTTGATAATGATTGTGGTGAAATGTATTTGTGGTTTGTTTAACAAATCTACCTTGATTATGGAAAGTACAAAAGCAAGTGCAACTGATATTGTCAGTGAAAGAAAATTGAAAAAAATTTTTGAGGAAAGGCGTGATAATAAATTTATACCTCAAGAAGCAAAAAAGCTTTTTAGAATACTGGAAAATAATGGAAGTATTAATATTAATACAATCCTACAAGAGTTTACAAAATTTTATGACCGATGTCTTTCTTACATTGAGCTATGGGAAAACAGTTTTGATGGAGCAGAATCTTTTATTTGGATAAACAACAATGAATTAACATGGTCTGAAATTGAAGCATCAGGTGAAAAAATTAATGAAACTCTTGCAAATAGTGCCATAAACTTGGATGAACTGTTTGATGAAGTGGTGATTGCAAAAGGTTTTTGGTCTGCAAACTATGACATTTGGAAAAATACAAGTTGCGAAGAAAAATGGACACAACTATTCAGTCATTTCAAAGAAAAGAACATTTCATTGCCCAATCTTGTCCAAATTATAGAATACATTTTCAGCCTGCCAGGCACATCTGCACCTGTTGAAAGGATATTTTCAATAATGAATAACATATGGTCTGAAGAAAGAGGTAGAATGGCTGAATCAACTGGAAAAGCTTTATTGCGTTGCAAAGTTAATTGTGAACTAAATTGTAGTAAATTTCTCGACGCGATTAAAAAAAACAAAGAATTTTTAAAGAAAGTTCACGCTAGTGATAAATATTAATAACTTTTTAATAATAAGTTATGTTAAGTTAAGAGTAATTAAAAATTATTACTACATAATTGTTGTTTTTTTGTTAACCACTCCGTTACTTAGCCTTTTTGAATCATATTCAGTTGCTTTCTTTACTGATGCACAGTCAGTAATTGCAACGTTGAAAAGACAAAATAATACAGACCTAGATGATCTCAGAGTAGTTCTCCACAAACTTTGTCGACGATTCAAAAGTGTTGTGATCCAGTGGATCCCATCTCATTGTAACATCGCCGGCAATGAAGAGGCTGACAGAATGGCAAAAGAAGAATCACATCTACCTCAGCCTGATGCAAGCATAACGTTTGAGGAGGCAAAGAGTTTTATCAGAATCAGTTACAGAAACAAATGGAATGTAGAACATCCAGGGCACACACAGAATGATGCTTACTACCAGCTCCACAGAAGAGAACAAGTGGTAATCTTCAGACTCCGCACTGGCCACAACAGATTGAGATACCATCTATTCAACAAGCTAAAGATAGGAACTACCGATCAGTGTAACTGTGGCACTGATAAAATGACTGCTGAACATCTGCTTCAAAGTTGCCCTTTATATGTGGTACAGAGAAAGTGCATATGGCCGACGCCAGCTACTTTCGTGGAAAAGCTTTACGGGGATTCAAATAGCCTCAAACTGACTACTGCTTTCTTTGAGAACATTCAAGTGGACGTCTGAGAGTGTACGAAGAAGAAGAAGAATCATAAGTACTTAGCTGAATATACTTCTCTCTTTCTAAAATCGCATAGAAGGCGCTCACTTTTTGTTTCGAGCAAACTCTCGAAATTGACCCGGTTTGAGATAAAAATATTATAATAAGTCTACACGGCAATTTTACTTATTCAAAAGTATTAAAAAAAAACCACTGCGCATCACCACAGTTCTATAAATATTTTTGTGCACACCATCATTTGCGCACTTTTCTTTGTCGATTGTTACTATTTTCGGGAGAGTACATATAAGGGAAACAATACAGTTAATGTCTAACTTTCAAGCAAAGTTGCATCCCTTAGCGTTAGTGACAGAAAAAGCTGGATTATATATATATCGATGTATGAAAATTAAATATTTCACATATGTATATAGTGTGTTGGATCTGGAAAAGGCGCTGGACAAGGTCACCTGGAGCAAACTTTGGGACTTGTTGGCTAGGAAGAAAATTCCAGCTCCTCTGATTCATGCTATATAGAGCTTCTACAAGTCTAGAGGAAATTATGTGAGGACGACCAACCATAAGTCACAAGAGTTCAGGACCACCACTGGTGTAAGATAAGGTGATTTCCTGTCACCTTATCTTTTCATACTCCTTTTGGACGATGTCATCAAAGCATGAAAGGAGAGGACAAGAATGTATTCAGTGGGGTACTGGAAGATGAGACAGGTCTATATTTCAGAGCTGGCATTTGCTGATGATGTTGCCCTGATTGCTAAATCAGAGGCACATCTTCAATCCAGCCTGAAATTCTGGGAGGAAGAGCTGGAGAAGAGAGGGATAGCCACCAGCAGCTCCAAAACAAAAACCATTTTCATATCACGAGCGCAAAGAAGACATCAGATTAAGCCTGGAGAACAGGTCATGGAGCAGGTCAATCACTTTAAATACCTCGAGGAAGTTGAGGGGAACTGCGGTAAGACGTGGAGTACAATGGGTGGGTTTGAAAAAAAATCGAAAAAAGGTGATTCGTCTTACGAGGACAAAAGACCTCGGAGCTGTCACAGACTGGAAGGGAGGCATCAAAGATGATTTGGATACCAGAAGAGCAGCAGCTGGGAGACTTTTTCAGGCCATAAATCGAGGATTCCTCAGCAAAAGAGAAGTTGGCAATGTCACGGGTTGCCTCCCCTTTGCTCTGCAGTAGTGGTCCAACAGTGGCCAAAACCTAGAGTATCTAATGGGGGTCTTCAAAGGTGTCTACCATCGCACAAGATTACTCTTGATAGAGTTGTAGATCGAAGGATAATGATGCTTCTACCTCGAGGGAATTTTCACAAGATATTCAGAAAGCAAGAACAATGCTGAATGAGTCCCAGCAAAGTTAACTTTAGTATCTGCCATCAACGTTTGTGAAGGATTATGCAATTTAATCTTTAGCTGGTACATGCCCCCAGCTGATTTAAATCAGCGAAATTAGTATTATTATTATTCTTATTCTTGGCTCTTTAGATGTAGATCTAACAATATATATTAAAATCAGGACTCACACGTGTGCCTTTCACTCTGTAATGATTAATTCAACTATGGGTTTGTCAAAATCAACATATACAAATTTAATAATCAATTACTTTAACAGTTGTAAATAAATTTACGTTGGTGATTCCTTTAAAAACATTAGTTTCTTCACAGAAAAACCCGTTTAGGCTTGGCAAATAAACGTTCGTTTTGGTTTTCGCCAAGTAAAAATTTGAACTTGCCACAATGCTGAAATGTCGACGCTGCTTCTCTGTAGATTCATCTCTGTGGTGAGAGCACGTTTTCCGATCAGTCGGAAAGTAACTTCTCTTGGTCGATGCAAGAATCTTCAATGGTCGATCTCAAGCTTCGAACCACAAACTCGTAGTACAGCAAATGGTCCTTCCGGGTCGTACCGCAGATAGTCGGGTCGCCCCGTACCGGTACCACAAACTTTAGAGGGAATAGAAAGAACAAATTCAGCGGCGAAATCTTTGTTCTGCTGCTGTGAATCAGGCGCCTTCCACCACTGTCCGCCAACCGATTCCTTTTTTCTCAGATATTTACTCTCCATAAGCATGTATTATCTAATTCAGGGGATGTGATGGAAAATCACCATTATTTCAGTTAATCTAATGAAAAGTTTATGACTGGAAAGTGGCTTGTGCCTGAAGCCACATATAACGTTTACATTTACTCCAAAAATGATAATAAACAACTACGCGTGTTGATGTAATCATCACTCACTCCCTGCGCCATTGGGTGTATGGGGTTACTTCTGCTTTTGGGTCTCTGAGAGAACCCGCAGGAGCAATAACCAGCGCTTGCTGTGGTGATTCATGAAGGTATCATTTTCCCCATGTTGAGATTGCCAGCTTCATATGAATCTGTAATACCCCTAACCGTATACACATCTAAATTCAAAGTATAAAATTTATGTTACATTCACCTCAATAAAATTGAGAATCTTAGACTTCTTGCTTCGGTAAATGGTTTGGGCAAATGGGTAGAGATGCCGAGATCACACGTCAATGTATTTATTCTTCTTTTCTTCTTTGAACCTTAGCCGCAGACTGTAAAAGCAGTCAGTGGCCATCACACCTGGTGGCGTCTTGTAGGGTAGCATCAAACTGCTTCCAATTTGTTCGGTCAGTGGCTATCCTTCGTACAGTGCCCAAACTCTGGTTCATTCTTTACATCTCAGCCTCCACCGTTCTCCACCCCTATTATCTGTCCGGCAGAGACGTCAGTTATTGACGAACAAACACTTTGCTTCACTAAATCTCTGTTACTACAGCCTTCACTCCATTTGAACATTTGTTGATTTTTTAATACAACGGTAATAATCAGAACTTTTAATAGTTTATCGGTTAATATCCTCTAATATTTTTCTTTGATTTTTTATTTCGTTACAATTTAAATTTCTTATTTTCACGCGCAGCTTCAATTTGTTAGAATTTTCGGTGTTAAGGTGTGAAGTGTTGTATACTTGTCTGACTTGTGACTTATTAATTTCTTCCATCTCTCGTTTAACTTCACTTTGTTGCGTTTAGCAGTTCTGGTGTGATATGTTGCATGCCTGATTGTTTTGTGACAATTTTCATATACTCAGTTGAAATTGTATTTTATTAGTTGTATTAATCATTTTAATATTGTATTTTCTGCAATTTCTCATTCCTTGAATTCCACTTCCTTGGTGAAGTATTAATTCGCAAAAATATTTTGCGCTTTTTTGTGTGCGTAACTGTTTTTTAACTTGTAATTTTTAAATTTTTATTTTTTTTTTAAATATATATTTCTTTTTACTATACAAACATGGCTGGTAATTATGTACCGTGGCTTCACAAGGATGGTCTACGACTTGGTCATCTAAATATTTACCATCTTCTAGGTAAACTCCCCGAACTTACATACATTCTAAGTAATAATTTTCACATTTTTGGACTTTCAGAAAGTCGCCTAAATGACAGAATAACAGACGATGACATTGCGTTAAATGGTTTTAAAACTATTCGGCGCGACGCAAGCAAAAAACAAGAGACAGGTATAACCGTTTATATTTCTTCTTCTTCTTCGATCCTTAACCACCGACCGTCAAAGCAGTCAATGGCCATCACGCCTAGGGGCGTCTTGTAGGGCAACAACAAATTGATTCCACTTTGCACGGTCGGTGGCCATCCTTCGTACAGTGCCCCAACTCTGGTTCATTCTTTGCATCTCAGCCTCCACAGTCCTCCGCCAAGTTGTTTTTGGTCGGCCTCTCTTTCGCTTTCCTTCAGGGGTCCAAAACATAGCTGTTCTTGTGATGGCATTGGGGTCTGAGAACTGAGAGGAGTGTAATTCCTCTCAAGTTGTTGCAGCCTTCAAGGTCGCCCTTCTTGGGCAATTTGACGATAATTCCTTTACTCCACTCTGTTGGTGTTGTCTCTGTTTTCCAGAATTGTGCAAATAGTGGTTCTAATAGTTCTGCTGCTAGTTCAGGGCCTGCTTTGAATAACTCAGTATTTAAATTGTCGTGTCCAGGCGCTTTTCCATTCTTGAACCCTTTGATAGCTGTGATGATTTCTTCTCTTCGTGAAATGTATTTAGTTCTTTTAAAATTCCTCTGTAATTTTGTGGGTAAGTTCGATATAAGTCCGGTTTCTGTATGAAAACTTCGGGTTTCCTTGTTGTATTGTTCAGAAGTGTTTCCTCTAAGTCCGTCTTATATAAAAGGTCAGGATCTTACTCCTATTTTCTCCCGGCTTCAGTCCGCTGTCTACTTTGATGATTCGAGAAAAGCAGTCCGGTGTGTCAGAATGTTCTACGTTAAATCGTAGATTCTCTGCCCATTCTTCCTGCATGACTTTATGACAAATCGTCCAACCGGCTGGATTGTTATTCGCACCTCAAAACGCCAGCCAATCTTTTTTGAAAGTTTAGTTATGGTAACTTTTATCTGCATGAGTCAAGTTTTAAAAACTTTCAAACCATTACTTTACAAATAAGGACTGTAAACATCCGACTGTGCGGAGTAATGTATTACGTTTCTCCCATACTTCAAAATGTCTTACAAGATTGCGTTTATCTATAATCACCTTGTCCCAAGTAAGCCAGAAATCTTTATCTGACTATAGCGATCTCTCTTATTACAATCGGACTGTCTAGACAATTTGTGGCCAAAAATCAATTAACCCGGATTGTTGGTCCCTTTCCACGGTCGAAACGGATGTGATTGTCGTGAAACGTGTGTGTAAACCCACTTCTTTGTTAATACATATGCACAGCCAATCAACGAACAGTCTCTAAGCCTAAAATTTCGGGACACGGTCACGGCCATCTTGTTCCCCCAAGATGGCGACAGACAGAAGAAAATTAGGCATAAGCCCTGTATTTCGGGACTCGGTCACGGATTGTACGAAACCGCAGATAACCAATCAAAAGGTTTCCTTACACACTGGCATTTACCTGAGTTTACCTTTATAAACGGGCGCATTTTATTCAAAATCACACACACCAACACGAAGGCCAGCTAGCGACCGACTGGAGAAGAGAACCTGTCAAGACTGATTTATTGCTCACCTGCATTGACCGGGCAGACTTGCTTCACTAGTCGAGTCAAAATCTGGCTTGTATAAATCTTAGAGGGTTTTATTCGTGTCATCCAACCTGAGGTCGTATGTTGGAGTCAATACAGCTGCCTGGAACTTCGCAGGAGCACAGTGATTGTACCGGAGCTACATCCTTAGTCCCCCTCAGTCTTGGGTGGGCTAACGAAACGACCATCAGCGGGTGTTGTGTGCAAGAAATTAAGGACAGAACTGTTTCAAGAGATGAGTACACATTAGTACCAGTTGTGAGCATTTAACGGTCAAGGAAGAAAAAGTGATTTAGCGTAGTAAGAGACAAGATTAACAGCATAGCTGATACATTTTATATATACTTAATTAAGAGCACAGCTGATATAAATTTGTTTCCTATAATTCTGTTATATATATATATATATATATATATATATATATATATATATATATATATATATATATATATATATATATATATATATATATATATATATATATATATATATATATATATATATATATATGTTGCTGTCTATTTTGCATATATGTTTAAAGACATCAACCTGTTAATTATTTTGACAGTCTAAGAAAGGGAACTGGTGATTTACGTTAGTGACAGGTTTGATTCCTGGTTATCTTCCCTTGTCTTATGCTGACTGTTCGTCTTGTCTTAGTTTCGCTCAGGTCTGTGCCATCTCTGGGCATGCGCAGGTTTTGGCGCCAGACTGGGAAACTTCCGTCTTGGTGAAGTGTACCCTGGGCGTTCTGATTGGAGGGAGGTCCGATAAGTTTTCCTAGCCATTTTTCGGGGATCTGGAAGTCCTTTGTATGACTAAGATGTCATCTTTCCTTCCCCAAGTGAATTCCATATGCCAGGAATGGCATTCAGACGGTGGGGTGGCAGGAATTGATATCGCCATAAAGGTCCGTTGTCACGGCCTTTGTTCTTCAGGAGAAGAAATGTCTGGCATAAGACGCCAGCAAAAATCTTAGCCTTTTGGTTAGGCCATTAAACCGCCCTGTCCCGTGCGGTATATTTTGTACAGGGGTACCTGACAGGGGTTCTGTCAGGGTACCATAACTTTTCTAGTATATGGAAACAGAAAGTGGATTGACAGGCCATCATTGTTGGCTCCATACGTCTGTGATTATGCAAGTGCTTACCATCATAATATGTTTCATGATTATTGTGCCATTGACTGTGTCGTCCATAATACTATCGTATGTCGTGCAATAAATGTAATGAAACGTCAGCAGCAGTTCCTTCCTTCACTGCCCTTTGCATGTGGATGAGAGTGGGTTCAGTGTGAAGCTGTTCAGAACCCAACAACGCATTCGTCTACACACACACACACACACACACCACATCATTCCACAGCAATATTCTAGTACTGCACAGCTGAATACATGTATGCTGTTTCTGTGAGTGACTACAGTACCCCTGTTAGCGCCTCACGTTGGGGACCTAAATCCTCATTACAACTTGGTACTGTCCAGGATAACACGACACGCTCAATCTGCTAACATTCACTTCACACCGAAACAGTACTTTACATCTGGTGGACCAGATTCGTGGGGTTTTCAGATAAACCTTTTTTCATGCCCACATCTGTCGTTACATCGAAACACACAAGACAGTGCTAAATAGGTCAACGAATGCTGACCCAGATAAACACTGACGTTACGATTCTGCTACGGAAATATTGCTACATGGACCACAGCTGCTACAGGAATATCGCTACATGCACCACGGCAGTTACAGAAATGTTGCTACATGGACCACTGCACTACGAATAAGCTGCTACTAAAGTTTTTCAGACGATGTCTGCTTACTTTGAGTAAACAAGTCACGTCGTTTGCTGTCAAGCTCTGATTGTAAACAACTCAGCTATTTGTTTACAGTTTACAGTCTACAATCTCGTCAACGTTGGAGCATCCAGTCTCAACTGGTTTTCGAAAAAGATTTTGTAGCTGTACGAGTGAAGACCACTACATTTGTCGTCGTTCGGTACCCGTCGACGGTGGATCTTCTATTTTTGCAGTTCTCCCATTGTACTGCTTTGTTGACAAAGGGCCAGGAAATTACTTGAAGATAAGTGGCGAGTTATTTTGAAAACTGTGCCGTTATATTGTGTAACTGAGCCTTCTTTGTAACACATTATATGCTATTATATGCTATTTGTTTTTGTCACGTGTGTTATTAGTGTGTTATTTTTGTTTATTTCAGCGGGCATGGTTGGGTTGGTGGCTCCAATAGAACATCCCACATAAACGAGGGTCTATTGGAGTGTTCTATAGGGAACGTATCGTAAATTTCCCCATTTGTGGAAATTTGAGCGACTTTTGGTTGCTTACACGATATTTTTTGTTAGTTGTGACGAGATGTGTTAGTGTTGTTTTCGTTATTTTTTCACATTCTTTAGTTGTGTTCTAATTTGTTTGTATTTGTCTGCCTTCCCTTTTTTATTGTTTATTTCTATACACCCTTATGTTTATACACTGTGTTGTCATTGTAGTATTGTATAATTTCGCAGTTATCACTACCATTTTTTGTAACATTTTCTTTATTTTTGCTTTTCAGTTTATTTGACCTCTGCGAATGTTTTCATTTGTCAAGATGTTTGTCTCTGTTTAATTGGTGTTAGATAGTGTTGTCACATACAGTCTACATATACATTTAATCATGAGCTGTTATTAATATGATGCACATAAGATACTGAAGTGATTTGGTGACATTATAAACAGGGTAACTGTATAAAGTCTTTGACAAAAGACTTGTCTCCCACTGAGATTGGGATAAGTGTATTATTGTTTCAGGTACTAATAGGTAATTATAAGACAGAATGTCTACACTGGATTTCTTCATCCAGCAAGGGTTGACCCTTGGCAAAACTGGTGAGAAATTGGAAGAGTTTGCATTGGCTCAATATGCAAAAGCACAGAAGGCTAAAGAGAAGAAGATGCAAATGCAACTGGATAGAGAAGCTGAAGATAGAAGAATTCAGCAACAACAGAAGCTACAAACTGAACTTGAAGAGAAAAAACTGCAAGCTGAAGAGAGGAAAATTCAGCATGAAAGAGAACTTGAAGAGAAAAAACTGCAAGCTGAAGAGAGGGAAATTCAGCATGAAAGAGAACTTGAAGAGAAAAAGCATCAAAGAGATCTTGAAGAGAAAAAGCTACAAGCTGAAGAGAAAAAGTTACAAAGAGAAGCTGAAGCAAGGAAGATTCAGCATGACAGAGAGTTTGAGGACAGAAAGTTACAAAGAGAACATAAAGAACAACTCTTAGCTTTGGAGATATAGAAAACAAAAGTGATGAATATGAGTAGTTCTCAAGCGACTTCTAGTAAGACAGATCATAATACTTATAAAATCAAACTACCCCCTTTCAATGCTGCAAAGGACGACATAACGTTTTATCTTGATAGGTTCCAACTTTCATGCGAAGGGCATAAGGTAGATAAGGAAAAGTATGTCGGTCAACTGTTGGATATACTTACAGGTGAACCATTGAATACTATTATGGCAATAGAGGAGCCTAACAAAACTAACTATGAAGTGGTTAGAGAAACCTTATTAAAGAGGTATCAGCTCAAAGAAGATGATTATCGTCTTCGTTTTAAGACTATGTTACCAGAAACTGGGGTGGAGTTCTCAGAATTTATCACAAAGATACGTCTTACTTTCAATCCATGGATTGAGTTATCTAAGACTGAACACACATATGAAGCACTTATGGACTTGTTGCTTAGGGACAAAGTAATGTCATCTATTAATGAGTCCTTTCTCGCCTTTATTCATGAACGTAAACCTAAAGACATAAAAGAGATGGAACAATACTGTTGCCAGTGTGGCACTGCACACCCACAACAAACAATTAGTAATTCTAAGTTTAAAGTGGCTTCTGCGACACCATATGGGCCTAATTTTCAGGCTAAGTTTCAGGGTAATAAACGCAACTTTGATATAAAAAAAAGTAATTCTAATTACGGACAGGATCAGGGTGATCCATCCTACAGGGGTTCGTCTTCAAATAATTGGAGGCGATCTGACAGCCCTCGTAACTTTGGTTCCGCCAATTTTGGGAGCTTTCGTAGGGGTAGCCACAATAAAAACTATCCTAGCTATCATAATTTTGCAGGGAAACAGCAAAAACAGTCGGGTAGATATGATAATCAAAGAGGAAACCACAGTTGCAATTGTGAAAACTGTGGGCAAATCAAGCAATAATTGCAAAAAGTCAAATAACAATAATTTCAGGGGACATAGTAATCGGGGTAGAGGACAACACAACAATAATAGATCATGTCATCATGCTAACTGTGCTCAACAGGAGTCACAAGGAGTTAGTAATGAATCAAATGATAATGAAGCTAACCCCAGTGCTGTCACTTGTTCTGCCTTCGATTATGAAAGAGCATCTCTATGCCCTCAGTGCACTACTTTGTTTGAACCTACTACTATATCTACATTGAGTTGTGGCCATCCTCTGCCCGCTCTTCATGCCGCAGCGGCGCATGACGGGAGAGGATCTCTTCTCCTACATAGAGGTCTAGTGGACGACAATCCAGTCTCAGTTCTTTTTTATTCTGGATGTACTACTATTGGGATTAGGCAATCTCTGGTAGATCCTTCCTGTGCTACTGGGAAAGAGATCAAATGTGTGACATTTGGTTATCATACACATAGCTTCTCCTTTCTTTACGGGAGATGTCCACGCGTGTCTTCTACCGAATCCTATTGCGGATCTTATCGTCGGGCGTATACACGGAGTTAAGCAGTGTACCCCGCAGCAAATTTTTGCCTGGGAGGAGCGAAATATGGAAACTGCTAATGCAGTTGTCACTAGAGCACAGGCTCAGAACATGTCTCCGTCTTCACCCACCGAAGGTGATGAAGTACAGGAGCAAGATAATCAGTCGGTAATTTCGCGTGACTCTTTTATAAAAAGTCAACAAGAAGACATTTCTTTAAAAAAATTCTTCCTCCTTGTTAAAGATGGTGACCCAAATCAGTACACAAATCGCAAATCATGGATCACTATGAGGAATGGTGTGCTAGTGCGTATGGTACAGCACTGAGACACATCTATGCATTCCCAGATTCTTGTGCCCAAAAATATGAGAGTTCGTATACTGCAACATGCTCACGACTCCCAATGCGCTGGTCATATGGGATTTTCACGTACTAAGTCGAGAGTTCTTGCGGCTTTCTTTTGGCCATTTGTAAATAGAGACATACGTCTGTATTGGCGCTCGTGCAAAGTATGTCAAGAAGTCAAGTCGAAGGGTCCTCGCCATGCAGCACCTATTCAGGCTGCGGACATTTCTATCCGTCCGTTTCAAAAAATGGCGATAGATATAATTGGTCCTTTTAAAATCAAATCAGCCAGAGGACACCAATATATTCTTACATGCGTAGACATGTGTACTCGCTGGCCAGAGACAATACCTCTTAACAGCATTTCTACTGCCGACATTGCAGACGCTCTTTGGATGGTATTTTCACGTCTGGGATTTCCTGGGGAAATCTTATCAGACCATGGCACCCAACTGATATCTGACACTATCACAAGTGATGTCTACTCTTAATATTGTTAGGTCTTTGAGTAGCATCTATCATCCGATGTCTAATGGGTTAGTCGAACGTCTCAATAGAACCCTCAAAAATTTACTTGGGAAGATAACTGATGATGATCCCGAGGATTGGGACAGAGTCTTACCCGCGGCTCTCTTTGCATACAGAGAGGTTCCTAATGAACACACATGGTTTTCTCCTTTTGAGCTTGTCTTTGGCGCGCGTCCGCGCGGCCCTATGTCGTTGCTTCACGATCTGATAGCTGCCGATGATATTAGTGATGACACACAATCTTCTTATGAATATGTCATTGCACTAAGGCAGAAAATCATTGAAGCATGCAAATTAGCAACTTCTGCATCGGAATTTGCTAAAGAAAGGGCAAGGCAATTTGCGAATAAGAATAGACGCCTACGACAACTTTGTCCAGGTGACAAAGCGTTTGTATTACTCCCTACCAGGGAAAATAGACTTCTCATTGGATGGAAGGGTCCTTTTATGATTGTCTCTAAAATTTCTGATGTCGACTATGTTGTCGATATAGAGGGAAAACATAAAACCTTCCATATAAATATGCTTAAGGAATTTTTTGAACGTCCAGAGTTCTTGCAACCTATTTTTCGAGCGACGGACGACACTCCAGTCCCTCAGGGTTGTTACTCATCGCTGTCAGTTTTACAGGATGAAGAATCTACTTTCTCGGACGTTAATCTTCCTCTTCCGATGATTCCACTTCATTCTTCGGAATCATGGGAAAACGTTTCTATTTCTCCTAAATTGTCTACTGGGGAACGACTACAAGTCTATTCTACTTTACGAGAATTTCAGGATGTTCTCACGGACATTCCTGGACATACATCGGTCATTAAGCATGACATAATACTGACTGACCATACTCCTATCAGGGTCAGACTTTACCCTATCCCTATTCATTTCCAAACACAGGTCGAGAAAGAATTGGATGAAATGATCCAGTTAAGGATAATTGAACCATCCAATTCGGCATACTCGTCGTCTATGGTTATTGTTCGAAAGAAAGACAATAACATACGCCTTTGCGTCGATTACCGTAAACTAAATCAGGTAACGAAGATTCGTACGCACATCGTTCAGATGTTATAGCATACTTGGACGATATCTGTCTCTTTAGTGATTCTTGGGAAGATCACTATTTGGGGTTATGTGAACTGCTGTCTACTCTGCGCGAGCATAACTTGACAGCTAAACCATCTAAAGCCTATGTTGGATTTGGTGAAATTTCTTTTCTTGGACACCGTGTTGGACATGGTCTCTTGAAGACAGAGGACCACAACACGTCTAAGATACTCAACATCACCATTCCTAAGACTAAGAAACAGATCCGTAGTCTCTTAGGTCTAATACAGTTCTACGGAAGATTCATTCCGAATCTTTCTTCTATTACGGCACTACTCTCAACCCTATTAAAGAAAGGGTCTCCTAATGTGGTGCGCTGGTCACAAGAATGCCAATCTTCATTGGATCAGATTAAGTCTTTATTTTCATCTCCTCCTATCTTAAGACTACCTATAGCTGAGAAGACGTTTGTCCTTCGTCAACAGGGATAGGGGCGGCACTGATGCAAGAGTATTCAGACACTCTGCATCCGGTAATGTACGTCTCTAGGAAACTGAATGCGGCAGAGAGGAATTATTCCGTTCTAGACCGAGAATTGTTGGCTATGGTCTGGGCGATTCTTAAACTGCAAAGATTCCTTCTCGGCGCACATTTCATAGTAGAAACGGACCAAAAAGCTCTCACAGCTATGCAGAGTAAGGATTAGAAGAGCTCAAGATCCACGCGATATGCTATTGCTCTTCAACCTTTTCATTTTATGGTACGAGCTATCCGTGGTTCAGATAATGTGATGGCAGACATATTGTCGCGATGCCCACATGAATCTACTTAACTCTCATGTCTAGATCTCATGATATAGAACTAGATTTAAGTCTGTATCTTACAATAACATACTGCTAGAACAGTTGTTGACACTTTACTTAAATTCAGTTATGAATTTATTGTGCTTTCTCTGTTGCCGTTCTTGGTATAACAGAGAAGGTTTGGTTGACACAATATAAGGGTCGAAAATTAATAAGGCCACATTTAATTATTTTAAATGTAATAGTGACTATGGTACATTATAAAATTCTAAGAATTGTGTTATTTGGATTGTTCTCAGCAAACCACTACGTTGTCCGAGAGTGCCGTTACAGTCTATCTGGATGCAGTGTGACTTACAGGCTATTCATTGGATCATACAAGCGTCCTCCGGACAAAGCTTCTGAGATCAACACCTGTTAGTTAGAATGTATACTGATGTGGAAAAACTTTGTAAACTGTGTAATGTTCAACCATTAGATAATAATGACTTTGTTACATTAATCTTTCAGAGATTTCTATGCTAAATTTGATTTCTCTATATACATATTGTAATTGATCATTGCTACACATATTTATGGATATTGTATGTACATATTATTGACATTGCAACATTTCCAGCACCTTAAGGTTCTTTAGGGGCACCTCCCGGATATATTTTATCTGGATAATATATATGTGAGATAACTGTTGTTCTCACCAGACGCGCTATTGTGCGTCGTTTGGGTCTGACATTATGTCATTACATTTATGTTGATCCTTTCATCGGCGCATTATTCATGCGTTATGAGCTTGTTGCATCTTGCTCAATGATGTATTTAAAAAAAAATGTTTCATTTTTTTACCCGGGGGGTGCGGTAACCTGTTGCTGACTATTTTGCATATATGTTTAAAGACATCAACCTGTTAATTATTTTGACAGTCTAAGAAAGGGAACTGGTGATTTACGTTAGTGACAGGTTTGATTCCTGGTTATCTTCCCTTGTCTTATGCTGACTGTTCGTTTTGTCTTAGTTTCGCTCAGGTCTGTGCCATCTCTGGGCATGCGCAGGTTTTGGCGCGAGACTGGGAAACTTCCGTCTTGGTGAAGTGTACCCTGGGCGTTCTGATCGGAGGGAGGTCCGATAAGTTTTCCTAGCCATTTTTCGGGGATCTGGAAGCCCTTTGTATGACTAAGATGTCATCTTTCCTTCCCCAAGTGAATTCCATATGCCAGGAATGGCAGTGTAGTGTTTTTGTGTTATATAGGATTCTGAAATAAGGTAATGAAGTCAATTTTACTACATTTCGATTACCTTTAGAAGCCATGGTGAACAGAGCTCACAGTTGATTTATTACATAGAGCCCCATCTTGGGTTCTTGAGAACGGGAACCAAGACCAAGTTGTCTTTTGTACCTTAGAAGCCCAGAGGAAAGTTATTTACTGGAGTAAATCGCTATTCAGACGGTAGATATATATATATATATATATATATATATATATATATATATATATATATATATATTCTTCTTCTTCTTCCGTCCTTAGCCACCAACCGACGAAGCAGTCCGTGGCCAGTACGCCTAGTGGCGTCTTAGGGCAACAACAAATTGATCAATCTATCGCTTCCACCACGCCTATGGCGTCTTTGTGGGACAACAACAGACCAAACAATCTATCGTTGTTTCCGTAATCAGAGTAACTAGCAAGCAGGTGATCAGCCCACTGTGCATATATATATATATATATATATATATATATATATATATATATATATATATATATATATATATATATATATATATATATATAACACTATAAGGTACCTGATATGTGAGGCCCGCTACTTGCGGCCTAATGATATCGCCATAAAAGTCCGTTGTCACGGCCTTTGTTCTTCAGGAGAAGAAATGTCTGGCATAAGACGCCAGCAGAAATCTTAGCCTTTTGGTTAGGCCATTAAACCGCCCTGTCCCGTGCGGTATATTTTGTACAGGGGTACCTGACAGGGGTTCTGTCAGGGTACCATAACTTTTCTAGTATATGGAAGCAGAAAGTGGATTGACAGGCCATCATTGTTGGCTCCATACGTCTGTGATTATGCAAGTGCTTACCATCATAATATGTTCCATGATTATTGTGCCATTGACTGTGTCGTCCATAATACTATCGTATGTCGTGCAATAAATGTAATGAAACGTCAGCAGCAGTTCCTTCCTTCACTGACCTCTGCATGTGGATGAGAGTGGGTTCAGTGTGAAGCTGTTCAGAACCCAACAACGCATTCGTCTACACAAACACACCACATCATCCCACAGCAATATTCTAGTACTGCACAGCTGAATACATGTAAGCTGTTTCTGTGAGTGACTACAGTACACATGGCAGCGCCTCACGTAGGGGACCTAAATCCTCATTACAACTTGGTACTGTCCAGGATAACACGACACGCTCAATCTGCTAACATTCACTTTCACTTATATATATATATATTTTACAAGTCTTTCGATTATAGGAAACAAATTTATATCAGCTGTGCTGTTAATTAAGTATAAATAACATTTATCAGCTATGCTGTTAATCTTGTCTCTTACTACGCTTATATATATATATATATATATATATATATATATATATATATATATATATATAAATATATATATATATATATATATATATATATATATATATATATATATATATATATATATATATATATATATATATATATATATATATATATATATATATATATATATATATGTAAATCATATGTAAACTTACGAATCCATTGTATTCCATCTTCCAACATCCACCCTTCAGCACAAGAGTAGATAGTGTATATACTTAATAAATAAGGAAATAGTATTTGAATGACTTGTAAATTTTTTAATTGTTAAGTGGAATCTGTTTCCTTGTTTTAATATCACAGTTAGTTACACAGCGGGGTGGCATTTTTATGACTGTCTTCCCTCTGCTAATTTTTCGAGATCAGCTCATTCACAGCCGAAACTAATTTGTGATACTGATAAAGTCTCTTTCTTAGTTGATAACTCTATTTTCTTTGCTCATCATCAGTTGATAAATATAAGCTCACTAGAACATCACCAGAGCTACATGCTGTGTTGTTGTGTTGCTTGTGGTTTGAATATGGAATGTCAACTCGACCTACGCAGTGGTGTGTAGACATAGATTGTGAGTATAATATGCGAATGATAAGAAGAGTTCGTGGTGTTGACAAATGGTCTTTTTCTCACACTCATGTATGGCTGGAAGTCATCGACACCAACGACTGTGTACCTTTGCTACAGTTTAATTGGACGTACACACTCGACAGCACGAATAGTGACAAATCACAGGTTGGCATAATACATCATGGTACAGTGGATAAATGGTCTTGCAATGATACATGGGCACTCATGTAGAATAATAGCATAATGGACTGTCAGTAGACAAGCACTCAGTATTGCCCATATAGATATATCATCTGAGTTTACTGACAAAGCACGTCAGATTATAAACAATATTCAAGATGGCTTCTAGACCTAACCTCGTCTAGCGAAGATTCCTTGAAATAATATTCAGCACATATTTTTCTTATAATCATATTGAACCGCTAGTACTGGGTTCTGATGTGTAGCAGTGATCTCTGGACTCATCAAGCGATAATACGGGGTATCCCTTTCTCTTCTTGAAAGTCACAAAATATTTGGATACAAGATGGCTTCTCTCGTGAGCTGTCACTCACGTTTGGATACAGATAATGAATCTGTATTAAAGTTAGTCATTCATTAAATGTTCTCATAGCTCTGTAGATTCTATCATGACACAATTGACTTCATCATACAAGATATAGTGCTGCTAGGAATGAATGTCATCTTCATCTAGTTAAATATATTCTCTCAGACGTACAAATCGTGCCTATCGAAAAACGGTGGCTTCGTAAGAGAGTTCATAAGGAGAATCTTTTGTTACCTTGGTATCAGAAATATGATTCTGCCATTCCTTGGCAATAAGAATAAACACTGGGGTAAAGCATACACGATAGGTCTAGACGACTATCACTTTCCCCATAAATACTGAGATCACTTTTTCCGGCGACAAGCCGCTACACAAAAATCATAGCCCCCATCAGGGCGAAGCCAAATCACACCTCTCTAGCGACACATCCGCCGAACAGCCCTTTGACCTTTCTAACGACAAAAGACCATATAGTTCGACTTAGATATGTAAAGATATACAGATATAAGACAGACTCGTCCTACCCAGACAAACATTACACATAAATTCAGGCCATAGATACACTGAAGCAAGAACAACCTATTTCTACCCAAACAAAGAATAAATCGCAGTAAAACTGGATTCATCCGCGGAGTTCGATCGAAGTGACGACACTCCTTTCAAGGGAAGTAACTCAATAATGACTTTTCCTTAAGCACTAAAAAGTATCTATTTTGTTTACAAAATATTTGCGAACATAACAAGCATACAAATGTATTAACAACGCATGAATAATGCGCAGATGAAAATATCAGGAATAAATATAACGCCTAATATGAGGCTAAGTCGACTTATGGAGCGACTGGTGAGAATGTATCTCATAAACTGAGAGAAATTATTTCTCTACAAGTAAATTTTTCCAGGAAGGTGTCATCAAAGTATAATACAATTCTGGCAATTACACAATGCCTAAAAAATTTCATACCATAATTTCGTATTAGATATCTTAAATTTATGATTTATGAAGAAAAATCATCAAAGCACAGCGGTGAATAAACATCAATGAACCGCTAAGTAGTGATACAATCATTATATTATTAAATTACAAATGTGTATCTATCTTGATATAGAAAGGAACTATTATAAACTAGACATATCAAGAAGTCTAAGACCTAATAGTTATGTGGAATCATGTGGGCATCTTGACAGAATGTCTGCCATCACATTATCTGATCCACGAATAGCTCGCACAGAGAAATGAAAAGGTTGAAGAGCAATTGCATATCGAGTAGACCTCGAGCTCTTCAAATTCTTACTCTGTATAGCAGTAAGAGCTTTTTGGTCGGTTTCTACTATGAAATGTGCGCCTAGAAGGAATCTCTGTAGTTTGAGGATCGACCAAACCATAGCTAATAGCTCACGGTCTAAAACCGAATAATTCCTTTCTGCCGCATTAAGTTTTCTGGAAATATACATTACAGGATGCAGAGTTCCAGAGTACTCTTGCATTAGTGCCGCTCCAATCCCAGTGGATGAAGCATCACTACGAAGAACAAATGTCTTATCTTTAGTAGGTAACACTAAAATAGGTGGTGTTGAAAACAATGTTTTAATCTTATCCAAAGAGCATTGGCATTCCTGAGACCAGTGGACCATATTAGGCGAACCTTTCTTTAAAAGTGTAGAAAGAGGTGCCATGATAGAGGATAGATTCTGAATGAATCTGCCATAAAATTGAATAAGACCTAACAGACTTCTCACCTGTTTTTTAGTCTTAGGGATAGAGATGTTAAGTATCTTACTTGTATTATGGTCCTCTGTCTTTAGGAAACCATGACCAACTCGGTGGCCTAGGAAAGAAATTTCGCTAAAACCAATATAGGCTTTAGAGGGTTTCGCTGTCAGGTTGTGCTCGCGCAAAGTAGACAGCAATTCATCTAACCCTGAATAGTGATCTTCCCAAGTATCGCTGAAAAGACAGATGTCGTCTAGATATGCAATGACATCTGACCGATAAGATAGGATTCGGCGCATCATGCGTACGAATGTAGCTGGTGCGTTCATAAGACCGAAAGGCATAAAATTCCATTGGAACAAACCTCTAGGTGTTGAAAAAGCCGTGAGAGGTTTGGCGCGTTCAGATAAAGGAACTTGCCAATATCCTTTAGACAAATCAAGTTTAGTGAAAAAATGAGATTTGGAGAGTCGAGTAAGTAGCTCTTCCAGTAAAGGCATAGGTTCGGCATCGAACTTCGTTACTTGATTCAATTTGCGATAGTCGACGCAAAGACGTATGTTATTGTCTTTTTTCCGAACAATAACCATCGGCGAAGAATATGCAGAGGTGGATGGTTCGATTATTTTCAAATCTATCATCTCATCCAACTCTTTCTCGACTTGTGCTTGAAAATGTATAGGTATAGGATAAGGTCTAACCCTAATAGGAGTATGGTCAGTTAGAACAATGTCATGTTCAATGACATGAGTTTGTCCAGGGATGTCAGTGAGTACATCCTGAAATGTTTGCAACATAGTTGAAACTTGTCGCTGTTCTCCTAGAGACAAATCAGGAGAGACAGTAACGTTCTTCCATGATTCACTAGAATGAAGTGGGATCATTGGAAGAGGAAGATTTACATCTGAAAAACTTGTTTCCTCATCCTGTATCACGGACAGTGATGAGTAATGACCATGTTGTACTGGAGAATTGTCCGTTGCTTGGAAAATGGGTTGCAAATAATCCGGACGTTCATGGAATTCAGTAAGCATATTGATGTGGAAGGTTTTATGCTTCCCATCAATATCGACAATATAGTCGACATCGGAAATTTTCGATATTATATCGTACGGACCTTTCCAAGAAATAAGTAGTCTGTTTTCCCTACAAGGTAGTAATACAAATGCTTTGTCCCCAGGACAAAGTTGTCGTAAGCATCTCTTCTTATTGGCAAATTGCCTTGCCTTCTGTTTCGCAAATTCAGAAGAAGAAGTTGCTAATTTGCATGCTTCGATAATCTTTTGTCTCAACGCGATGACATATTCGTAGGATGACTTTGTGTCATCGTCAATATTGTCAGCTGTTATGAGATCATGAAGCAACGACATAGGGCCACGCGGACGCGCGCCAAAGACGAGTTCAAAGGGGGAAAATCCTGTATGTTCATTGGGGACCTCTCTGTAAGCGAAGAGGGCCGCAGGTAAAACTCTGTCCCAGTCTTGAGGATGATCCTCAGTTATCTTCCCTAGTAAGTTTTTAAGTGTTCTATTAAGGCGTTCGACCATCCCATTTGACATTGGATGATAGATACTACTTAAAGATCTATCTATCTGCAGAGTAGACATTACTTGAGACATGGTATCTGATATTAGTTGGGTGCCATGGTCTGACAATATCTCTCCGGGGAACCCCAGACGAGAAAATATAAGCCAAAGAGCATCTGCAATATCAGCAGTAGTAATGCTCTTCAGAGGAATAGCCTCTGGCCAACGTGTGCACATATCAACACACGTCAAGATAAACTGATGTCCTCTGGCAGACTTGATCTTAAATGGACCAATAATGTCTATGGCCATTTTTTGAAACGGCCGAATAGGAATGTCTGCCGCCTGAATGGGTGCAGCATGCCGTGGACCTTTGGATTTAACTTCCTGACATACTTTACAAGATCGACAATAAATCCGTATGTCCTTGTTTACCAATGGCCAAAAGAAAGCCGCAAGGACTCTTGACTTAGTACGGGAAAAACCCATGTGTCCAGCACACTGAGAGTCGTGAGCGTGCTGCAAAATTTTAACTCTCAAATTCTTGGGAACCAGGATTTGAGAATGACTTGACGTAATGGAGTCTTGAACCATACGTACAAGTACGCCATTCTTCTTTGTAATCCACGATTTACGACTTGTGTCTTTATTCGGATCACCTTTAGTTGCAAGAATGAAGAATTTCTTCAGAGTGGGGTCATCTTCTTGCTGTTTTATAAACGAGTCACGAGAAATTACCAAGGGATCATCTTGGTTATGCACTTCATTATCTTCAGTAGATGAAGTTTGAGGCATATTAAGAGCCTGAGCTCTAGTGACTACAGCGTTAGCAATCTGCATGTTTTGCCTTTCCCACGCGGAAATTTGTTGCGGAGTGCATTCTTTGACTCCATGAATGCGACCGATGATGAGGTCAGCGATCGGATTCGGAAGAAGACATGCGTGTACATCTCCTGTAAAGAAAGGAGTAGCAATCCTAATGATAGCAGTAGAGTATTTCTCTAATGTGCCGCCAAATGTTACACATTTGACTACTTGTCCAGTGGCACGGGAAGGATCTACGAGTGACTGCCTAACACCAATTGTGGTGCATCCAGAATCAAATAGCACGGAGACTGGATTGTTATTTACTAAACCCTTATGTAAGACAAGAGAACCTCTTCCATCATGCGCGACTGATGCAGGAAGAGCAGGAAGAGGATGGCCGCAGCTTAAAGTAGACACTGTGGTTGGCTCAAATAATGTTTTGCATTGGGGGCACTGAGATGCTCTCCCAAAATCAAAAGCGGCACATGCCATATTATTAGCGTCATTATTGTCTTTACTCTGTTTATAGGCTTCATGGGACTCTTGTTGTGCAGAGTTTGCCTGAAAATGTGGTTTATGTCTTCTGTTTTGAGATCTACCTCGGTTATTATTACCTCTGTAGTTATTGTTACCTCTATTGTAACCCCTATTTGGGTTTGAGTCATAGTTCTCTTGGTTACCATTATCATATTCATTATAATGAGTATCTCTGTAATTGCGATCTTGTTGACTCCAAGACGGATACCTCGGATAGTTTCTATAATTACTTCCTCTATGGAAATTACTATAATTGTGACCACCCCTGTGTCGAGAGCTATCAGCTCGTCTCCAGTTCTTTGAAGAAGAACCCTGAAATGATTGGTTACCTTGGTTTTGATAACTATTATGGTTACCTTTTTTATCAAATCTGTTTTGAGGTCCCTGAAATCTGTGTGAATAATTGGGATTGTATGGTGTTGCTGAAGCAACTGGCATACTCTCCTTAATCTTAGTGTTGCCAAAAGTCACGTCGGGGTGTGCAGTGACATATTGGGAACAATATTCTTCCATTTCCTTTAGAGATTTGGGTTTACGCTCATGTATAAATTCAAGGAATGGTTTGTTAACACATGACATAATCTTATCTCTGAGCAACAAATCCATAAGTCCTTCATACGTTTTTTCTGTTTTGGAAAGCTCAATCCAACGATCAACTGTGAGACGTGCCTTTGCAATGAATTCTGAGAATTCTACACCTGTCTCAGGCACCATCGTCTTAAACAAAAGGCGATAGCCTTCCTCACTTAGCTGGTATTTTTTTTATCAAAGCCGCCCTAATGACATCATAATTATCCTTATCTGCTTCTCCTACAAGGCATAACCTAGTCAGAGATTCACCTTTCAAGTTTTCTGCTAATTGGTTAGCATATTGTGATTTATCCACATTATGTGTACGACAAGAACGTTCAAATCTATCCAGCCAGAATGTAATATCGTCACTGGACTGATTGAACGGTGGAACCTTAACCTTGTAAGTAGAAGGTTTACCATTACCACTAGATGCCTGATTAACATTACTCATACTTGTCAATCTCAATTTCTCTAACTCAAATTCATGTTCTCTTATTGCTTTTTTTTCTTCAGCTTCTCTGTCTAATCTTTTTAGTTCAGCTTCCCTGTCTAATCTTTTTTGTTCAGCTTCACTGTCTAATCTTTTTTGTTCAGCAGCAGCTTCTCTTTCTAATTTTTTTTTTGTTCAGCTTCAAATCTCCTTTCCTCCACCTGCATCTGCAATTTCTTTAGTTCAGCAGCAGCATCAGCTTCTTTTTCTAATCTTTTCTCTTCAGCCAGAGCTTTTCTCTCTTCTGCAGCAGCTTTTCTCTCTTCAGCAGCAGCAGCAGCTTTTTTCTCTTCAGCAGCAGCTTTTCTCTCTTCAGCAGCAGCAGCAGCTTTTTTCTCTTCAGCAGCAGCTTTTCTCTCCTCTGCAGCAGCTTTTCTCTCTTCAGCAGCAGCAGCAGCTTTTTTTTCTCTTCTGCAGCTAATGCTTTGTCATATTGAGCAACTGCCCATTCTTCTAATTGTTGACCAGTCTTATCAAGGGCTTTCCCTTGTATAATGAAGTATTCTAATGTAGACATGATGTCTAACAATAATACTAATCACCTGAAATAATAATAATACCACAAGTTCTTAATGACTTGATTAATCAGCACACTATCCCAATATCTGTGGGTCACAAGCCTTAATAAGGTCTTGTATAACAGTAATAATAATCAAGTACTGGTTTATACCATAATCCAAGTGCAGTGCACAGGCAATAGTGTCTTATGAAATATACCTATATAAAACATATGTCAACCAACAGAATACATAAAGTACAAATAAGACTGACAATACGAAAACGTTTGCAGAAATCAAATAAATCAAATAGGGAAATCAATGAAAATAATCACTGAATCTGCAAGGAATAACAACACAAATGACGTCACAGTATATGAATATAAATTGTGAATAGAACTGAAAGATAGGAAAGGGTAGACCAACAAATTACAAACAAATCAAAACAAAACTAAAGAACAAAGAAATATTACAAAAATAACAATAATTACAGTCTTCACAGCTAACACAAATAGCAACTAGTTGTTGCAAGCAAATTTCCAATTAAGGAAATTGCACCTAAAGAAAACGCCCACAACGGACCCTCTATCACGTGGGATATTCTGTTGTGAGGACACCGCCCAACCTAAACACAACCCGCTGACATATAAACTAACATACTATACAAACAAATAACATGTAAACATAAATATATAAATTATGTGTATGATAGTATGTGTTGCAAAATAGGCTCAGTTTTACAGTAATGGCAAAGTTATTCTTATGAAAATAAATAAACTGCCACTTTATTGAATTACAAATTCTGGCCTTAAATATTAAAGTTCATATATAGAAAACAAGAAGATCCATCGATGAAAATAGGACTTCTTAGTTCAATAATACTGTCTTCCTGTTAATATTGACAAGAATTGATCCAACTGTTCTGTGAAACTCTGTAATGTCTAATGTAAAAATGTCAACAACGCTGACCTACATACTGCATTCACTTGACAGGTCACGTGACGAAGTGTTGACAAAGAGCAAACTAATACTGCAAGTGTGTCGTATCAGCCACAGGAAACGGTCTGGTATCGGTAGTCTGTTGACTTCTTAACTTCTGCGAGGTCAAACCCAGAAAGCTGGTCCACCAGTTGATAAATTCTCTCTTTTGATAACTCTATTTTCTTTGCTCATCATCAGTTGATAAATATAAGCTCACTAGAACATCACCAGAGCTACATGCTGTGTTGTTGTGTTGCTTGTGGTTTGAATATGGAATGTCAACTCGACCTACGCAGTGGTGTGTAGACATAGATTGTGAGTATAATATGCGAATGATAAGAAGAGTTCGTGGTGTTGACAAATGGTCTTTTTCTCACACTCATGTATGGCTGGAAGTCATCGACACCAACGACTGTGTACCTTTGCTACAGTTTAATTGGACGTACACACTCGACAGCACGAATAGTGACAAATCACAGGTTGGCATAATACATCATGGTACAGTGGATAAATGGTCTTGCAATGATACATGGGCACTCATGTAGAATAATAGCATAATGGACTGTCAGTAGACAAGCACTCAGTATTGCCCATATATATATATATCATCTCTGAGTTTACTGACAAAGCACGTCAGATTATAAACAATATTCAAGATGGCTTCTAGACCTAACCTCGTCTAGCGAAGATTCCTTGAAATAATATTCAGCACATATTTTTCATATAATCATATTGAACCGCTAGTACTGGGTTCTCATGTGTAGCAGTGATCTCTGGACTCATCAAGCGATAATACGGGGTATCCCTTTCTCTTCTTGAAAGTCACAAAATATTTGGATACAAGATGGCTTCTCTCGTGAGCTGTCACTCACGTTTGGATACAGATAATGAATCTGTATTAAAGTTAGTCATTCATTAAATGTTCTCATAGCTCTGTAGATTCTATCATGATACAATTGACTTCATCATACAAGATATAGTGCTGCTAGGAATGAATGTCATCTTCATCTAGTTAAATATATTCTCTCAGACGTACAAATCGTGCCTATCGAAAAACGGTGGCTTCGTAAGAGAGTTCATAAGGAGAATCTTTTGTTACCTTGGTATCAGAAATATGATTCTGCCATTCCTTGGCAATAAGAATAAACACTGGGGTAAAGCATACACGATAGGTCTAGACGACTATCACTTTCCCCATAAATACTGAGATCACTTTTTCCGGCGACAAGCCGCTACACAAAAATCACAGCCCCCATCAGGGCGAAGCCAAATCACACCTCTCTAGCGACACATCCGCCGAACAGCCCTTTGACCTTTCTAACGACAAAAGACCATATAGTTCGACTTAGATATGTAAAGATATACAGATATAAGACAGACTCGTCCTACCCAGACAAACAATACACATAAATTCAGGCCATAGATACACTGAAGCAAGAACAACCTATTTCTACCCAAACAAAGAATAAATCGCAGTAAAACTGGATTCATCCGCGGAGTTCGATCGAAGTGACGACACTCCTTTCAAGGGAAGTAACTCAATAATGACTTTTCCTTAAGCACTAAAAAGTATCTATTTTGTTTTATTTGCGACAAAATATTATTATATTGCAAAGACTGCACATAACAAGCATAGACTGGACTTCCATCATGGGACATTTCTTTTTTCTGCAAGAAAATTATATTTCTGTAATTGTCAGTACTATACTGATCCTAGAGCCAATAAAAACCTCAGGCTACACTGGGAGGCTCATTCCTGGGATATTTCTATATACCTTGAGCCATACTTAGTCTATTCATCTATTTACTAACTCTATCTTGTGCCACCCATAGATAACTAAAGAAACAAATTTTAGAAAAAAATCATAAGTACAATTTTTTAAATTGTTTTCTTAGGAGGAGTATCATTTAGTACTCAGTAAATAGTTGATGCTCACAAAGTTGCACGGAAATTATTTGTTCAATTAAATTAATTAAGTTTAATTACAATAATTTGGATATAGTGAATTAACATACCCTCTCTAAGTAACGTCATGGCTGACCTAGTGAAGTTCTGAACTGCGATCATGCAGATGGGTAAGGAATTAAATATGACAGGTGATGTTCTTATTCAGTATGTCACAACAGAAGTGGACAAACACATGGATAGAGAGGAAAGGAAATTGCAAGTTGAAGCTGAAAGAGAAGCTAAAAGACTGGAAGCTCAGAGAGAAGGCAAAAGACTGGATGCTGAGAGAGAAACCAAAAGATTAGAAGTTGAAGAAAGGAAATAAGCAGCTGAAGCCAAGAAATTGGAGGCAGAAAATGAGGCAAAGAAAATTGACGCCGAGGAAAGGAAATTACAAGCAGAGAGAGACTATGAGTTGAGATTAAAAGGGCTTGAAATTCATGCAACTACTGTCAATAATGGTGGTAACTCATCTCACTCTGAGAGTAGCTCCAGCCAGAGCACCTCAAGTGGAGCCATGAATTTTCATCTGGACCCATTTCTTGAGAAAGAAGACGCCATTGAGTCGTACCTGGATAGATACGAAAGACTTGCCACTACCTATGGCTTAGTAAAAGAAAAGTGGAGTCTTAAACCAGCTCAGGGATTGAGAGGTGTGGCCTACGATGTATATTTGAAGCTCTCAAGAGATGACCAGGAAGATTATGAAATCCTGAAGCAGGCATTGCTTGTGAGATACGAAAAGAACTCAGGATCGTATAAAAAGAATTTCCGAACAGCAAAACTTCTTCCAGGAGAAAACTATCACCAATTCTCTGCTAGATTGAAAACCTATTTGGAAAAATGGAGTAGTTTAGGAAAGTGTTATGATCTGAAAGAAATGATAATGATGGAGCAAGTGAAAGAATTCATGCCTCAAGAAATGTGGAAGTTTATCATGGAACAAGGAGCAGAGAGATTGGGAGATATTGTAACTGTTGCTGAGAGATATCAAGCAGCTCAGGCAGAATTATTAGGAAATAAGAAAAAGCAGGATGAAAACTTCAAATCATCACAAAACTATACCAAATATGAACAAAAGGACCATACCACAAGAAACAAACAAAGATTTTACCAAAAGGACAAAAACCCTCTAAGATCGGATAAGACACCTTACCGGAAGGAAGGAAAGTGGTGTAAAACGTGTCTAATGAGTAACCACAATACTGCAGATTGCAGAAGGAACAACCCTCCTTATCACGCTGCGTGTCTTACAACAGGGAACAAGGGAAGGAAGGAACTGGCAGATAGTCAGAATGACCTCCATCATCCCCCTGTTTGTGAGGAAGTGACATGTAATGGCACTAAAATTCAGTGCTTATATGATTCATGATTGGAGTTCGACTCAGTCGTGAGTGCAACCTTAGTGCACCCTGATCAACTTACCACAGAAACAGTGGACATACAAGGGGCAATGGAGGAAACCGGCACCATGACACTTCCCATTGCAATGATCAACGTGAGAACTCGCTATGTGGAAGGAGTGATAAGAGCAGCAGTGAGTGATGATCCTGTATACCCGCTGGTAATAGGATGTAAATATGTCTTTTTGGGTGACCCAATAAAACCTGTTGTCATGGCAGCAAACTTTACCAGGTCAAGCACCAAAAAGAAGGAGGGAGATCCAATAAACATTCATCGTATAAAGATGAAAAAGGCTCAAGAAGCAGACAGCACATTGAAGCCTTGTTTCGGCAAATTGCCAAAGGCCCATAACCCTCCAGAGAAAGGAGACTACTATATGGAAAATGGCCTACTCTACAGACAAGCTGGAAAAGGACCTAAAGGACATGGACAGCTGGTAGTGCCAAAATTCTACAGTGAGGAAATTATGGAGCAAGAGCATGCTACATCAGGCAGTGGTCACAGAGGAAAAGGGGCCACTGCCAAAATATAGCATTGCGATATTACTGGCCAGGAATAATTGAAGACATAGTTGGTATATGAAATCCTGTTCAGAATGTAACCAGGTAACCTCATTCAGAAGTGTAGACCAGTTACATGACTTAGGGAAGCATTGTTGCGGACGTAGGCCCACAAAGAAAATACACAAGAGAAAACAACAGGTAGATGCAGTGATAAAGAGAAAACAAAATCACAAGTCTACTGTTACACCAGTAACCATGGAAACTTTCCGTATTGTACATAGAGGGACGAAAGACATCCCACCCCGACTAGATATTTGTCGGAACACCATGGCCTGGATCATTGGAAAATTTGGTTAGTCAGCAACCAGTATTAAAAAAGCTGCAGAAACAAAACAGAACCATAGGAGGTAGGAACCAGGGCTGTACCAAACAATTGATGGAGACATGTCCCACTTCGGTATACTGCCCCTTACAATAGAAATAGGTGTGGGTCCGGCAACGTTGTTGTATTGCCGTCCCCATGCACGGTCCACTGGAAGCATTGTTGCGGACATGGACTGAACAATAGCAAGCACAAGCACTCAAGGATGAGATTGACTATCTCTTAAAAGAGAAAATTATTTCAAAGTCTGAATCTCCCCACAACTCAAGTGTGGTGCTATTAAGGAAGCCTAGTGGTGAACACAGGTTATGTATTGACTACAGGAAGCTAAATGCGATCACAGAATCTCAGGTGGACCCATTACCTGACACCAACCAGCTGTTCTCTACACTGAGTAAAGCTAGGCATTTATCGAAGGTAGATCTAAGCAAGGGATACTACCAAATACCAGTGAAACCAGAAGTTAGGAAAATGCTGGCATTTAGTACATCAGACGGACACTACGAGTTTAACGTATTACCCTTTGGACTAAAAAATGCTCCAAGTATCTTTTCAAGAATGATGAGGAAATTGTTGGAACCTCTACAAAATTCCCATATCACTAACTTTATGGATGACATTCTTGTTGCTACAAACACATTTGAAGAGCATATAGTAGCGATATCCATATTGTTTGACAGATTGAGAGAAACTGGATTGACTGCACGTCCAACCAAGTGCTATATCGGTTGTAAGGAGTTGGAATTCCTAGGTCCCACTATTTCTACAGGTCATATGTCTCCTGACCCAAAGAATATAGAGAAGTTAAAGAAGGCACCCAGACCTCAAACGAAGAAATATGTGAGATCATTTGTGTCATTATGTAGGTTCTATCAGAAATACATACCCCACTTAAACTCTCTGTGTACACCATTAACTAACTTAACTAGGAAAGGACAGCCTGACAAAATCAAATGGAATGCTGACTGTGAAAAAGCTTACACAGAGTGAAAAGCAAAACTCACCAGCAAACCCATCCTTACGCTACCGGATATCACACATGAATTTGTATTAAGGACGGACGCTAGCAGTATAGGTATTGGTGCAACTCTCTTGCAGCAATCAAAAGTCCAGCCGGAGGAACTTTTACCAGTCGCCTACGCCAGTAGGAAGCTGAATGCAGCTGAGTTGAATTACGCGGCAATAGAGAAAGAATGTTTGGCTCTAATTTGGTCCATCGACACATTTTCACCTTACCTGTATGGGACACACTTCATAGTCCAAAGCGATCTCCTGCCTTTAACATTCTTGGCTGCATCTAGAAAGTTACATTCGAGATTGTTAAGGTGGAGTCTGCTTCTGGCGCCTTATTCCTTTACAGTGAATTACATTCCGGGAAGAGACAATGTAGGAGCTGATTTTTTAAGTCGACACCCGATTACTATGGAAGTACAGACGAGAAATGATTAACTACAGCAGGTGTTTACACGTCAGCTATGACAGGTCACAGCTAGGAAAGTATGGGGCTATGTCGTGAAACGTGTGTGTAAACCCACTTCTTTGTTAATACATATGCACAGCCAATCAACGAACAGTCTCTAAGCCTAAAATTTCGGGACGCGGTCACGGCCATCTTGTTCCCCCAAGATGGCGGCAGACAGAAGAAAATTAGGCATAAGCCCTGTATTTCGGGACTCGGTCACGGATTGTACGAAACCGCAGATAACCAATCAAAAGGTTTCCTTACACACTGGCATTTACCTGAGTTTACCTTTATAAACGGGCGCATTTTATTCAAAATCACACACACCAACACGAAGGCCAGCTAGCGACCGACTGGAGAAGAGAACCTGTCAAGACTGATTTATTGCTCACCTGCATTGACCGGACAGACTTGCTGCACTAGTCGAGTCAAAATCTGGCTTGTATAAATCTTAGAGGGTTTTATTCGTGTCATCCAACCTGAGGTCGTATGTTGGAGTCAATCCAGCTGCCTGGAACTTCGCAGGAGCACAGTGATTGTACCGGAGCTACATCCTTAGTCCCCCTCAGTCTTGGGTGGGCTAACGAACGATCATCAGCGGGTGTTGTGTGCAAGAAATTAAGGACAGAACTGTTTCAAGAGATGAGTACACATTAGTACCAGTTCCGTCGGCAATTGTGAGCATTTAACGGTCAAGGAAGAAAAAGGGATTTAGCGTAGTAAGAGACACGATTAACAGCATAGCTGATAAATTTTATATATACTTAATTAACAGCACAGCTGATATAAATTTGTTTCCTATAATTGGAAGACTTGTTATATATATATATATATATATATATATATATATATATATATATATATATATATATATATATATATATATATATATATATATATATATATATATATATATATATATATATATATATATATATATACATTCATATTTTCCATAAATATAACACTGTAAATACCAGTCAATTTTCCCCATAATACTACTTCTTACAATGGACAGATTTCACAAGTAAAACGGCCGCGCCAACACATAAAAATATACAGGGTGTCCATAAAGTCTCTTTACAATTTAACAAATTTATTACAAAGGCAATTGATGAGATATCTTAATCAGATTTGTTCTATGTACTCAGTGGTTATCAAAGTTAGAGCTACCACGTTCAACAGTGCACAAAGTCCTACACAAGAACTTGCGATTGTACGCTTACAAAGTGCAACTCTTACAGGCGCTCGAGCCAAATGATAAACCAAGACGAAAAGAGTTTGCAGTTAACATGCTGGAACGAATTTCTGAGGATGAAACGTTCCTCACCCGAGTTTGTTTTAGTGATGAGTCAACCTTTCATGCTTCAGGGAAACTGAACACACATAATGTGAGAATCTGGGGATCAGAACACCGCCATGTGACTAGGGAACTTCACCGAGATAGTCCAAAGGTGAATGTGTGGTGTGGGATCATGTGAAATCGAATCATTGGTTCATTTTTCTTCAACGAGACATCAATTACTGCAAATGTTTACCTTGACCTTTTGACTGAATATGTGGCACCACAACTAGATGACCTTCAACCAACCATCATTTTCCAGCAAGATGGTGCACCACCACATTGGGGACTGCATGTTCGTGGGTTCCTAAATCAAACATTTCCAGACCGGTGAATTGGAGGGGATGGCCCAATTCCCTGGCCACCTTGTTCACCAGATATCACTCCCCTGGACTTCTTTTTATGGGGTTATGTTAAAGATATCGTGTATCGAACAAAGATACGGGACATCACTGACCTAAAGCAAAAGATCACTGATACCATTGCCAGCATTGATGAGGCTTTGGTACAGCAAACATGGCAAGAAATCGAGTACCGTCTTGATGTGCTTCGTGCAACTAATGGTGCCCATGTAGAGGTGTATTAAATGAGGCAAAAAAAACTTCAATATCTACTTCTCATTTTGTAATAATTTCCACATATTTGTCTTTTCATTTGCCTTTGTAATAAATTTGTTAAATTGTAAAGAGACTTTATGGACACCCTGTACAGTATATCATATTTACATCAAGTGCCACATGTGCAGAAACGCCATCACACCAAGCTGACGAAGACTCTGTAGCCTAGCATTGCGCTCAACACAACCTATGAACACACCAATCCAACCGCGTGTTGTATTGGCAAACCTCACATTGTGAAGAACAAACGATCCGGCCATCGACACTTGGAGGAAATTAAGTGGGCCGTACAGTGTTATGGATTACAGACAAAGACATGCATATTGTGTACAAATGCCCAGAGCTTTGTTGACATTCAGAAAGAGGCCAAGAGACAAGATATCAATTTTTAATAGTTTAGTATTAGACTTCATTCACCACCATCATCACTTAGTATAGGATTTAGATTAGGTAAAAGGTAAAGGATCCCGTTACACGCCCATTGAGGCATATTGGGAATATGGTGTTAGGACCATATTTTCTCGACCGTCGGCACACTAGGGGTGATGTGGTCAGCATCACGCCGGTCGCCTTAACCTTCCAAGAGTTGCTCTGGCGTATTCAGTTGGGTACTGGAAGGTATGTATTTCAGAGCTGGCATTTGCTGATGATGTTGCCCTGATTGCTAAATCAGAGGCACATCTCCAGTCCAACCTGCATGACTGGAAGGAAGAGCTGGAGAAGAGAGGGATGGTCATAAGTAGCTCTAAAACAAAATCCATAGTGATATCACGAGAAGAAAGAAGACATCAGATTAAGCTGGGAGAACAGGCCCTGGAGCAGGTCGACCACTTTAAATATCTCGGAGCTATTATAGAACGAAAGGAAGGCATCAAAGAAGAGTTAACCACTCGAAAAGCAGCAGCTAGTAGACTTTTTCAGGCCATAAATCGAGGATTCCTCAGCAAGAGAGAGGTTGGTAAGAAAACGAAGATGGCTGTATACCGCTCCACCTATGTCCCAGTCTTGACATATGGATGCGAGTCATGGGCAATGACTACAACCCATAAAAGCCAGATCCAAACCTCAGAAATGAGGTATCTGAGGAAGGTGGTTGAAGTAACAAGAAGAGACATGGTCCGCAACCAGACGATCCGTCAAGGCCTAAAATCTCACCCCCTGCAGACCCAAGTAGAACAGTCCCAACTATAATGGTTTGGCTATGTCTGCAGAATGGGAGAAGATCGGCAACCACGACAAGCATGGGAAACAAAGAGCCAGGGTTCCAGACCCACAGGACGACCCAGAGTCCGCTGGGAGGACAACATTAGACAATTTTTGAAGGACTGAGGACTATAATGGAACCAGGCCAGGAGGAAGACAGCCGATAGGATAGTCTGGCGCTCTCTCTTCCAAACCTCTACACCTCACGGTAGAAGGGGAACGACTAAGTAAGTAAGTAAGAGTTGCTCTGGTACCCATTTGGGGCTCGGTCGACCCAGGAGCCGTTTGCGGCTTTAAAAAATCCCACCTCATCTGGGGATCGAACCATAGACTACTGAGCCAGGAAGCCAGTGCAGTAACCACTGTGCTACCGATTAGATTGTGCATTTTACGTGTTAACTACCACCTTCTTTTCCAGGTATAATTATATTTAGTTGTCAGTGAATTTCTATTATTTAATTTGGTCGTTGTGCTACATATAAGTAATTCAATAAATGTTGTAATAGTGTTTGCGTTACCAACACACATTAGTTTCAGACACAGAGAAGGAAAGAGAGTGTGCGAGAGACATACAGTTCTTTCTTTCTTACTATTCTGTCCACTCAAGAGGGTAGAGGGGTTGGGGGCTCGCGAGCTATAGGGGAGGATAGATAGATTGGAAGGAGTGACAGTGTCACGAGATTCAGAATCACTGGGATTATCTGCTGGGAACTTATCCAAAGGTCTCAAATTCGCCTTCTTCTGCTTCTACTGTCTATCTTTACCCGGTTGCAAGGCAAATCTGAGCCATGGACAATGCCTACGCAACCAACATAACTCTCCATGGTTAATCCTCGGGTTAACCTTGTGACAATCAGCTACCACGACAAATTAGGGAAACTAAGAGCCGGGGATCCAGACTTCCAGGACGATCTAGAGTCCACTGGGAGGACAACATTAGACAATATCTGAAAGACCGAGGACTAGAATGAAACCAGGCCAGGAAGAAGACAGCCATAGGATAGTATGGCGCTCTCTCTTCCAAACCTCTAGAGACACCTCAATGTAGAAGAGTGTGACCGTGCATGCTAATGGCTTGTGATGATTGTGTGTATAGTGGGTTCGTATCACTGCCCTAACAGTAGGCAGTTGGATGATGATGTTAAGTTACTTCTGATGACCACTTCGACGATTACAACCAGAATATGACAGACAGATGGTTTACATATCTGGTAACATATTTCACGCCGACAGCAGTGAACGTAATGTGGAGTTTATTTACACAAGAATCACCAGCAACAGTTGAAATGAAAATGTTCTGCCCAACCTTCCCACCGAGGCTGGTAACTTTATACAGCAAAAGTTATTTCATAATGCAAATGCAAACATCGTCCTTACTCATTCTCCATATTCACTATATGCTGTCACTGCTTTCTGGATATACTGCTGTCCCTTGTAGTCAAGGTGGTTATGCTTGAGAACCACTGTTGTCATTTTTAAAACTTCTGTCAAAGCAATTTTCTCAATACTCGTTGTTCTTTCTTCTGCTATTGGCTGACTCTGTTGTACTTCCATTTTCTTAACATTCGAGTCTTAGTGTAATTATTTAATGTATCTTGATAAAGACTGGCCTAAACCGCCAGGGGTGACTATTTCTACCAAAGGTCTGTTATCTCAAAATTTTCTTTGGCTATCTACTGCCTAATGTCCTCTCGTTATTCTAACTGTTTATTTAATTGTCGAGATTCGACACACCTGGTCGTCTTGAGAAGATGAACATTTTTTTCACACTTGGTAACACTGTCTCTCTTGTCTACACTTCTAACTTAAACACGTGGGAGAGAACCCATCTTCTTATCTTACGCTTAACGCGTCTGGATCTGAACTGATTAAAGCTAGAACCCCGATTTATCATTACCGTTATTTACAAGTTTCTAGATCAGACTTTGACAAGGATAGTTCACCGAAAATTCCGTGCAAAACTTACTTCGTTCACGTTACCCGAAAAGCCAAACTTTAATTTATCCTTCAAGGGACGCAATTATAACTTATCTCTCTTTCCTACAAATAAAATAATTCATAGTTTTATCTTTCTCCAAGCTTATGAAAATTTATGAAACTAGAATTGCTGACCCACGACTCACTATAAATTAAAAATCACGTAAAGAGTTTCCTATCATCATCATAAATTCTAAGCCCGTTAATATCAGCCCATTAAAATTTTCAAAACCATAATTTCTAACGCACGATGTCCTAACACAAGAGGAACGACTAAGTAATATAAAACACCACTCGTCGATTAACTGTAGAATTTGTGTTTAGCGCTTTATATTTCGTCGTCGTAAAAGAACCCTCCCTGCAACTTTAGGGGAGATCACTCTAATCTCTTATTAAAGAAACCAGCGCACAAACACTCACACACTCACACGCACACTATGGCTAGCGAAACAACAGACACATCACCGCAGATGGATGACAAGTGCCAGGACCGAAGCCTCCACGATCACCTAAGTTTGGTTATGAGCTACACTAGTTCTCGTTCATCATATCTGTAGCTATTGTCCTGATATAGGTTTTACATCTGCAACTCTAGGGTCATCATTGTAATTTGTTTCCTTTTAGTTCCATATGTAGCATAGCGCCACCCCTGTAGCTGACCTCTTGGCAGAAGCATCACAAAACATTCACATTTATGTAGCAATGCTTTACCAGGTTGCCATCCCCATGGACAACCTAATATTAGTGGCTTTGTACGACATGCCTAAGGGATCAGTAGTCATGTTCGTTATTTCTCTCTTAACATATCACCGGGAGCTATAAGGGGCGTAAATCTATTACGTTATGCCACTATTATAAAATAAAACTACTTAAAAAAACGGACACGTGATATTACAGGAAATGGGCTTGTGTGAATTTTTCTGTTGTCCCAATGTAAACGCAAAATGTGTTTACATTTTACATGTACACCGTTGAAACGCAGCAGAAAAACTCACAAGATCAGCACATATCGTGAGATTGGACAACAAATCAACTAAAAATTTTATTTAAAAAATAAACAAATAAAATACGGATGATGCTATTTTTGTTCGTGGGTTTATTACCCTGTAATGTGGCGCCCTCGGGGGAAGTTTAACCCATTTACTTTTGTAAGAACCGACCCATTAAGTCTGCTCCATCTCTTCTGTTAATACAAAATGAAGATTGACGCGTTATGAACTAAAAAAAGGTGAAGACAATTTGTTTCACTATCTAGCGCGTTATTTATAAAACCGGTAATGTCCAAAATAACGTTGCAATTCGTTCCGCACAGAATATGAGTCTCTTAGAAATAACTCTAAGAGATTCATTTTATGTGCGGAACGAGTTGCAACGTTCTTTTGGAGATTACCACAAAACCTATATTTGGAAGTGTAAAGAAATATAAATGTATTAATAGATCACTCATTTTGAATTACTAGAAATATGCATAGATTAATATATATATACGAAGTCAATGCATAAGGATTTGCTACGTGGGTAAGGTTCCGGTATCCGCGAAAAGCAAGGAAAAAATGGCTGTAGAGAGATGCTGTTCCTTGTAGTACGAGTGAGCTATGTGATTGACGACGTGTGTATTCTGATGAGAGATGTTCAACTTTAATTTTTTTTTCTTCTAAAAATCTACCTGATGTAATGAATTCATATTTTGCATGTAGTCTTACATTATCCATGACGTTACAAATATGTTGTTGTGAAGTCAATATCAATTCTGCATTCTTCAAAACCGTAAATTCCTTTGATCTTTTCCGAATCTTACAAGAAGCACGGCTTAAAAATTAAATTTTACAGTATACTACGTCATAAATGTCAAAAGTAGGATCAGAGACGTATCCATATCTGCTCACCGCAAAGGAAACAGCTATAAGTAGTGATACATTTAAATCTGAAACGTGGGGGTAAAAAACTGTATTCAAAACTATATTGTATACGACACGCTAAATTTTACATATACAAGGGGCTTGACATAAGTCTTGGTCCTGATCATGAAGGAGTCACAGGAGGAAGATGAAACTTGGCACATTTAAAGTTCATCATATTTGCACTGAATGTGTGAAGTACGCGTTTGTTTCTTCAATGGGTTTTTCCGCTACGGTGCACGGCGCAATGTACCCTATTGACCGGATCTGCTGCTCCAAAGATTTGACAAAACAATGGAAAAGAAGGAGGCCAGAGCTGTGATAAAATTTCTGATGTTTCAAGGAAAAACACCTACAGAAATACACAGGGAGATGGAACCAATGTTTCGTGATTCTTGTCGTTCATATACTTCGGTAAAAAACTGGTGTCAACAGTTTAAGTGCGGCCGCTCAAATGTTGCTGATCTGCCAAGATCTGGTAGACCAGCCTCAGAGTGCAACGATGAAAATGCAACAAAGTGAAGAAAATCATTGACCAGGATCGAAAAATGACAATTGTGGAGATAGCTAGTAGAGTAAAACTGAATGAAAGAACAGTTTATAGAATTTTACACAACAGACTGAACATGAGAAAAGTGTGTGCACGCTGGGTTCCGCGACTGTTGACACGTGAACAGAAGCAAACGAGGGTAAATTGCTGTCAACAGTTGCTCAAAAAGTGTCAGTCAAAAAACATTTTGGAGACCATGGTGACAGTAGATGAGACTTGGGTACACCATTATGACCCCGAATCCAAAATTGCCAGCATGCAAAGGAAAACCCCGGGCTCCCCAACACCTGTCAAGCCGAGAGCGCAGAAATCTGCAGGAAAAGTGATGCTGACTGTTTTTTGGGACGCCAAAGGTGTCCTGTTGGAAGATTATCTGCCTCGTGGCAACACAGTTAATGGACAGTACTATGCAGATCTTCTCACCAAACTAAGAAAGGTTGTGACCAGGAAACGAGGGATAACGCGCACTCAAAATCTTCCTTTGCTTCAAGACAACGCGCCCTCTCACAAAGCACGGCTGCAGCTAGCAGCCAACGATTTGATTATTGAAATTCTTCCACACCCACCATATTCTCCAGATTTGGCTCCATCAGATTTTTTTCTATTCCCAAATCTTAAAAAACAGCTAAAAGGAAATCATTTTGACAGCGATGAAGAAGTTATACTGGCATGTGATGACTGGTTTAGTTTGAAAAATAGGGTGTTCTACTCCCAAGGTTTTTCAAGGTCAAGCAGAGATGGCAGAAGTGTGTCAATTCAGACGGTGGCTATATTGAAAAGTAATAAACACTATACAAAATTTCAGCTCTCTGTGACATGTCCTTCATGGTCAGGCCCAAGACTTATGTCAAGCCCCTTGTACCTGCACTATTTCTTCGTGTTTTGAAGGAGCATAATTACATTGTTTTATGTTTTTGATATCTCAATTAAGTTACATTTATCTCAGTCCGTATCTGACTATTCCATTAGATTAACAACTGTTAATGGCTGGATAAACTGTAATCCATCACGTTGCCAGTATTCTTCTTCTTCACGGAGCACATGATACACATTTTATGTTATCATGTGGTGTTCTGTGCTGCAAACTGTCCTTTGATTTTAGCCCAAAGTAACTCTATTTGGTTAAGATGCGAATGATAAGATGGTAGTCGAAGAGAGGTGTGACCATATGATTCAATTATTTTTCCTTGCTTGCCCGACATTTTTAGACTCAACATCGACAAAAAGAAACTCTGTTAATACCAAGCGCAACCTGTGTTCTTCTATCAGGTCTACTGATGTCGTGATATAAACTCCCCTTTTTAGCCTCCCTGCAGAAGTGTCTGTACAGCATTACAGTAACCTTCTTCATAGTTATAAATTTGCACTTCAAACTCATAATGAATGTAATATTATTCTATATGTTCAGAAAAAAAAAGTTTCAATATAACTATAACTTTACAATAATTTCACAATGCGTCACTGACTTTACAACGGTACATATTTGCACTAATATTGTCGGACTATTTCAGCTTTCAACAGCTGACAACTGTGGTGCACGAAATGTCATGATTTCGTCTTAAAATATATTTTTTTGTATTAAAAAACCATTTATTGCCCGTGCAAAATAACTGTACTGCTGACATGCTACATTTTAATACCGGTAGGGGAGTGTGATTTTAATATAACCTGATGAATAGATATCTAAATCTAGATACATTTTATGGAGGCAAAAAATGTTTTTATAACGTCATGAACAATATAATACTACATGCAAAATATGAATTCATTACATCAGGTAATTTTTTAGAAACAAATTTTAAAGTTGGACATCAATTGGTGAACGGACTATACTACTACTACTACTACTACTACTACTACTACTACTACTACTACTACTACTACTACTACTACTACTACTACTACTACTACTACTACTACTACTACTACTACTACTACTACTACTACTACTACTACTACTACTACTACTACTACTACTACTACTACTACTACTACTACTACTACTACTACTACTACTACTACTACTACTACTACTACTACTACTACTACTACTACTACTACTACTACTACTACTACTACTACTACTACTACTACTACTACTACTACTACTACTACTACTACTACTACTACTACTACTACTACTACTACTACTACTACTACTACTACTACTACTACTACTACTACTACTACTACTACTACTACTACTACTACTACTACTACTACTACTACTACTACTACTACTACTACTACTACTACTACTACTACTACTACTACTACTACTACTACTACTACTACTACTACTACTACTACTACTACTACTACTACTACTACTACTACTACTACTACTACTACTACTACTACTACTACTACTACTACTACTACTACTACTACTACTACTACTACTACTACTACTACTACTACTACTACTACTACTACTACTACTACTACTACTACTACTACTACTACTACTACTACTACTACTACTACTACTACTACTACTACTACTACTACTACTACTACTACTACTACTACTACTACTACTACTACTACTACTACTACTACTACTACTACTACTACTACTACTACTACTACTACTACTACTACTACTACTACTACTACTACTACTACTACTACTACTACTACTACTACTACTACTACTACTACTACTACTACTACTACTACTACTACTACTACTACTACTACTACTACTACTACTACTACTACTACTACTACTACTACTACTACTACTACTTCTACTACTACTACTACTACTACTACTACTACTACTACTACTACTACTACTACTACTACTACTACTACTACTACTACTACTACTACTACTACTACTACTACTTCTACTACTACTACTACTACTACTACTACTACTACTACTACTACTACTACTACTACTACTACTACTACTACTACTACTACTACTACTACTACTACTACTGCACTGCTACTACTACTACAGCAGCTGCTACTACAATAACAACATGATTTACAACAACAAGTGTACTAGAACTACAATTACTACTACTTTAAGAACAACAACAATATCAACTACTACTACAACAACTGCTACTACAATAACAACAAGATTTACAACAACAATAATAACTCTACTAGAACTACAATTACTACTACTTTAAAAACACTAACTACTATTACCACACAGGAATCCTACCTGCTTTTGCAGCGGTAGTTTTTGTGCCCATTGTTGTACGTGATGAGGTTGCCAGTTCTATACTCAACCAAACGCTAGTCGCCTTGTACGACATGAAGAAGAGTGTAATAATCCTATTCTTCATTTGTTTCGTTAGGGACTCCAGGTAAAACTACACGGGACAGCCGATATGATTATTACCAGTGTATTACACTATGCCTCTACACCTCACGGTAGAAGAGGAACGATTAAGTAGGTAAGAACTACAATATGACAGGTAAGGACATATATATTCGTGAAATCGGAGTTCTGTTTGTTATGTTCACGTCTGCTGTCACTGTTTGGCTGAGGTAAATCTTGTCTACTATTGCTTGCTGAAGATTTAATTGGTAGTCACTGATGTTGAAAGAAGCTGCTCGAATTTTTGTTATGCATACCATCACATGTACACACATACACACATACACATACATACATGCGTGTTACACGTTTATACACGCATGCAGGCGTGGCAGTAAGGGGGAGAAGAATGAGAAGTCTAACATGAGTTGGTATAGACGGGGTAGAAAAAAGGGATGAGCGGAAAAGATGCGCATGGGAAGGGTCAAAACAGAAAAAGGTTAGGCACGCTTCTCAGCGAGCAGCCAGAGGCGTAAGAGAGGTCGGGACAGAACTACGAGAAAGAAAGAGAGCAGCCATGTTGAAGACGATCATAGACTAGATGAGACTTTGTGTCGTTTCTTAGATATCCAGGGTCCGGATTGCGTAGACATAAGCCTCAACATATAGATAGACTGATGAGTCCCGACAAGGCACAAGAAGGAAGGAGCGGTTAAGCTCTATTCTGAAAAAGGGGTACGTAGAGGGAATTAGATATGACAATTCGATGGCTTGGATATTTGTGCCAAGATAGCGGCCACCTAGAGTCAGGAAAAGTAACATTCCCCGGAGTTGTCCGGTAACTATTTTAATAACCTGAACCTTAACCAGTAGTAATAACCATAAAAAGAGAACCACAAGAAGGAAGAAAAGGACATAGGCAGTAGTAACACCCAAAGAGACAATAGACATAAGACAGCTCAATTCTGAATACACGGTTGTACGGAAGCTAATGTTGTTAAAGAGGGGAGAGTCGGCCGGACCCAGATTGTTGGAGGTCCCACCGACGGCATTGTTCTACATAGTGTAAATAAACATTATTCCAGTTGAATGCGGCGTTCCCATGTTTGTATGGAGTTGCTACGTAGTATTATGTTGTCACTCAATATGTGTTGTGTAAACAGTCAGCAACCGTGATGTCAATCATCAACGCTTGAGGCAAAAGATCCTGGGTAAGCAAAGGCTATGTGCAGCAGCCAACTGTTAACCAGCGCTGTAACACAGGCATACGTACATAGATGTGTGCATACACGCATTTATACATACATACATAGTACGTACCAACGGGCTGATCACCCGTTTGCCAGTCACTTCGATTACGGAAACAACAGCAAATGGATTGATTTGCCGTTGCCCTAAAGACGCCAATAGGCGTGATGGGAAACAATGGCAAAGAAAACCTATCTGCTGTTGCCCTAAGACGCCACTAGGCGTAATAGCCACTGACTGCTTTGACGGTCGGTGGCTAAGGACGGAAGAAGAAGAAGAAGACATAGTACGTACGTATGTATGCACGTATATATGTATGCATGTAAGTATAAATGCGTGCATGCGCACGTCTATGTATGCATCTTAACTGCATATATATATATATATGCTTACTGTCTTGCTGAAACGCCTTCCAAAAACAATGAAAATATCCATTCACTTTTCGGGAAAATATTGAATTCCGGGCATTGCGAAAGCTAAATTGAAAACCAATTAAAAAACACGCATGCCTTTCAACTTTTTTCATGGTCCATTGATCATAAGTCATGATACGTTTCACTGCACAGATCCAATGAAGTTACACTGAAATGGAAAGCAATGAAATAACCACAAGAGAATTAGTGCCTCATCAGGACATGCAGCATAATGAACACAACATAAGTACGTTACGTCATGATTTGAGGCATTACTTGCTTGTATATACATAAACGTAAACGTAAATACACACTTAAATAAATATTTATAACTCTGTTGATGATATTTAAATTCAGTACTGTCCTTAAGAACTTGTGTTGCCTTGTTCGCACTTTACGAATTTTTGGGTATATGTAACTTTTTTAAATTTAATTTTTGTTGTTGTGAGTTTTGTCTCTTTCTTGGGAACTCGTATCGCATTCAACTTACACAGAAAGACTGTCCTTTATACTAGAGCACTGTTGCATATGGGTTTTTACAACATTTGTTGTTGCGCACCAAAGAGCACTGAATTGTGTTTGGGGATCAGTTGAAGATGTTTGAATAGTACACTTAGGTACATTATTCATGAACGTAGTGAGGAAAAAAAAAAAAGATAATTGTGCTAACCAATCGATGGGTTAGATTGGAAGATGACGTAGGAGTGTTGTGTGTTCTTAGGATATGACGTAGAAAAACAAAGATGTGAAAATTAACAATACGGGGACAGCCTCGTTTTGCTTGTGGTCTGAAAACCTGTGGAGAGATTATGTTTATTCCCGCAAAGAATGGGAATACACGACAGGAGAAGTACTGTTTTAAGTGTATACGTTGATGCATACACCTTCATGGACGTGTAGGTTTATACACCGTAAAAATCGGAGTTCTTAATGACCTTGCTTTGTCGCTGAAGCGTGTACTAACTTGGAGAATTGATTCTAATGAAGTTTAAAGGAATATGAAAGGAGCTACGTGACAAAAGCACGGATATATTCAGTACATATATATAATGATTTACTGGGAAGAAAACCAGAATGCGTACTACCGTCAAGTTGTAGAGTATAATATTACTATTGGTTGTTGATAATGGACGGAACGACATAACCTAGAGACGGTTCATCATTTCACATTGATCACGAATATCAATAAATCCTGTTGTTTTTATAACGTACCAGCATTGGCTTTGCACCTCGTTACTTTTGAACCGTTGGTGCCTACTTGTGATGTTAGTGGTTCGTTTATCACTTGTGGGGGAACATTGCCGAACTAATACAAGGACGATTCAGTGCTGTTTGCACACTCACGATAGAAACATTCGCGGGACAAGATCATGGTATATCCGTCATCGAACACTCATATAAACAAATCTTGGAAGAGTTTATATATATACAAATTGCAGAAAAACTCTTCTTAATTCACCGAAGCAAACTAACGGGAGGACACACCTTAACAAGCACATGTTAAACCATAAGAAAATGGGGGCTGCAGTAAGATTACGGTAAACGGTGGAGTACGCCAACAAAGGAAGATGTCACATACTATCTTATGTTTCTTTGCGCACCTGAGCTTTAATGTAAGTGTGCATAAAATATTGTATGTCAGCTGAACTGCTTAAGAATGATCATGCGTTCAGAAGCTGTGCAAATGGGTGCGGATAGATTAGTGAAGAGGAGGCCTGACAGACAAAGATGTCGGTTAACCGGCCACAGAAGCTGTATTACATTTGATTGTGCTCTCTTTATTGTTTATAACATATGTTATAAATGTTTATACAATACCAGAAACTTACCCTCTGTTCTATACTACTGTTCTTAAGTCTTCTATCATTTACTAGACACAGTATCAAGGTCTTTGTCTTGTGTGGACTGACATATACTGTATAATAGGGGAACAACAGAAGTGATTGCGTCATTAATAAGGCTAAGCTGCCCATTGTAAACTTCCAGTGTTGTCTTGTGTTTCGCACTAATGACCGGTCATCAAAGCATCTTTTTTTGGGGATGCCTAGCTGGCCGGGAGGATAGTGTGATTCGCTTGTATAGCTAGGCGGTTTTGTCGTACGGAAGGTCCGGGGTTCAAATCCTGGGTAAGCCACTCACGTCTGTTGTTTTTCTGTTGTCTAGTGTTCTACTTCTTTATTTCTTACGAGTGCCTGAAAACATACCTTTATGTTTGTCTAATATTTATTTACTCTTTATTGTTGCTGGGTTTTGTGCAGTATTGTTTTATATTCCAATGGTAATAGGACTTGCTGAGCCAGCCTTATTGTTATTGAATTCGTAGGTGTAGCATTGTTATTATTAAAAGGGAGATTGTCAGCACGAGAGACTCTACTGGTCAGAGGCGGCCTTAGGGATTAATTAAGGTGGTGCGAGGTCACATAATGCACACCCATTTCTCCCCCCCCCCCCCCCCCCCTCCCCCTCCCCTTTCCTTCCAATGCCGTACTGTATTGCCCTTTTCCCTGACTCAGTGTCGTGTTAAAGAGTTGAACCCCTATTGTAATTTCCACAAGTGATGTATAGCATTTTAAAAGTTAGTCCCACAGCGGATACAGCCGTAGGGGAGGGAAGTGTTCGAGACCTCACTAAACTAGATCCCGCTTTGAGAGGTGGGGTGATCAGTTCCCTTCCTCTCTGCTTTTGTTTTCCCTAACTGACGAGTCGAGTGCTCATTTACAGCTGTGCAGACTGGAGCGTGACTCCACGAACTCGTAACCTTTGCAGCGAGAGACCACCCTGCCAACGTATATTTAATTAAGAAATGAAATCAGTGTAAACATTGAACAGCAAAAAAAAGTTCTTACTTTAAACTGCGTAACAATCCAGTTTTAATTATTCTTTTAACATTTTAATTAAAAATCAAATTTTTTTTTCCAATTCACTTTGATGTCCCCTCCAAGACGGCCCCTAGTTAGCTGCAAACCTGGCACCGCCCATGAACCGGCTTGCTTATGGTCGTGGTAAGTTAGGCCATTTCTTTATCTTCTTTCGTAGGTACAACTCACAGAAACTATTTCCGTTCACCTCACCAATGTAAGGTAGGTAGCCTCATAGCAGATCCTGTCGTAGGGAAATGAAGTGTTAAAGACTTCAGTATACTAGGTCCAGCTTAGAAAGGTACTGTTGCCTGTTCCCTTCATTGCAGTCTTTTCCTTCCCTAACTCAAGAGCAGAGTGAGGTATCCATTTAAAACTGCTTGTACTGAAGCGTGACGCTAATGTTTCGAATGCAGCACGTATGTCGCGAGAGGACAGGACAACGCTCTAACCTCTCTGCCAATCGGACACTCCCACCAATGTCTAAATACAAAATACCCCAAGTCTTCATCATTAGTATTGATACGTTACTTAAATTCAGATCGGCCTGAATTATCTGAAGATAAGGGGATACCACTATTAACAAACAAGCAGAGATTTGGCATAACTGATTACTGAGCTATGGAGAAATTTACCCACATTATCAGATCAGAATGATTTATTGAGAGAAAACTGCCGCATAATAACAATAAAGATGACATTTTATGGAAATAATTTGTCTTGTTTATAAGGTGGAGAGACTGGATATTAATACAGAGATTTTTATTATCCAATATACATGAATCCATGCTTTCAGCCGAGATTGCCCTCCATAATTACCAGCTGTCAAAATTCATCATTGTCAAATGTCATTTTCTTTCAGTTTCAGTTTCGGGGTAGATGTTGAGGAATAATAATTTTTGTCTTATTTTTGAGATTTTCAAGAACAGAGGTTTTCAACATATTTAATACGGTGCACCGATGAATGCAAACAAAACATTAACACTTAACACATAATGATGATCATCATCATCATCATCGTCATCATCATCATTATCATCATCATCAGCACTACCATCGTCGTTATTATCGTCATAACCATCATTGTCGTCATCATCAACATTATTATAGTAATTATTGTTATCATAATCATCGTTATTATCATCATTATTATCGTCATAATCATCATCATTTTCATCATTATTATCTTAATCGTCATAATAATCATCATGTTCATCATCGTTATTATGGTCATGATTGTGACGAAATCAGTTGTGCACTTTTCATAACTGTGTTCTCTCCGACAGTATCAATTCATTTCTTCATTTTCCTCACCGATCGTTCTATTATTTGGCATATTTTATGCACCTACGTTTTTGCATAGCCGCTCCCAGATTTGTTTGCATTTCACCAGGTGAACCGTAGTATTAGCAACCTAATAAGACAGGTCAGCGGGTAATACTTTTTTCACTTAAGTCGTCTAGCCACCTTTGATGCAGACAGTAAACGTAAAGAGGAATAGCGACTTTGACGTAATTCATTTCCAGGGCCAGCGACAAAAAGGCAAGTGACCACCTGGTTTCGCAGTCTGTCTGTCTGAGAAAGCCGCCTGAGAGATGTTGGAAGACACAGGTGATAATTAGATAATCGCTTCCGATGGCCGTTCTGTATCAATAATACAGATAACCCAACCCGTCTGGGCAGATTATGTTGGGCATGAAATGAGTTGACAGATGTGTTGGTAAGGTTGCATAAGGTGCAATCGGAAGTATTACTGACATATCTGAAAGATGTCACGCGTTTAAATTTTAAAAGTGATAAATTTAAAACACGGGGAAAAAGAAACGCTTTAACACCCGACCCACATACGTAGTTCTAAAGAGATTCTTCTTCTTCTTTGATTCTTAGCCGCCGACCGTCAAAGCAGTCAGTGGCCATCACGCCTTGTGGCGTCTTGTAGGGCAACAACAAATTCATTCCACTTTGCTCGGTCGGTGGCCATCCTTCGTACAGTGCCCCAACTCTGGTTCATTCTTTGCATCTCAGCCTCCAAAGTCCTCCGCCAAGTTGTTTTTGGTCGGCCTCTCTTTCGTTTTCCTTCAGGGTCCATAGCATAGCTGTTCTTGTGATGGCATCGGGGTCTCTTCTGATGACATGGCCAACCCAGCTCCAGCGTCTGCCAGCTATGATGGTGTGCATGTCCTCTTGCTTGCTCCGAGTAAGCAGATCTTGGTTGGTGATGGTATTTGGCCAAAAGATTCTGAGAATTTTTCTTAGGCGTGTTGTGTGAAAAGAGGATAATTTTGACATTTCCTTCTCTGTAACTCTCCAGCATTCCGCACCATAGAGAAGCACAGAAAGCACACAGCTCTGATATAATCTTAATTTTGTGCTTATGCTGTACTGAGAGGACTTCCAGATGTTGTTTAGACTATAAAAGGCTGTTCTTGCTTTGTTCATTCTGTTGTTGGTGTCTTCGCTTGCTCCGCCGTCTGGTATTACTATGCATCCTAGGTATGTGAAGGTGTCTGTCTGTTCCAGTTGCTGATTCCTTGCTGATATGGGCTCAGGGTTGCTCACATTGAGCGTCATGACCTCTGTCTTCTTTAGATTGATGTTTAAGCTCACCTGCTGGCTATACTTATTAAGTCTATCCGTTTTTTCCTGGATGTGTTGATGTGAATGTGCTAGTAGTGCAGTGTCATCTGCATATTCCAGATCTTCTAATGTAGAAAATGTAGTCCATCTTATTCCTCTTGGACTGCCCTCTGTTGTCTGACGCATCACCAAGTCTATGACTGTTAAAAATAGAGTGGTTGATAAGGGGCATCCCTGTCGTACTCCTGTCTTCACCTCAAAGGCTAGGTTGCTCTGCCCTACGATACACGTAAAGTTGGCATAGAGGCTTTTTATGATTGACACTATGCATCTTGGAATTCCATAATCCCTCAGTATTTTCCATAAACTGTCCCCATGTATACTGTCAAAAGCCTTTTCAAAATCAACGAAATTAATGTACAGCTTTCTTTGCCATTCTGAGCACTGCTCTATAATGTTCCTGAGGGTAAATATATGATCTGCACATCTTCTGTTCTTTCTAAATCTTGCTTGTTCTTTCCTCAGTTTGTGGTCTACTGCTTTTGAAATTCTGTGTGTAATTATCCTGCCTAGTATTTTGCTGGGGACTGAGAGAAGAGTGATTCCTCTCCAATTATTGTAGTCTGCAAGATCTCCCTTCTTGGGCAATTTGACAATTGTTCATTTGGTCCACTCCGTTAGTGTTGTCCCTGTTTTCCAGACTTGTGCAAATAGTGGTTCTGATAGTTCAGCTGCTAGCTCAGGGTCTGTCTTAAATAGCTTTGCATTTAAGTTATCGTGGTCGGGAGCTTTTCCATTCTTTAACCCTTTGATTGCTGTGATGATTTCTTCTTTTCGTGGAATGTCTGTATTAACATCTAGATCGTTTTCAGCCTCAGGAACATTTAATTGTGTCTCTGGTGGTTCCTTGTTCAGAGTTTCTCTGAAATGCTCTGCCCATCTTGTTTCCTGTCTCTCTGCTGTCGTGATGAGATTTCCTTGCTTATCTCTTACTAATGTAATATTGTTTGCAGCTCGTTTTCCACTGATGATTTTAGTTATTTTGTATACTGTGCTTAGTTCATTTCTCAGTGCTGCCTCTTCTGCCTGCCTTGCAACATCGTCTAGGAAATGCCTTTTCTTGGCTCGGGTTTGGCGTTTTACTTCTTTGTCCAGCTGACTGTACTGTTCGCTATATAGTTGCTTTAACCTGGGGGACTTCACTTCTGCTTTCTTTCTTTTCATTTCCTTTCTCATCGTTATGGTGTTTCTTCTTCTTCTCCCTCGTTCGTCCTGAAAAGGACGGTGGTTGCGTTGTGTCTGTTTACGCCTAAGCTGTGATATCTGCACCTTTCGGTCGACACATCCGACTTCTGCACGACATTTTTTGGGACCGGGTTTGCCTTCCCTCTTCGATCCGTACTCACTCAGCCAGACTGCACTGCAGCAGACTGTTTCCAGGACCACCACGTGGAGGTGGAGTACGGTCTTGACCAGCTCTGGTTCGCTGATCCTGATGCAAGCAGTCAAGCTATGGGTCGCTGCCTGCATTCACTATTGCTGCATCTTTGGGTCCCGTTATGGTGTTTAATGTTTCTGGTGTTATCCAGTCTTGCTTCTTCCTTTCCTGGAATCCCAAGCATGATTTGCTGATTTCCTTATATAATGTTGAAATTGTGATGAATTTCTGGTCTATATCATCAGTCAATGTTTTTTCCTGACTTCTGGCAAATTGATATCGCTTCTTTATATCAGCCGCAAAAGCTTTTCTGGTAAGAGTGTCCTTCAGTTTGCTGATATCAAACCTTTTCAGTGTAGTTACAGCCGTTCTGAGTTTCACTTTCAGTTTAACTACTACTAAATGGTGATCGCTTCCCACATCCGCTCCTCTTCTTACCGTCACATCTTGTAATGCATGTCTTCATCTACCACTAATCATAATGTGGTCTATCTGGTTTCTGTCCCGACCATTTGGTGATTCCCATGTTAAATTGTGAATTTCTTTGTGTGGGAAAAGTGTTCCTCCAATGACAAGGTTGTTAATGCTACAGAAACTTATTAATTTATCCCCATTTTCGTTTGCTGTTCCGCTGCCGCATTTCCCCATTACTCTTTCATTATATGTATTGTGTGTTCCAACTTTCGCATTGAGGTCTCCAAGTACTACGATAAGATCATATCTAGGTGTGTCTTCCATTTCTTTCTGCAGTTGTTGATAGAATTCATAATTGACCTCTTCATCGCTGTCATTCGTTGGTGCGTAGCTTTGTATTATTGTAGTGTTGGTGAATCTCCCTCTCAATCTTATTCTTATCAGTCTGTTGTTGATGAGTTTCCATTCCAGTAACGTCCTTTCTATTCCTTTCTGTAGATAATGGCTACACCTTCATTGTGCTGTCCATCCTCTCTTCCAGAGTAAAGCACTGTTTCTCCAGTTGCTGTTTTAACTTTTCCTGCCCCTGTCCATCTGCTCTCGCTTTTCCTTAGAATGTGTAATCTATAGTTATCATTTCTGTTGTGACCTGTTTTAGTTTACCCGTCTCGTTCATTGTCCTGACATTCCAAAATCCTATTCTTGTTTCAAGTTTTGCGGTCAGGACATCCGTTCTCGTGTCAGTGGCTTCCTTTCGGCTTTAACCACTGACAGTCATACGAGCCTCAGACTCCAGATGTCCGTCCCGCAACAAAGTTTGTTCATTTGTTTTCGTTTCCGTAACTTCATTTCTTTTTACATAGACAGGGGTGTCAGCCCTATGCTAAAACCCCCAACCTGGAGGACCAGGGTGTCTGCTTTAGTCTGACCCCTGCCCTCACAAGCCTGTCCAGCTTGGTAGAACCTTCCAGGAGTAAAACTCTCGCTGGCAGAGCTCTGGGGGTAATCAAGGTACGCAAGCTGCCATACCTCGACAAGGTCTTGATACCCGTGATGGCAGTCTAAAGAGATTGGATTGGTTTAATTTGAGAGACGGAATAGACATTGGATTTCATTGGCAAATTAGTCGGAAATACCATATGGGACGTGGAGCGAAAACTGAGATTTATAATCTAACAATTCGGAGACAAAAATCAGACTGCATCGCCACGTCAAGCTAGCAATTCCCCAGTAGCCAGAGAGAAGGATCGGACAAAGAATTCCAAAATTATAAATGGCAGATCGAAGTATTTGGGAGTCTTTATAACTTAAAAGAGAACCCGCAATTTTAAATACAAAGACTAGAAACTTAAGGAATCAGAATCATGTCATAAGAGGGATTCCAAAATAACCCCAGACCCAGTATTCGAAGCATCGCATCAACGTTGTTGTGACCATACATCTGTGCCAGGAGATTGTGTTCCCAAAAAAGGATAACTTTGGGGTAAGTGTAAACATTTATCTTACCATGTGGATGTGACATGTCTGTACTTGCTAAGTGGTTATACAAGTCATAGGAGGCTGGCAACCTCAACATATGAAAATAGTATGTTCATAAACCAGCAAGCGCTGGTGTTTGTTTTATGCTAATTCGCTCAGAAAAGCGAAAGCAGCAGCAACCCCAGACTCCGAAGGGAGCAGTGATGAGCGATGATTACATCCCATGTGCATCAAGTGTATCGTATCATTTTGTGAGATATGTAAATTGATAACTTTAGTTCAGGCACAAATCATTGTACTCGCGCTGTCTAAGCACATATTTTCCCATTAGAATACCCAGAAGAATAGCGGTGATTTCTAATCATAATCCCTGAGTTACGCTGTGTATACTCAAAAAGTCTAATTATTCAGAGAGATGAACATTGGTGGGCGGACAACGAGACAATGTGCATGTTAATCTTCCAACCCAGTGTACTTAGCAGAGGCATCTGTTCTTTTTTTGTGTGTCTATTGTTCGTGGTATGAAGCTGCAAGACTAAAGTTTCTACGCCACTAGTTGTGAGTCAAGAGCAGGGATTCAACACTAACCACCTACACTGGTCGAGTTGTGTGAAGAAGTGCCCTCATCACAAAAGAATTGACGAAACCACGGCTGCAGGACTCACTTAGACCAGCTACGTTCTTATTAATAGACCAGTTAAGTTCTTATTAAAAGAAACAGCAAAAGGACAATTTTTAATAAATCCTCACCCCTGTCTCAGTGAGAACAATTTTTATTTATACACCTAAAATTCACCATCATCTCATCGTTATTTTAACCTGTTAAAGACTTATTGATTATTAAATTTGTTGCATGTTATTTTAAAACAAAACAATCATAGTTGATTTAGTTATTATAGGTATGAAAGCAAACGTATGACTCTTTAATATATATATATATATATATATACATCTAGACGTATATTTACATCTACAGAGCAAATACTTATAAAAGAAGATCGCTGGATTTACACCAGCTGGGGGCTAGTGTGACGAATTTGGGTAATAAATTGTTGGGCACGGGGTGGAGCGACACCCCCACCCCTCATTTCTTCTTGACTGTTATTCCCACTCACATTTCTGTTCTCTATTTTCTCTTCTGTAGATGTGTTACCGAGTGGGAATATGTTGGGATATAATTATGAGAGGTATAGGTTCAACTTTGTGTCGTTCAAGTTAAGTTACTGGTGTGCCACCAGAGATAGATATTCTTGACGATATTAGTTACCAGGTTCGTTCCGAAATTCCTCTGTGAGATGATATAGGTTTTGTGACACCCAATAGCATACTTTCAATCCAATGATAACTTCTAAATTTTCAACAGGATTTATGCAAGAAGTCTTCTGGGATCAATGAAAACAATTTATTGGCTTGAAAACAAATTCACATAGTCATCTGCTTGCATTTAAGAATCTTCAAGAAAGGTAGTGTCGTAATATACATATAGTTTTCCTCCACGTACTTCCATCCAATGTGATACAAATATTTCAACTGATTCTCTTTCTTTACGCCTCTCGGGTTTATCCAACTTAGGCGTAAATGATTCTGGGGGCTCTACCTCTCTTATAACTTGCGTTAAATCAATGTTTGAGAGCTCAGTTTCGTTCCTTGTAGTTTTCAGGTAATCTTCCGCCTTTTACGCATTTCTGGCCTAACAACATTTTGTTATAAAAATAAAGTGTCACTCGAAGCAGTACTTACGTGAATCAAAACTCACTATAATGTAAAAATTATCTGCTTAACACGGAGTTGATATCTTGATAGCTTCAAGACCAGTTGTTAGATGGTCAAGGATTTTTGTAGGTAGTACGTGATGCCCAGTTTGCACCGCCCCGAGTACTAATCTACGTCCGTGCAAGTTGGCTTCTCTGGATCAACTGACTTCAGATTGTGAAATTCTGCTATCGCTGAGTGGCGGGCGATTTTACCACCTTTTGGTTGGCTAATCTAATATTTTATTATTTATTTCATTGGGTGCCATTATGCTTACCGATAGACGGTCTTGGCTATTCCGATTTACGTCATCGGTTGCTAAACAACTCCCACCAAGAGCTAGCGGTGGGCTGCCTACTTACCCTAGTTTCGACTAGTTTCAGTTTCAATCTTATACTAGCGTAACTCGAGTCTTTATTTCATAAAACGTCGTAACTGTTTTTCCTAATCTAACTGATAACTATTAGCACGAATAATGCTATGGTATCAGTAGTAGGCCTTTCAGTGACAGACGACAAGGGGGAGTACTCGCTGTCACTCTTACCAGGACAGGTTCTCTCCCCTTGCCTGTTAAGTTGGTCGGAGTAATCTTTTGAAGCGTTTACAACTCTCCGTATTGTTTCTTTAAGACTCGGGAAGATTAGCCGCCTTCGCTGTCCACGTGCAAATTATATTACATTCACCCACAGCAGTGTTTCTTGAGTGCAGTTTAAGTCCCGGGGACACCGTCTCAGAGCTCCGTAGAATGGCATCATATTATGCAGATACACGGGCGGTAAAAAACCGCTCTTGGTTCTTTGACACTGGAGACGGCCTTCGCTTTCCCATGTTTCCAGGGACCACTATTACGCCAGACTTACGGCAGGAAAAGTCGCTCGAAGCGTGCAGCTGCCCCCTGTGTTTTGATGCCTGGGAAACTCGGGGTAACCATTTAAACAGGTTACGAAAAATCTTATTGAAGTTGCATTCCCAGGAGAATTCTCTGGTCAGATATTATGAGTTGTAGTCTGCTCCTCTATGCAGGTGTCCCACTAACGCTTGAACACCTGCTACATTAGGGGATATTATGAGTTGTTGTCTGCTCCTCTATGCAGGGGTCCCACTAACGCTTGAACACCTGCTACATTAGGGGCAATATATATTGATTTCTGGTCTGTCTCTCATTGCTTCAGTCCTAAAATTCCTGCCGTGAGAAGTTAGAAGACTTAACGCCAGCTTGCCTGCTATTATAGAGTTAGAGGTTATGACAGTCTTGGTAAGTTAGTTTTGTACTTGGTAATTAGTATACATTTGTGCTTGGGATTTGTAATAAGTCAAAGTAAGCCATCATAAAGGGTGTTTAAGTAATGTGGTAAATTACAGCAATCATTCAACCCGAAATCTGAAGCTATAGCCAGTTTTCTTGTTGAGAACAGAATTGTGATTGTATGCTGCTATTAGTTATAATGCCCAATGGGCTGATCACCCGTTGGCTTGTCACACCGATTACGGAAACAACGGTAGATGGATCTATTTGTTGTTGCCAAGGGCGGATTAGTGTAAATATAATTTTTTTTCCCACATGTGACTTGAATTTAAGTAAACACCTGTACATTAGTTGATTATTTTAAACTCATTTATAATGCTTTCCTAGTGCAGACTTCTATTGTTATCATATGCTGTATGTAATTATTAAATGTGTCAAACGCCAGTACTACCAGTTTAGACTGGTCGGCGAATTGGGTATCTGCTGGCGGGTTAACCGACCTGACTGATTTTAAGGTCACTTGTCGCCAAGAAAGAGAGGGGAGGGCAGCCTTGTATACATGAATAAAACCCATCCCAGCGTTAGTCGCGGGAAAACCGGTTTTTGTATTATTACGCAAAAGCTACAATAAGCCGGCCCTGC